>JALPQD010000574.1:123695-218827 GCA_023101885.1 Typhlomys cinereus
TATGAACCTTGTGGTAGGAAACTCCTGAGACAATAAGACAGCAACCAATGTTCTTTGTCAATCCATATTCCAGGCCTTAATCTATTCATCTTGAGTGTAGACAGGACCTAGCAAATTGCTCTCAAATAAGAGAATAAGACAAAAAAAGAAATGTGGGAGGCTGTTCACATTTAAAATTAGTAAGATTTCAACCTTGCTTGCTTTTGTCTTTTTCTTCTTCAGTGCTGGGGATGAGGTATGGAGATCAGGCATGGATAGCTCTTCACGATTATTAATCAAATGTTCCACACTGATTGGGCTATGCCATTCTCAATATCTCTATCTCTGTCTCTCTCTGTCTCTCTGTCTCTGTCTGTGTCTCTCTGTCTTTCTGTCTCTCTCTGTCTCTGTCTCTCTCTCTGTCTCCCTTTGTCTATCTAAAGCTGAAAGAAGTCAACTTTGATGTAAACTGTAAGCCACCCTTTGGAAAACCTCACATAGTAAGTGAATGATTTCTCTGGTCCGCAAACAGCAAAAAACTGAATCCTCCTAGCAACTATGTAAGTGAATTTGGAAATATCTTCCCAGTTAAACCTTTGGATGAAACTCTAGGTCAAAACCTATGTCTTGTGAGAGACTTTGAGCCAGAAACTACCACCAGACCATGTTCAAATATCTGACTTACAGACACCTTGTAGTAATAAATGTTGTAGGCTGCTGATACTTTAGTAACTTGTTTTGAAGCAATAGATATTTTCATTCAAATAATGATTGAAAATAACTTCCACTTAGCATAAATTTTCATTATGTACAGTACAGGAATGAGGAAATCTTTCAATAATTTGTTAATGGAATTTGGGAAATTATTATGTTAATATGAAAGAAGTACTGAAACATGTCATAGATTAGGCAACACCGTAAATGCAAAAGGAACCAACATTTATTCTAAACCTAAATTGCCTAAAGATTCTGGTTAAAAGTTCTGATTTCTCAGATATCTAAACTCTCCTCAAGGTTCAGGGGTGGCCATCGAAATCCAGAGGGGAAGAAGGAAAATTGTTAAACAGTGCTTCCTGAGCATGCTAAGATCATCACATCCATGAACTCACTGCATCTGTGGTTACCTGCACAAGACCTCCGAAAGCCTGAGTCCGTTAATATGACATTCAGGATTTGGGAAGACCTCATACGACCTCACCAATCTCTGAATAATATTAATGGTTAATGCTAGGTGGGGAAAGGAGACCCACTTGCTGAGAGAGAGCGAGAGAAGATGAGAAAGAACGAAAGAACACGAAAGAAAGGAAAGAAAGAAGAGAAAGGAAAAAAAAGAAAGAAGAAAGCAGAGTAAAGGAAAAGACAAGGCAAAAGGAAAGAACGAAGAAAGAAAGAATAAGAAGAAACGACAAGAAAAGAAAGAAAGAAAAGAAAGAAAGAAAAGAAAAAGAAAGAAAGAGAAAGGAAAATTCTGGATTAACTTCCTTCTGTCGTTCAGGTATCTATCTTTCACAGTACCTCCAAAAGAGGCATTAACAGGGACTCATGGTTGTCCTTTTTAACACTTCTATTTCTTTTAATAATCCTTTGCTAGTTTGTTAATGGTGGGATCTTTTTTTCTCAACAGGGTCTCCCTATATCGCCCAGGCTAGTCTCAGATTCTGTATGCAATATAGGTTGTCTTCTCACTTGTTTTCCTTCTGCTTCCACCTCCCAGTGTGCTAGGATTACAGGCGTGCAGTAATGATTCCTTCTGTGCCTTTTGCAGATGTGACATTTTGCTGGTTTTTACTGTTTCATATGGTGATAGGTTTTCTAGGTACCCAACAGCCACCTGTGTAAGATTAGATTTTTTTCCCTTGATTTGGTCAAAACTCCCTTTGGAAACTTAAAAATGATTCCGTTTTTTCTCTTTTAGCATTCATTGTTCACTCTATTAGAGAGGCTATTCATGATTTTAAAGGTTTCTAATGCATTCTCTCCCAGCCTTTATGATTGAAGAGCAGCTAATCTTTTTAATCATGTTTCCTTTGTGCCATATGGCAGCTCTCTCCATCCCATGCCCTTAATCCCTTTCTATACTATTCTCTAGTCCTTTCTCCAACCCTCTCCCCTCTGTTAAGCAAGTGTTTCTGAAAAGGTGGTGACCCAAATCATCCTCGGGTTTATGACTAATGGGGTAATTGCCCTGACCCTATGCTCTGGGAGTTCCCACCCAGCAGCAAAGACAAGAGACCAGGTGGTTGGTGGGATGGGATGAGTGGAGGTGGGGGTGGGCAGGGAAGGACAAAGAAGCGAGAGGCCTTACTTGTGGGGGTTAAAAGGGGGATCAGTGAACTCTGAATGCATTAAAATTAGTAGCTAAATTGAGGCCCGCTGGGCTGCTTGGACATTATGCTTTCCCCTTAAGTCCTCTCTATCATGTTTCAAGGGACTTTTTTACGAGATCCCCTCATTTCTTTTTTAAGCTGTCAGGACTTTCCTCAGTGTTTAGTAACCACATTCCACTTGAATCAACAAACTTTGCTTGGGGAGAAGGCTGTAGGGTCCACAGTTCAGTGGGGGCAGTATACTCCAACACAGATGTTATTTGTTTGGATAAAGAGGAGTCAGGTCCCCGGCCTCTTTTGGGTAAGGAAGATAACACTCTCTTAGCTACCTTTGTGTCCCATTGCTCAGTGGGCCACAGCTTATGTATCTCAGCATGAGTATTATTATCTGCTCATGTCCTCTTCTGAAAATGTGTTTGAAAAGAGCTGGGAAAGTGTACTAAATCTACCATTCTGTTGGGGATAATGGACTCACTGAGCCAAGACAGTGCATTAAAGAGTTCCCAAAGGACTGGTTTGCAAAGCTTTGATTCACTAAAGAATGGTCTGGGTTAGGCCTCAAGATGAGGGTGGATGTGAGGGTGAATAATGTAAAGGGAAAAGTAGAATGATTCACATAAGCACATAGAGCACACTCTTTTCAAAGACATGTCTGCTTTTGTAATAAGTAGACACACATGCACACACACATAGCTCAAGCACAAATACAGCAGTGGAAGAGCGAGGACAGAGACAGAGACAGAGAGAGAGAGAGAGAGAGAGAGAGAGAGAGGAGAGAGAGAGAGAGAGAGAGAGAGAGAGATGGCTGTATAGGATGCCTTACCTAAGAGTTTCATGACTCATTTCCCTCTATGAACCTAAAGTCCTTACATTTAAATGGATTTCTTACAAGTAAAGGCTTATTTTCTTCCTGGAGGTTGAGCTATGTACACTAAGTAGAACTCCTCTACATTACACTCTAAGGAACACTACACCCCATGACATTTATCCAACAACTGCCTCTCCTGAATTTTGGGATTTCACAATGAGCTTATGAAAGCAAAGTACGTGGCCGAAGAATGAACTCCTAAAAGAGCGTTACCCAGATGTCATTTGAACTTTCCCCTACTTTCCTAAAGTGGTCTTTTTCTTGGTAAAAAGGTTGCAAGAGAAGGTGGATTCCTTCTAATCCTGCAAAGTGATACTTAAGATAGTAATCTGTGTTATACCTAAAACTCACATACTTTGTATGAAACTATAAATTCTTTTGGTCAACTGAGTAAATGTGATTTAAAACATATCGCTGTGGTATTTGGTATGTACACATGAATATCAGATTTATATTGAACAAGAGAATACATGAACTTTAATATTCACATCTGAAATTATCTGAAGAAAACTATCCTTGCATTTGATGAACGAAAGAGTATTATCAAAGTCACAGATGAAAATGTTCTCTTCTATCTGAGTTTGGAAAATCCTGGCTTTTCAGGCAAAAAATATCCACTTTACTTTTGTGCAACTCTGCTCAAAAGACTTCTGTGAACTGAACTTGGTACTACTTCTTTCATGAGGCCTGGGTAAGTTCCACTGAATGTTTTCTGAGTCACATGGTTGAGTAGAAAGTTGAGAAGAATTTTCCATGCTCACACTAGAAATCATAGAATTTATCTATTCTGGTCTATTTGTGAGAAAGAGCACATAGAGGAAAACAGACTAGCAAAACTTTTGGGAGCAAGGGTTGAGGGAGCAGCTCTTGCCCAACATGCATGCATGGGGGTCCAAGTTCCGTCCCCAAGACTACGGGAAAAGAATAAAGAAAACGGGAAAAAAGAAAAAAAAAAACCCAAGAGCAAATAGGTTTGATGACCTTCATTCAGCAGACAGTAAATCTTCCACTTGGATGTCAAACGTGTTTGTGTTGACTTGAGGAATAAAGTCCAAACAGTAGATTTTGACTCTATTTTCTAATCAAAGGACTCCTTCTGTGAATACTAGCATGAAATGTAGCATTCTATTTACGTCTAAGCCCACTCTCTGAAAAGTGTTGAAGACATTTCCAGAACACTGAAGATGTTCTAAATTCCCTCTCTCTGGTTCATCTGAAGAAAATTGCCTTTGACAACAGAGCTTGAAAAACTGGCTGGATTCATCCTCTCAAAATTAATAGCATTAGTTTCCAGTTTTCTATAAAGTTATTCAATAACCTCACTGGAAAAGTCAGGGCCTCGTCAAATGATGTGCAGATTGGTTTACTAACTGCTTCCTCTGAGCAATGATCATAATAACCATGAGAGCTGGGATAAAGGAGATGGAAATTTTTTTCTTTTGATTAATTAATTGATTAATTAATTAATTTGTGTGTGTGTGTGTGTATCAGAGGGTACTGTGTGTCTCTGTGGAGGACCAAGGATGACTTTGGGAATCATCCTGTATTGCTTCTACCTTCTTTTTGTTTTTCTCTGGGATTTCCAAGGCTCCACCCACCAGGGCTGGTAGGGCAGGCTGTCATCATTTACTCCTGGTGGTTTTATTTTTCTAGATACAAAAAAAAAATCTTTTTTTTCTCCCACATTTTATTTTTTTCCTAATCATTCAAGCTCAATAAGTACCCCATATTCTCCCTTCCTCTCCTCCTCCCCCGTCCCTCCTTGCACTCTCCTCCTTTCCCCTTTCTTTTCACCCCCCTCGCTCCTCTTCTCCCAGTACCTTTCCCTTCCTCCCTCCCATTCCCTGGAGCATCCTTTTGTGTGAATGCCAAACCTCCCTCTGAGACCTCCACCCTAGTGAGAGTTTGGGACTCAGTGGCATAGCCTAGAGCACTTTCTTGGGCTCCCCATTAGTATGGGAATTCTATTATGATTGTTAATTCCTTGCTTCTAAGGATCCTACTGCCTAGAGCCTTCTCCCTTGTGATCCATGCTAGACTTTGGGGGGGGTGATCATTGACATGTCAGCCATTGTGTAGGTGAGGCAAAGTCCATACTCCTGGTGTTTTTATGTGGGACCTGGGATCTGAACTCAGGCCCTTCTGCTTGTAAGACAGAGTCTTAGCCCCTGAGCCATCTCTCCAGCCCTGAAATTGTTAATTGGAAAGCAAGAACATGTACCATATCCAGAATTTAATTACCTGACAGAATAGAGTTCTAGAAATAAATAAGTCTGGATTTTCTGAAGGTGTTATTTTATGAGAGATACTCTTAGATTGTTCTAACATCCAAGGGGGAATATAGTATTTAATCTGAGAAATCTTAGAATCAAAAAATATGACATGGCAAATAAAACATTCTTATTGGTATGATAATGGAACTTTAACTAGAAAATAATACAAATGTAGGAATGATGTGTTAAACCTAGGAAAGGTATTTTCAAAGTCTGGCCTCAAACTTTAAATTCTGTTTCAACTTAATGTGTGGTGCAATTAATTATAGGTGTGTCATACCAACGCCATCTGAAAAAAGTCTTACTTTTTCCTTTTTGATTGTTTGCCTCCCTAGGTAGACTACATGTAGGTATCACTTGATAACACCCAACTATCTCCATTTTGTTAAAATTAAGGAGTGAAATAAAAGTTCTTGTTCATATTTTCCTGAAATTGTGCTTGGAAAACAGAAGTGAGAGATTTCATAGAACTTCACAAGCAGAGAACAAGCACTCGGCAAATCAGGACTTGCATTTTATATCAGGGATAGAAAAGCATCGCTTTTTCCCAGGCTGCTGTAGGCACAATAGATGTGTGGTGGGACTCTGAAAATAAGAGATGCTATGTCAACTTTTTCAACAGCTAGCTTGTAGGAGTCAGAGGCTAACACCTCTGTATAATTTGGAGCAATGTGAAGCTCATTTGTTCACACAAAGGGCCTGAAGCAGATGCCCCTATTTCTCCTACAGTTCTGGGTCACCATGAAACTCATTAGTGCTTTGATCTTAAGGCCTTATAACCTTTAACAGATCTTACGTAAGAAGGAATGACTTGGACTAAAACCAGTCCTAATTTAAGAATCCAACATCAAACGCTGTCTAAAGTTTCCACAGGAGAGCTGAAAGGGAGAGACTCATTAATTACAAACCAGAAACAGTTAGCCAAAAACCAGACTCCTTAGTGGCAGCCTGGTTATAGACCAAAATGAGAAGGCAAACGATAATGTCACAAATGGCTGACCTTTTCGTGTGTGTGTGTGTGTGTTGTGTGTGTGTGTGTGTGTGTGTGTGTGTTGGCAGATTTGGAAATGTGGCTGGCAGGTGGAAACCCTTTGTCACTTCACCCAGAGAAGCCTGTAATCTTATAACTTCAGTTTGGCTGGAAATAAGAGTGTAAGGGCATAGCTGTTCTAGAGAAGACAACTGGAGCAGTACCAGTAGACTTGAAAGCGCCCCAAATGTAAGCTGTAAGTGCTGGCTCCTCAGATGGCCTTGCTCAGAGAATAGAGGCCCGAGGAAGTCCTGTGTACTTCCCACAACCTTACATGTGACATTAAGTCAATCATTTTGTCTGACAAGACCTCTGGGTTTTCATTTGTAAAATTCAGTCCAGGAGGATAGCAACTCATGCTTTGAGTTAGCAATGGCCAGGTTTTAAAATCCTTGCTTAATATTGCATGTTTGACCTCAAACAATTAATTAAACCCTCAGAATCTCTCTAAATGTTCACTTCCTTATCTGTACAGCATAGGTAATAGTATGTGTGGCTTAGGAAGCAATATAATATACATAAATATAAACAATGCATACTTTAGTAAATGAATAATAATAATACCTAGTACACAGAAGATGATTTTTTAGGTGTAAGTTCATCTTTCTTTCACAGCTAGATGTGATATGTACTCATATAATAAAACAAACTATTTTTTCTGAACTATAAGTTCTAGGTATCAGTGGGGTACTCTAATTAACTTTTTTTAATTTATTTTTTCCACTCATACAAACTTAATAAGTATCCTGTCCCCTCCCTCCCTCTACTCCTCGTCCCTTTTCCCCATCCTTTTCCCTTCTCCCTCCCTTTCTCCCAGTGCCTCCCCCATCCCTGGAGCATCTTTTAGTGTGAATGTCAAACTTCCCTCTGGGTCCTCTTCTCTGATGAGGTGTAAGGACTTAGTAGCATTGCCTAGAGCCCTTTCTTGTGTTCCCCTTTAGTATAGGAACACTACTGAGGCTGTTAATCCCTTGCCTCTAAGGATCCTAGTGACTGTGATCCATGCTAGACTTTGGGGGGGGGTTAATGATATGTTGGTCATTGCACAGGTCATGCAAAGTCTTATTATGGTTACTTTGGCCCTAACTTGTATGGATTATCTTGCATATCGTTGCTCCTCCCCGTCTTTAGGCTCTTACAATCTTACCACCCCCTCTTCCACAAATTTCCCTGAGCTTTAGAATGGGGAGACATTAGGCTGACCTGCTTCCTGGTGATTAATGTAGGGTCTCTGATGTTCTGAATTATGGTTTTTTTTTTCAGTTTTGTTCTTCCTGCACCGTCATTGGCTCCATCCTGATGGGTATTGGTTGTCATCTCCTACCCAGAGATAAAAGGCTGTTAAAATAGAGTCTTACTATAAAAGTAGATTCAAAGGTAGATGGAATAAGAGTAGGAGACCAAGGTGAGGGGGGGTCAGTCTCCCATTTGCAGGATGGTTACCATCTATCTGCCAGACTCTATGCCCTTCCTGACTGGTGAGATCAAATCCCCTCAGTTGCAAGTGACCAGGAAGGAAAGTCTCACTACTTACTTGCATGTAGCATGCTGTAGCATGATCCCCTCTCTACTTGTTTCTGGCGGTGCCCTCCTTCCCCTTCCCTCCTGTTTATAATATTTGCAATTACCATAGGTATTACAGAGATTTATCTTTGAGTATGTCATTAAGTGGGTTTGGTACTAGGATCCACCCATTAGGGAGTACATACAACACTTAATATTCTGTGTCTGGGATACTTCACTCAATATAATTTTTTCTATTTCCATCCATTTCCTGGGTAATTGCATCTTTTTTGATGGCTGAGTAGTATTCCGTTGTATAAATGTACCACATTTTCCTTATCCACTCGTCAACTGTTGGATGTTTGGGTTGATTCCATGACTTTGCTATTGTAAACAGTGCTGCTATGAATATGGTCGTGCTTGTGCCATGGAAGTGAATTTTTGCTGTATGGGGGATTATTCCCAAAAGTGGAATCGCAGGGTCATATGGCATTTGAATCTTTAACTTTTTAAAGAATTGACAGATGGCTTGCCATAGTGATTGTATGATCCTGAATTCTCACCAGCAATGTAGGAGAGTTCCCTTCTCGCCATATCCTCTTCAGCATTTGGTATTGTTTGTATTGTGGATTTTTGCAATCCTGACTGTGGTGAGAAGATATCTCAGGGAGGTTTTGATTTGCATTTCCCTGGTGGCTAAGGATGCGGAACATTTTTTAAGATATTTGTTAGACATTTAAATTTCTTCCCTGGTAAATTTTCTTTTGAGTTCTAAGGCCCATTTTTTAATTGGACCATTTGTTTCCTTCCTTTTTTTAGTGTTCTTTGTGCTTTGTTCTGGATAATAGAGCACTATCAGATATGTGGTTAGTGAAGATTTTCTCCCATTCTGTGGGTTGCCTTTGTTCTCAAATTACAATCTCTTTATCTGAACAGAATAAGGTCCCACCTGTTGAGTGTTGGTTGTAGTGACTGTGCTATTGGATGTCATTTAGGAACTGTTGGCCTAGTCCAATCAGCTCGAGGGAGCTTCCTACCCTTTCAACTAAGGTTTTTATAGTCTCTGGCCTTTTATTGAGGTCCTTGATCCATTTGGAATTAATTCTTGTACATGGTGACAAATACGGGTCCAGTTTTAATCTTCTGCATGTGGGCATCCAGTTTTGCCAGCACCATTTGTTGAAGGTGCTGTTCTTTTTTCATTGGATTTTTTTGGGCCCCTTTGTCAAAGATCAAATGGCTGTAATTGTGTGGGCTTATATTTGGGTCTTCAACACTTATCCATTAATCCGTGTGTCTATTTTGGAGCCAGTACCAGGCTGTTTTTAAAACTATGGATTTGTAGTGTAGATTAAGGTTTGGTATGGTGATTCCTCCAGGAGTGTTTTTGTTACTCAGGATTGTTTTTGCTATCCTGGGTTTTTTATGCGTCCATATGAGTTTTGAGATTGTTTGGTCAAGTTCTTTGAAGAATTGCTTTGTGATTTTGATTGGTATAGCATTGAATCTGTATATTGCCTTTGGTAGAATGGTCATTTTTATGATGTTGATTCTGCCAATCGAGGAACAAGGGAGGTCTTTCCACCTTCTGGTGTCTTCTGCAATTTCTTTCTTTATGGTTTTAAATTTTTCATTGTAAAGGTCTCTTACTTCCTTGGTTAGGTTTATACCAAGGTATTCCATTTTTTTAGGGGCTATAGTATATGGGATTGTTCCTCTTAGGGCTTTTTCACTTCTTTCATCCTGGCCATAGAGGAAGGCCACAGATTTTGTATGTTTATTTTGTATCCTGCCACCCTGCTGAACTTCTGTATTACTTCCAGGAGTTTCCTGGTGGAGTTTTTGGGATCACTCAGGTATAAGATCACGTCATCTGCAAATAGAGATAACTTGACTTCTTCCTTGCTGATTTGAATCCCTTTTATGTCCCTTTTTGTCTTATGGCTCCAGCTAAGACTTCAAGTACAATATTGAATAGAAGTGATGAGAGTGGACAGCCTTGTCTAGTTCCTGATCGAAGCGGGAATGCTTCAAGTTTTTCCCCATTGAATATATTCCTTGCTGTGGGCTTGTTGTATACAGCTTTTATTATATTGATAAAGGTTCTTTCCTACTCTAGTTGACTTTAACTCTACATCTTCTATTGTTTTTGCTTTATTGATATTATTCTGGCCAGAAACATGTATCTGGATTACATTGATGAGAAAAATGCCATGTTTAAATGTTGACCAGATAATGTCAACATTACCCCCAATAATATCACAAAGGGAAACAATGTCTCTTAAAGTAAAAGTGTACTCACATCCATAAGCATACACAGAAACAGTGAATTCTTCATATAATCTTAACAACTCTCTAAAACCCCAGGTTAGAAATTTCTGGCCTACAAGAAAAATGATGTGAGAAAGTGGGCTATGTAGTTAGCTTGTTAACATGGTAAAGGTTTTCTTTACCAAATTTTTATGTGGATGATGATCACATAATAGCATTAACTTTCATTTGCTTCCAGTTCTCCTCTGTCTCTGTCTCTCTGTCTCTGTCTCTGTCTCTCTCTCTGTATGTATCAGAGAGTATTGTATGTACCTGTAGATGTCCAAGGGTGACTTCAGGAGTCATCCTGGATTGTTTCTACCTTCTTTTTGCTTTGGGTTTTCTAAGCTCTACCTTTCAAGGTGGAAAGTACAGGCCACTGCCCTCAGGGCCTTCTGCTTGCTAAACATCTTTCCTGCCTCTTGCTTTCTATTCTCAGTTTCTGCCACCTCTATTTGTTTCTCCATTTTTTGAAGGTTGTCCCAAGCTTTTTTTAAATGAATATCATAGATGAACAACATAGATAACTTCAATTAAGAAAGGTCTGTAATTGTGATCAGTAATTATTTAACTGAATTTTATTTCTCCATATGTTAGCTCCTAATATTCTTTATGATAACCACTGGTTGTTCTAAAGTTACCATATCTACCCATGCATAATTATATATAGACATCTGGGCCCATGTGCCGTCTACCTTTCATATGTAAGGTTGTCCTTTGATCTAAGATTTTAACTTAAGGCTCTTTGCACTTTGGGAGAGTGATCATAGTGCTGATTGAGACATACCTCATTCTTTGCGTTTTTCCATTTTTCCCAGAAGTTGCAGTCTATGTTTTAAAGTTATGACTTGGTATGTCTCCAGTATTTTTTATGTTGACACAGCTTGTGGTTGTTTGAGTTTAATCTTTCATATTGCAGCTATCTGAATCTCATGTAGTGATACATTTTCTGTCTTAGAGAGACTGCGTTTCAGTGATTATTGTTTCTTTGTGAACACAATGTCTATATTCCTGGAACCATTTTATTATTGAATAATTAATATAGATCATGATTGTGCTGTTAAAGCAAAGGTTGTTCTTTGCAGCCTACATCTACAATGTAATTATGGACACGTGACTGTCATTTTATCCCGAGGTCAATCTCAGAGGTTTTCTGATGGCAAATTTTCTTTCAGTGGAAAGCATTACAGCTCCTCTAGACAGCTTTTGTTTGTGAAGATGGGCTTGACAACAGACTCCTTCCTTACTCTATCATCGATCAAATCTACCAGACAGAATGTTCTGACCAGTTAGAATTTTCACTTGTGAGTCACTTCCTCCCTGGTTATTAGCATAAGAACCTCCTAGTTCGTAAGCTCGAAATTTCTATATTTTCTTCCAAGAGTATAAATGGCCCTATAAAAATCTTGCTTTGTGAGGGAGAATGGTGGGTGATGAGGAGATTGGAAACAATGAATCCCACAGACACGAAGAAACACACTTTGGAGGAACTTAGAGAAACTTGGAGGCTCCTCCAAATGTTCACTGAAAGAGCTTTTGAAAGCTGTGGTAACAGCCTGCAATACTTTTGCCAGACTAGACTTTGCCAAGTCTTGCCAAAACTCAGCATCCATCGAAGTATAAGAGGTATGGCAAGGAATAAGTGGCAATGCACAATGTCTTCTTTCTCTTTTCCTCTTTCTCTGAGAGGTACATGTCAGAATGTTTACCACGAAAGAAGAGTTCATCAAAGGATATTCCCTAATCAAGACTCAAAATGACCATTTTTAAACACGAATACATACTATGAGCGGTATTTTGATATGAATCTTAGTACCAACCTTCTAGACTAAAATTCTAGCTCTTAATCTCCATGATAAACTGCTTTGGGGCAATTGCTTTGCTTTTAATTCCTTGAGTGTCTCATTTATGATAAGACATTAAAAACATTATCTACCTCATTTTGTAGTTATAAAGATTATGTTGAACATATTATATATGTCTATATCCATGTGCATGTGTCTTCAGTGAGTGCCATGATAATAATAATTTACTATTATTATATTATTATTGCCATTACTACCAAGTTGAGGCTTCTCTCCCATCCTGTCCTGCCTAGTAACTGTCTTAGATTCTTTCCATTACATTTGGTCTTCAATGCACTATTTGTTGTCCCAACAGTATCTTTTTATTAATTTCTCTCTCTATCTCTTTCTCTCTCTCTGAATATATAAGCACATGTGTGCCATTGCATGAGTGTGTAAGTCACTGGATGACCTCAGGTGTTATTCTTTGCCTTCCACCTTGTTTGAGACAAGGTCTCTTTGCTGTTTCTCTGATGCTGTATGTCAGGCTAGCTGGCCTGTGAGCTTCTAGGAGTCTCCTGTCTCGGCTTTCCACATCCCCTTAGGAGCACTGGGATTACAGAACTTTGCTTCTACACCTAGATATATGTGGGTTCTGGGTATTTAAGCTGAAGTCCTCGTATTTGAGCAACAAGTGTTTTTACTTACTGAGCTATCTCTCCAGGCCTCCAACAATATCTTTTACATTTTAGGCTCAGATTATATTCATTTAGATCTGCGATAATGTTCACAGGGCTTTCTTACATGTCTGTGCTGGAGGCTTCCGGGGTTTTCATGGAGTCCTAACGTCTTTAGAATATAAACTCCAGAATCTACAAAGCAATAAGAAGTTAAAGAGTAAAGGAAAAGAAACTGAATAGCAAGTGGAAGGCTGCCTAACACATCAAAGGCTCCTACAGGCCAACAGGAAGTAGAAGAGGTTTGTGGTGGGTTCACTTTGTTCCCTTCCTGACTCCTGTCTCTTCTCTACCCTCTTTTGAAAAAAAAAACATGCTGGGCTGCTGACGCAGAGGTCTGGTTTGTGGTGGCTTTTACGGATTGGTGACTCACTGCAGTACATGAATCCTTCGCCTTGGGGGGAAGGAAAAGGGAGCTGTATGTGGGTTTGCCAGGAGATTGCGCTGTAGGTAGGCAAAAGGAAGAAAAGCAGCCCAGAGGAACAAGTAAATGTCCAATAGATAGATGATTCTCCATTTGTGAGAGCTGTGTGAGAAAAAGATAGCAGAGTAGTTCCAAAAATGACTGAGAGCATACTTAGAAGTAGGAGTCAGGAAAGAACTTATGAAAATGTTTTGTTAAGGGGTCAGCCTACTAAAGAGCAGTCAGGAGTTGAGGTAAAAAAAGTGAATTCCAGACATTGAAATTAGCATGTTAGATGCTTAGAGGGTTTGTATTGTTTACTGACTTGAAAGGAGACAGTATTACATATAAGATTGGAGGATGGTAACTTGAGAAGAGGAGGAAGAAATAGGCAAAGACCTGATTGTATATATTTTATAGCCTTATAGTTTAAGGAAAATTCCTTTCCTTACTCTGACTAATGTGTAGAAATGGGAAAGGATTGATGGTGGTTTATACTAGACCATTCAAACTAAAAGAAAATTAGGTAGATGATTGTTTTTGGGCTAGAAAACATAATCACTATTGGTAAGTAGATGAGGTAATTGAAGGAGATAAGGGAATCAAAACTGATATGTCAGTTATTTTTTACTTCAATAACTTTGGTATGGTGTTCCCTTCAATGAGATGGAAGAGGCTGTGAAAGAAACATAACATTTGTGGGAAATTGAGAAGAGGTTATGAAGAGTTTTATTTTGGCTAAGTTTAATGTGCTTTTGAAACTTCCAAGTAGGTGTTTATATTAATCCCTTTTCTCCTCATTGTGATCAAACACTTGGCAAAATCATTTTAAAGAAGGAAGGATCTACATAGGTTCACAGTTTGAGGTACAATCTATCAGGCAAACTGTTCCAACCTGTGTCAGATAGCATGGAACAGTCTAACCCCATGGGAGTGTATAGCTCCTTCCATACTCTCCAAGTGAATTTGAAAAGGAATGAAATACTCATATATTTATGTGTTCAGCAAGTGTTTCTTAAGTAGTTACTAAGTGCCAAGTATTCTACAAGCTGGAGATACAGAATAGAACAAACTTGACAAGACTTGTTACTCTGATTGAGCTTCCTTTTCTAGTAAAAATAATTATAATCCATTAATTGTGACTAAAGGGAGACATATCACTCAGGGAAATTAATTGTGGCATTTATAATAAAACGATTCTCACATATCAGTGGCACATCACAGCAAAAGTCAAGTCATTCATGACACAGGCCAATGCAGATCAGCTAGCTCTCCTGGACAGATGTCATCCACACATGACTCAGGATCTGAGATCATCATCTCATATATCTCTTATAGCTCACTTCACCATCCTATGTACTCCCTCAGAGTCCTCCAATGGATCCTTTGTACTCTGCGGAGTAATAAGCAAAGCCAGTTTCTGGAGAATCACATGGTAGTATCTGTAACCAGACTTGAAAGTTGTTAGAAGTCAATTAGATGGCAAGAGAAGTTGGGAAATGTCCTCTCCCTCTTTGCTCAGTAAGGAAAGAGTTGAGGAGAAACTAATTTTTGCCCCATATGTATTGTAGTGTTCTGTGAGCAGTCAAAGGACGAGTTCTTAATAGTAGCTTATCAAAAGAAAGTTTTTTAAATTTTTTTATTATTTAGTGTGTGTGTGTGTGTGTGTGTGTGTGTGTGTGTGTGTGTGCGCGCGCACGCACATGTGTGTCTCACAGGGCACTGTATGTCCCTGTGAAGGACCATAAGTGATTTTGGGAATGGTCTTGGATTGCTTTTACCCCCTTTTTGTTTTACTTTGGGATTTCCCAGGCTCTGCCTGCCAGGGTCAGAAGGGCAGGCCACCTACATTTCTGGCTTGTGTTTTTATGTGGAACTCTGCGATGTAGAGTTCTAACCTTAGCCCATAAGAAGGTTATTTTTTTTTTTAAGAAGAATTGACCTTTAAGACCTGAAAGATAAGGAATGATTAACTTGGTGAAGTAGAGTTAAGCAAATATATTCCAAGAAATCAGGCATGACAATGCCAGGGCATAATCACAGCACTAGATGATCTGAGACAAGGGGAATTGCAAGTTTTGGGTCAACCTGAGTTACTTAGTCAGATAGTCTTTCAAGATAAAACAAGAATACTCTTAAGAAGAAAGAACTGCACATGCCAAAGACAAGTGATAAACGGCGTGGTTTATTTCAGGAACAGAATAGATAACATCAGAACCACAGAATAAAGCCTGAGTTCAGGAAGAGATAGCAATGAAAAGAGGAATGGCAGTGCTCAGACTCAGCAACCCTTGTGAGTGGTGCTTCCAGAGGGAAGAGGCAAAATCTCTTTGATAGCAGAGTTCTCAAACTGCCAGGGGTTGAGAGGCCAAGCAGAGAAGCAAAGTGTTGAAAAAAGTGGAGAACAGTGAATAGATGCTGGGGTTAAATTCATGACATTACATTGCAAATCTAAAATAAACCTAAGTGCCATGCAGAACAAGTGCCATACAGCGTGCGCCATGCAGCACATCTTTTGTGGATGCTGACACAGGTCTTAACATTCTGTCTCCTGCTAGAAGGCTTCAAGAAAAATTACCAGTCACCAATTCTAGGTCAAACAACAGGAAACAGGAAGATTTCAGAAATGGAATTTTAAAAATTATTCTTTTGTTGCTTCTTTTTACTCTTTTAGTGTTTCTTGTATGAATACTGTGAATTTATGATCGTTTCATGCCTTAATCCCCAGTTCCACCCTCCTTTCCCTTCTCACTCCAACCCTTCTTCTTTCCTACCAGACTCCTTCTTATTATCTTATATTTTTTGTGTTTTATTTTCTTTTTGCTTTAGTAGCCCACTGAGTTTCATTTGGGTTGCCTTTGATGGCATGTACCTAAGCACTTCCTGGAATATGAATAGTATACCAATGAGTAATCACTGAGGAAAGCACCCCGTCTGGATCAGGGTTGCCCTTCATCAGTCTTTCAGGGAGGTGTGGAGCCACTTGAGTTCTCTGCTCTTTCATGATGATGTGTTAAGACAAATCCCGTGCAGGTCTTGTGGAGATATATATAGCTATTGTGTATTTATGGCTGTGATAGCCCTTTCATGCTCAGAACGTAATGTCTGACCATACTTTTTTCCCGCCCTTCAGGCTCTTACCTTCCCATGGCTCTCTTAGAAATAGGATTTTATGTCCTAGTCTATTGTCAACAAGACACTTCCAGTGCTTTCCACTTACTGTCTTCTAGTTTCAGCCAACTGAAACTTTCTTGCTGACAAGAAAGGGATTAGCTCATTTTCATTTCAATAATAATAACAATGAAAATTATGGGACTTTTCTGTGTTCTGATCCTATCAAATCAAATTTGTAGATGAAGAAACAGAGAAGGTAACCTTATCAAGATTCACCTACGATCATGCAGAAAACCACACAGCTGGAATTTGAACCAAAGCAAACTGCACCTGAAGTTCATGTTCTTGGGGTAGTCTGCTTTTCAGCAAGTATTATTCTATACTTCCTCTAAGCAAATATTTCCAGAGTGTTAACTAGGGGCACTGAGCTATCTTGAAGAAAGTGATGAATAAGACAGACCTTTAACCTTACAAGGATTTAGCAGTGGATGGCATTGTCCCAGATAAATGGACCCTAAAGTTCAGTATCCATAAATAAAGATTCACTGGAGCAACATCATACTCATGTATTTATGTATTATCTATGGCTACTTACCTATATAGCTACAGAGTTCAATAGTTGTAGCAGAGACCATTCCAGGTCCACAAAACCTGGAATATTTACTATATTATATGCTGACACCATGATGATTTGGATGAGACAGATGCACAAATATATTTCAATACAAAGTTAAAGAAAGAAGTGGTGTTTAGTTGGGAAAGCATGGAATTTGACTTAGTGTAGACCAGCCGGTTTTAATTTCAAACTCAGATATGTCTCTATTAGTTATATGAACTTGGGCACATTACTTCTTGACCTAGTTCCCAGGTGACGAGGTTAATATTATCTGTTTTTGTCAACACAAAATACTTAAAATGATAATACTAACAATAATAATGCTGAAAATATGTTATAAAAGAGAAAGGTGCAATTTGAACATGTATATGGATACCTGAAGCAATTTAAAACTTTTTCCAAGAGATACATAGAGGAGATGATCCTTTCAGTTGGCTTCTAATGTCAGATAGGCCAATTTTGTGGAATTTGGTTGTCATTGTTTTTTTTTTTTTTTTGAGACAGGATTTCATGTGGCCGAGGCTGATCTCAAACTTACTTGGTAACAAAGTCAAGGATGTCCTTGAACTCCTGATCCTACTGCTTCCCAGTAAGATCTACTAAGGTTACAGAACATGCACTACCACCCAGGGCTCCATAGACTCATTTTGAGTCTTATTTCTTTGAATTACCATCTGGGTGACCTTGGACAAACTGTTTTCTGTTTTAGAGTCTCTTTTTTGTTTCGTCTATAAAATAGAATTGGTGATAATCATAATGTTGAGATCACAGAGTTGGGATATGGATTAAATGATATGATGTGCATGCAAAACCAAGTGTTTTGTTTCCTACTTAGTAAGTATCCAATAAAAGTCAACAATTTTTATTGTGGTGATGGCATTATTCTTACAGTTTAGGGCTCAGGTTTTGGTGTTGTAGAGATCTGGGCTCAAATTTTGATCCTGGGAAAGTTTCTTAATGTTCTAATAAGTTTCATGTTATGGAGAACAGAAGACGGAGAGAGTAATAGTAACCCAACAAGACCTTATTTAATCAGAAGTAAACAACATCTGCAAATAGCAACTGCTTGATAAATGGTAGTATTATGGTGGGAACATTCAGAACCAACATTAAGCAAATGTTGAATATGGATTTGAAAGATTTATATTCAGTAATTAAAAAAGGAAAATACTTCAATTTCAACTTTGATGTTGTAGGTGGACATTAAATAATTCTACCTAAGCATGTATAAGTAAAACTTTTCAGAATCTCCTGTTATTGAGTAACTGCTAATCGTAGGACAGTATGTAAATAAGACAAGTATGTGTAGAAGTTACTAAACAGTATGGGGAAATTGTACTCCTACTTACTTTTTCCATCATTAAAAACCTGTGATCTCATGAAGCAACAAGATTATTTCCTTAAGCAAATAACAGAAAGAACATTGCTCAGAACTTTAAAAAGTCCCATTTAGTAAGCCTTCGGTAAATATATATTTAGATAATGATAAAGCAAGATTCTTAGACCAGATTCATAAACTCCCCCTCTGTCTCCGTGGCTGTAGTGATGATGGAAGTATATTGGGAAATTTGGATTAATTGGATCTCCTAACTCTACTTCCTTCTGACTCTATTCCAGTCAGGCTAATGGCCTGAACATGAAACTGACCTTTGGAAAAAGTGTGCAGCATGGTAACTTTGTCTGTGTTTCTTTCTAGCCTCCCTTCCCACTCTTCTCTGTTTTTATTCAATCTCTCCCCACAGTATCCTTCTCCGGGAATAAATATGTCCTCCCTTTTCTTCTATGAAAGCAAACTTGATTCTTAGTTCACTCCCTATGTAGGGTACATGATCTTTCTCCTTATTTTACCAGCAGGACTGCTCTTGTTCTTGTGTCTTTAAAAATACGAGAGTAGGGGCTGGAGAGGTGGCTCAAAGCCTCTGCCTTGCAGGTGGAAGGTCCTGAGTTCTGATCCTAGACCCCATGTATAGACACCAGGCAGAAGCAGGGGCGGCCTGCGTTTCTGGTCCTGGTAGGGCGGAGCCTGTGAATCCTGAGGCAGAGTAAACAAGGAGGAGGTGGAGGCGGTGCATGGTGGTTCTACACACACACACACACACACACACACACACACACACACACACACACACAGGCACAATTGCATAAATAATAAAAAATTAAAAAAAAATAAAAATCTCACTCCCTTTCACCCCACCCCACTCCGCCGGTTGGGACGCGCGCGTGGTCCAGCCGGGGCTCACCCCGTGACTCTAGGTAAGCCCGGGCCGCGCCCGCCCACCAGAACCCCAGGTCAGCCCAAAGGGACCCGGCTCCGAATCCCGCCATCCAGCCGGAGCCGCGCGCAGAGCCAAGGGACTAGGAGGACCTCCCCCTGCGCCCGGGCCCCGCCCCAGCTGCCCTCGGGTTAAATAGCTCCTCCCATTCCCCACCCTGCTCCGCTGGTCGGGGCACATGCGGTCCAGCAGGGCCTCACCCATGACCTAGGTAAGCTCTGTCCCTGCCCACCCCCAGAACCCCAGGCCAAATAATTCAGTTTAGTGAAATTGAAAGATCTTAAGAGTTAAAACGACAATGCCAAAGTCAAAGTGCAAATCCATGAGAATCAACACTCAAGTAAACAAATTTCCCACTGAAGAAATTAATCCCATAATGTTAGACTCCAACCAGAACAAACTCGTGGAAAAAGGCCAAGAAAGCCTGACCCAGGATAACGACTTTCAAAATATGATCATTACCATGTTCAATACTATGAAAGAGGAAATCAGGGAGGATTTACATAATTGAATCAATCGCTTTGAAGAGGAACACAACAGACATTTGGAGGAGTTGAGAAAAAAAGTGCAAGAAACAAAAACTGGCATAGAGCAGTTAAAACAGACTCAAGCAGAGTTTAAATTTTTTTTATTATTATTTATTCAACTGTGCACATGTGCATGTGCGTGTGTGTGTGTCTGTGTGTGTGTAGAACCACGGATGAATTCGCGAACCACCATGGACACCTCCACCTCCTTCTGCCCCGGGATTCACAGGCTCCGCCCTACCAGGACCAGAAGCGCAGGCCGCCCCTGCTTCCGCCTGGCGTCTATACGTGGGATCTGGAATCCGAACTAAGGACCTTCCGCCTGCAAGGTGGAGGCATAACCCCTGAGCCACCTCTCCAGCTCCTCAAGCAGAGTTTAAAACTGAGCTACAAGACAAGTTATCTTCAACCCAGAACTCTACAGAGAGTATTATCAACAGAACTAAGGAAGCAGAAAACAGAATTTCAGACCTTGAAGATAAAGTGGGAGTACTAACCAGCTCAATGGAAGAGGTTGTTAAAGCCAAAAAGATACTTGAGAGAAATATCCAAGAGGTATGGGACACCCTGAAGAAGCCTAACATGCGTATTCATGGAATACCAGAGCAAGAATCTCAAAATACCACCCCTGAGGAAATTTTTCAAACGATCATCAAGGAAAACTTTCCTCATCTAAAAAAAGAGAGGCTCATCCATATACAAGAGGCATTCCGCACCCCAAACAGATACGACCAAAACAGAAGCACCCCACGGCAAATAATAGTTAAAACACTCCACATTCAAGATAAAGAACTGGTGCTGAGAGCTTCAAGGGAGAAAAAACAAGTCACTTTTAAAGGTAAACCTATGAAAATAACAAATGACTTCTCAGTCGAAACAGTAAAAGCAAGAAGAGCTTGGAGAGACATACTTCAAGTATTGAATGAGCAAACATGTCAACCCAGGCTGATTTACCCTGCAAAACTATCAGTCATGATCGAGGGAGAAAGAAAAACTTTCCAGCACTAAGACAACTTGAAGGGATACATGTCCACCAAACCAGGCCTTCAAAAAATGCTAGAAATGATACTCAAGCGTGAAGAAAAAAACAGGTATATCCAGGAGAATAGAAGGCAAATATAACACCATTAAAAGCAAAGCAATATACTTATAAAAACTATTAAACATAATAAATGTCTAGAATTAAAAATAGTTTCTCCATTATAACACTAAATGTTAATGGAATTAATTCACCAATCAAGAGACACAGATTACAAACTTGGATTAAAAATCACAATCCATCAATCTGCTGCCTGCAGGAAACCCATCTCACCACAAAAGATAGGCACGCTCTAAAAATAAAAGGCTGGTCAACAATTCTACAAGCAAATGGAAGCAGAAAACAGGCAGGGGTAGCCATTATGCTATCAGACAAAGTGGACTTCAAACCAAAGAAAATTATAAGAGACACGGATGGATACTACATTTTAGTCACAGGTACAATTCACCAGGAAGACTTCACAATACTGAACATATATGCACCCAATACGGGCCCCTCCACATTCATTAAGAAAACCCTACAGCGTCTAAAGCAAGAAATCAACCCCCAAACAATAATTCTTGGGGACTTCAACACCGCCCTCTCAACATGGGATAGATCAACAGGTCAAAAGCTTAACAGAGACACTTTGGAACTTAATCAAACCGTGAAAGAAATGGACCTTACAGATCTCTATCGAACTTTTCACCCACGTACCAAAGAATACACATTTTTCTCAGCAGCACACGGAACTTTCTCAAAAATAGATCACATATTGGGCCACAAAACGAATCTACACATATACAAAAAAGTTGAAATTCTAACCTGTGCCCTATCAGACCACCACGGCCTAAAGCTGGACATCCACAACACATCAAACAAGAGAAAATACACTAACTCCTGGAAACTTAACAATATGATGCTGAATGAGAACTGGATTCAGGAAGAAATTAAAAAGGAAATTCAAGATTTCCTGAAAGTGAACGATAGTGAAAATACAACTTACCAAAATCTCTGGGACACAATGAAAGCTGTTCTAAGAGGTAAGTTCATAGCTCTTAATGCCTACATCAAAAAAATGGAAACATCAGAAATAAACAACTTAACAATGCAGCTTAAAGCTTTATAGACACTAGAGCAATCTGATCCCAAAAGTAGTAGAAGAGAGGAGATTAGCAAAATAAGGGGAGAAATATCTGAAATCGAGATTAAGAAAATGATAGAAAAAATCAACCAGTCAAAAAGCTTGTTCTCTGAACAAATCAATAAGATTGATACATCCCTAGCTAAATGAAACAAAAGCAAGAGAGAGAAAACCCAAATTAACAAAATTAGTAATGAACATGGAGTTATCACTACGGATACCCAAGAAATCCAGAGAATTATAACATCATATTTCAAAAACTTGTACTCTGTGAAGTTTGACAACACAAAAGAGATGGATGAATTTCTAAGTAAACACAACCTACCTAAATTGAATCAGGAAGTTGTGAATTATTTAAATAGTCTATAACATACAAGGAAATTGAAGAAGTAATCTCGAATCTTCCAACCAAAATATGTCCTGGGCCAGATGGATTCAGCACAGAATTCTACCAGACATTTAAGGAGTTAATAACACCAATACTCCTTAAACTGTTCCATCAAATAGCAAAGGAAGGAACATTACCAAATGTTTCCTTCTATGAAGCTAATATCGTCTTAATCCCAAAACCTAATAAAGATTCACTTAAAAAAGAAAACTATAGGCCGATCTCTCTGATGAACACAGATGCAAAGATTCTCAACAAAGTCTTAGCAAATCTGATTCAAAAACATATCAAAAAGATCATTCACGGGGACCAAGTAGGCTTCATCCCCGGCACACAGGTTGGTTCAACATACGCAAATCAATAAATGTAATTCATCATGTAAACCAGTCCAAAGTCCAAGACCACATGATACTCTCGATAGATGCAGAAAAAGCCTTTGACAAAATCCAACAGCCTTTTATGATCAAAACGATAGAGACTGTAGGAATGAAAGGAACCTTTATCAATATAATAAAAGCTGTATACAACAAGCCCACAGCAAGGATTATGCTCAATGGGGAACAATTGGAAGCATTCCCACTTCGATCAGGAACTAGACAAGGCTGTCCACTCTCACCACCTCTATTCAATATTGTACTTGAAGTCTTAGCTGAAGCCATAAGGCAAGAAAGGGACATAAGAGGTATTCAGATCAGCAAGGAAGAAGTCAAGCTATCCCTATTTGCAGATGACATGATCTTATACCTGAGGGATCCCAAAAACTCCACCAGGAAGCTCCTGGAACTAATTGAGAAGTTCAGCAGGGTGGCAGGATACAAAATAAATGTGCAAAAATCAGAGGCCTTCCTATATGCCCAGAATGAAAGAAGTGAAAAAGCCTTGAGAGAAACAATCCCATTTACTATAGCCCCTAAAAAAATGAAATACCTTGGTATAAACCTAACCAAGGAGGTAAAAGACCTTTACAATGAAAACTTTAAAACCTTAAAGAGAGAAACAGCAGAAGACACCAGAAGACCTGGAAAGACCTCCCATGTTCCTGGATTGGTAGAATCAACATCGTAAAAATGACCATCCTACCAAAGGCAATATACAAATTCAATGCTATACCAATTAAAATCCCAAAGCAATTCTTCAAAGAAGTTGACCAAATAATCTCAAAATTCATATGGCGGCACAAAAGACCCAGGATAGCAAAGACAATCCTGAGTAACAAAAACACTGCTGGAGGTATTACCATACCAAACCTTAGTCTATATTACAAATCCATAGTTATAAAAACAGCCTGGTACTGGCTCCAAAATAGACACACAGATCAATGGATAAGGGTTGAAGACCCAGATATAAGCCCACAAAAATACAGCCATTTGGTCTTTGACAAAGGGGCCCAAAGAATCCAATGGAAAAAGAACAGCATCTTCAACAAATGGTGCTGGCAAAACTGGATCTCCACATGCAGAAGATTAAAGCTGGACCCATACTTGTCACCATGTACAAGACTTAATTCCAAATGGATCAAGGACCTTGATTTAAGGCCAGAGACTTTAAAAACCATAGTTGAAAGGATAGGGAACTCCCTGGAGCTGATTGGGCTAGGCCAACATTTCCTAAACAGACATCCAATGGCACAGTCACTGGTACCAACTCTCAATAGTTGGGATCTTGTGAAATTAAAGAGCTTCTGTTCAGATAAAGAGATTGAAACATGAGCTCAAAGGCAACCCACAGAATGGGAGAAAATCTTCACTAACCACATATCTGACAGAGCTCTACTGTCCAGAGTACACAAAGAACTTAGAAAACTGAACTCCAAGGAAAACAATGGCCCAATTAAAAAATGGGCCCTGGAACTTCAAAGAAACTTTACCAGGGATGAAATTAAAATGTCTAATAAATATCTTAAAAAATGCTCCACTTCCTTAGCCATCAGGGAAATGCAAATCAAAAATTCCCTGAGATATCATCTCACCCCGGTCAGGATGGCAAAAATCCACAATACAAACAACAACAAATGCTGGAGAGGATGTGGAGAGAGGGGAACTCTCCTACATTGCTGGTGGGAATGCAGGCTCATACAGCCACTCTGGCGAGCCGTCTGGAGATTCTTAAAGAAATTAAAGATTGAAATGCCATATGACCCTGCTATCCCACCTTTGGGAATAATCTCCCATGCAGCAGAGGTTCGCCTCGATAGCACAAGCTCGACCATGTTCATAGCAGCACTGTTTACAGTAGCAAAGTCATGGAATCAACCTAAATGTCCAACAGTTGACGAGTGGATAAGGAAACTGTGGTACATCTATACAATGGAGTACTACTCAGCCATCAAAAATGATGAATTACTGGAATTTGCTGGGAAATGGATGTCATTAGAAACAATTGTATTAAGTGAAGTATCCCAAACCCAGAAAATTAAACGCCGTATGTACTCCCTAATAGGTGGCTCCTAGTACCAAACTCAACCAGCCCACATTGAGACACTCAAAAGTAAACCTATGTAACACAGTAATTGCAAGAATTATGAACAAGAGAGATGGGGTAGGAGGGCCACACCAGAAACAAGGAGAGAGGGGACCATGTTACAGCAGAGAAAATAGGCCTCCATCAAGGTCTGCAAGTAAGTAATGAGAAACCTGGTTAAGTTCACAAACGTTCTTTCCTGATCTCACCAGAAGGGGAGGGCATATAGTCTAGGAGATAAAAAGTAATCATTTTGCAAATGGGTGATGGACCCCTCCCTCACTGAAGTTTCCTACTTTTATTACATCTACCCTTGAATGTGCTATTATAACAAGACTCCGGTTTAAGAGCTTTTTGTCTCTGGCCAGGGGGTGACATACAGTGCCCAGCAGGATGGAGTGAAGGGCATTGCAGGAGCAGCAAAACTGCAAAAGAAAATCAACAAACCACAATCCAGAACTTCAGAGACTCTATATCAATCACATAGAACTAGGCCAGCTTAATCTCTCCCCATCCTGGAGCTCAGGGACATTTGCAGAAGAGGGGACGGTAAGATTGTAAGAGCAAAAGGATGGGAGGAACAACGATTTGCAAGATTCTCAACAATAGTTGGGGCCAAAGCAATCATAATGGGACTTTGCATGCCCTGCGCAATGTCCAGCACACTGTTGCCCTCATAAAGTCTAGCATCTGTTAAGGGCACCGAGACCCCTGGAAGCAAGGGATTGACAGCCATAGTAGTGTTCCTATGCTTAAGGGGAACAAGAGAAAGGGCTTATGGAAATGCCACTGGGTCCTTATATGTCATCGGAGAGGAGGACCCAGTGGAGAGTCAGGCGTACACAATAAAGGACTCTCTGGGAATTGGGGGGGGGCACTGGGGGATGGGGAGGGAGAGGAGGGGAAGGAGGGGGTTCGGGGGGAGGAGGGGGGAGGGAGGGAACTGGCAAAAAATTTTAAAATGTATAATTACATTTTTAATAAAAAAATTAAAAAAAAGAAAAAAAAGAAAAATCTGAGAGTAAGAAAGGGAGAGGGGAGGCGTGCATATGCATGTCTTGTTACACTCGTAAAAGTTAAAGGACAACTTTTGGAACTCAGCTCTCTTCTTCCACCAAGTGAGTTTTCTGAAATTAAACTCAGGTCATGAGATGTGCCAGCAGGTGCCTTAACTGTTGAGCTGAGCTAGCCACTGGACCCCACCTTGTTCTTCCTTTCTAAGAAGATGAATGTAAGGCTATAACCATGCCCCTGTTTCCCAATATCTTAATTGTGGCAGATAACAATTTCTGTTCATCCACACCAAAGACACAGGACACTTCAGGGCACTCTACTAGGAAATCTAGGTTTCCTAGGATTACAGTTGTTCTCATGTCTTAAACTCATGGTAGCTATAGGCTTGGTCTTCTGCCCATAGTAGTGAGTTGGCTTGTGCAGTAAGCTGTTCAGACAGAATGAAGCCTCGCTCCATTAAGTCAACTGGAGTAAGTCTGGGGTACTAGTGAAGGAAAGATGAAGATGTTAACATCAACCTCCCAGAGGTACTGTGATGATTAAATGGGATAATATAGTTAGTCCCACATAGCCACAGGTTTTGTACTCACAGATCAACTAACCATGGGAAGAGTATGGAATTTAGCACAAGATGGCTGTAATAAATATATACAGATATTTCTCTTGACATAAGTTTCTAAGCAATACAGCAAAGCAAATATTTACATTGTATTGAGTAGTTTAAGTCATTTGGAAATGATTTAAAGCTTCTAGAATTGTGGCCGAGTGTAGTTCTGTGGTACAGCATTTATTAGACATGTACAAAGCCTTGGGTTCCATTTTCAGTGATACAAAAATGTACATGAAAAGATTTTGTAGATTACATATAGTGTCTATGACATTTTATATGTGCGACTTAAAACACACACACACATTTGAGTATCTGTGGGGAATCCTGAAATTGTATGTGTAAAACATTTGGTTATAAAACCTGGTGCCACATAACTGTCCAATAAATTTCAGTTGTTGTTCTTACCCATTGATGACTGGGTATCTGGCCAGCAAAGATCCTGATCTATCATTGCCTTTCAGTACAAACAGCGCTTTTCAGCAACCCGCTGAGTTTCTCCTGAGCACCCACTGCCCACTCAGGTATGTACTTGTAGCTTGTGTTCCTTTTTGTGGTCTTTTACTTCCCAGCCTCTTATGCACATGCCAATAGACCTCCTCTACCATCCACTCCAAAAACTCTGGTACCTTCTTTTCCTTCCAAGAAGCCACAGTCACATAATGGCAGTGAATATGTGCTAGCAACATATTTTCTTTTGGTCATCTTGCTTTTTTCTTAATAACTTAACTGGCAATATTTAAAAAATAAGGACATATTCTGCAAAGCCTGCTATTTTTCACTTCTTTCCATTTTTTCAAATCTTTAGATCTAGCAACACAGACCCAAATTTCAGTAGCCAAATATCTGTTGCCTATGATTGGTAGCTGCCATGTAGAAACCCTTTAAATTTTTGGTTTATCTTTATCGCCATTAACACAATTTTATCTTTTACTGGCACCAACACTAGACTTTGTGGGCATGCCAGGAAGAGCTTTGGTAGGTGATTAAAACTGGTGCCCAATTCAGTAGCAACAGAAAACAGGTTTATTTTCCCTGGAGGTTGGTAAGAAACTCAATGTAGATAAAACTCAATCTCTCTACTTCATAGAGGGAAGAAGAGAATTTCCTTTTACTTCAGGGAAGGTTATCCTTCAGTAGAGATGACCCCTTCTAAAAGGCGAAAGTGTGAGATAGCTCTGTGTGTGTGTGTGTGTGTGTGTGTGTGTGTGTGTGTGTGTGTGTGTGTATCTGCATGTGTGTGCATGGGGGGATGAAGGCGTATCCTGCTACAAACCCTTCTCTCTAGAGACATGGGATTTCACATGTGTTGATTCCAGCTAAATTGTCTTTCTTCTCCAACAATCTAAGCTTTGTCTATGGAGTTTTCAGGGCCATGTATTATTCAGATACTTTGGGCTGCTTTGTGGATACATTGACATGCATTCTCTTGAAAAACATTCTGGAAGTACTGAAATGCCAGACAGGATGTGCTTACTGGTGCAATGATGCCACAGGGTGGTTTTGAGCATAACTAGCAACTTTCTGATTGGATTTAAGGCCTACGCCATAGGGGGAATTCCTGTTTAGTGCTATGATCCAGGACAATAACCTACGGCTGAGGTCTCCCTAATGCTTGGACCCAGTGGAGAGGATGCCGTAATTGTTTTATTAAATAGATATGATGAACCTGTCAAATAGCCTTTTCAATCCATATGCTTATACCTATATAGTACTTTTGCTATCTGCCTTGACTGTTGACAAGTTCTTCCAGTAGGTGGTGGTTGCTGTTGAAGAGACCTGGTAAAGTACCTGAAACCAATGACTGTTGTGGTGGCATAGTAGCTTAAAACTTAGCCATAGATGAACATCTATAACATCCCTTCCAAGGCTTAAGAAAGATTGCAGAGAAGGATGTTGGAAAGAATGTAAGAAAAGAAGAGTGTAAGAAAAGGAGAGGAGATTTTTGTAACATTTTTTTCCTCTGTGCATAATATAATGCCATCTTGGACTTTGCTCCTAAGCTAACCCAAAGCAGATACTGTGGAGCAATTTGAAACTTCACATCCTGGAAGAAGGCTCAACAAGTAAACAGCTCTGTTAGTCTCAGCAAGTTCCTGAATTTAACAGGATTGGGGGTAGATGATCTCCCAAGGTAAAGAACGAATGCTGACTCAGCCATCTCCTCCAGAGGGGTGATCAGGCTCTGGGGAGAACCAAGGTGGTTTTGAACTATTCTCTGTAGTCAGATAGCACATGAATACTTGTAGGAGTGCATCAGCTTTAAAGTTCAACAGCTCACTCCATGTTTGAAGAGCTAAACAATGTATAAGTTCTTTTGTGCTTTAGGGAAATAGTGACTATGCAACTGAGTAGAGAACAAGCACTGTTCAAATACCTCTTACCAATCCAATGAGAAAGGTTCTGTTATCATCCCCATCTTTAAAGAAAAACTGAGGCACAAATGTCAAGCCGCCTGTTTAAGATGTGAAACCACCTGGAACCAGACCAGCCTAATCTCTCCCCATCCTAAAGCTCAGGGAAATTTGCAGAAGAGGGAGCGGTAAGATTGTGAGAGCCTAAAGATGGGGGAGGAGCAATGATATGCAAGATACTCCACATAAGTTAGGGCCGAAGTAATCATAATAGGACTTTGTATGACCTGTGCAATGACCGACATATCATTGACCCCTCCCCCAAAGTCTAACATAAATCACAGGTACTAGGATCTTTACAGGCAAGGGATTAACAGCTGCAATAGTGTTCCTATACTACAGGGGAGTACAAGAAAGAGCTCTAGGCAATGCTACTGAGTCCTTACACCTTATCAGAGAAGAGGACCCAGAGGGAAGTTTGACATGCACACTAAAGGATGCTCCAGGGATGGAGGGGGAGAGGGCACTGGGGGAAAGGGAGGGAGGAGGAGAAAGGAAGGGAAAAAGGGGGAAGGAGCAAGGGGATCCAGGGAGGAGTGGAGGAAGGGAGGGGACCAGGGGACCAGAGGACCTATTAAGTTTGTATGAGTGGAAAAAATAAATTAAAAAAAAAGACTGTGAAACCATTTAGTATCAGAGGAGAAATTGTAAACTATACAGTCTAAGATATAGGAACTCATGTTGCTGAGCATTATATAATGGGTCTCAGATGTGGATACAATACCAGTAACATCAGCATGAGCTTAGAA
Organism: Typhlomys cinereus; assembly: GCA_023101885.1. Classification (NCBI taxonomy): domain Eukaryota; kingdom Metazoa; phylum Chordata; class Mammalia; order Rodentia; family Platacanthomyidae; genus Typhlomys; species Typhlomys cinereus. Next base: position 153,234 of record JALPQD010000574.1, read on the forward strand.
TTCAATGGAAATGCAAGCTCTTGGGTCAGAACAAACTGCTTGATTTAGAGTCTCTAGGGTTGGTGCACAGCAATATATGATTTTGGCAAGCATTCCAGGTAAGTCTGGTGTAAAGTCAAGTTTGAAAACTGATATTCTAAGGGCTAAGGATCTTCTAAAATTGTGATGGAATGCAGCCGGCTATCTGCTACAAAGAATTGGATTGGCATAGTATGCTATCATTCAAATGACAGTAGAGAATATGAAAGGTAAATAGGCCATTTATCCTTACAGTATTTATTCCTAGTACCTGAGAATTCCACTAGTGGCCATTTCTTCCTTTGGACTGTGGTTTGGAAGATACCTTTAATATAATGCAAATACCCAATGACTGGAATGTTAGTCAACGGCTAGTCATGGAATCATAAGAAAAATAGCCATCCTTTCCTGTTTGTCATGTCTCTCCAGCCCAAGGGGGTACATTCCTCTGCTTTATCAGCTGTCTGACTATTCTGCCAAGTCTTCACTGTAGAAAGAACATGGGAAGACCAAAACCAAACAGTTAAACTTTTTGACTCCAGGAGCTTCCTATTTTCATGACTCTGTTCCACTTCTAATACCTGCCATATTGTTTGAGAGTAAACAGTGATTAATTTCGCTATGTGGGATTGTCCTGAGGTAGCTGCTCTGCTCTGTGGGAACACAGCTCCAACTCAAGACCAAGGACCTTCATCAGCTACTGGATGGATCTCGAGTTTTGAAGGAAGGGGTTCACATTTTGAGTACCCTTGGCTAACTTGCTTTGTCCTCTCACTGCAGGCACATAGGAACAGTGTTAAGGATAGGAATCCAGCTACCTACCCAGGTGAATGCAAGCATGAAAAAGAGATCACGCAAATAACTTCAGAATGGCCACTGACAGACCATAATCTCAAGTGATATGCCTGCTCTCAGAATGCTCTAAAACAGTCCCTTTGCTTTCCCTGGACCCTGAAGTGCCCATTACTTCTCCCCAAACTGTGCTCCAGGCCTAAAAGGTCAGAAAGGCTAAACACAAGACATCATTTCACAGAGGAGTACTTTACAGAAGACAACAGGAAACAAACAGTCATGGTCTTGTTGCATTTTTTGCCAGGTTAACAATCATCTGACTGTTTCTCTCCCCCCCTTAATGACTCAAGAAGTTCAGCTATTAAGTGATAAATCCTCTGTGTATTCATGACTGGCTGCTTTAATTTTGTAGTCCAAACTATAACAATCAGGCTATCTCAGAAGCAGTAGGGACACCAGCTGTTGTGAATGGTAGAAAACAAACTAAACTGGTCACAGAAGTTTTCTCCAGAAATAAGTGCTGAAACAAGAAGCCAAATTGTATGACGGATATAGAGTTTAAACTTTTGGAGGGGGTCATGGAAAAAGGACACAAGGAAAAGAGCTTCCAGTTCCTTCTCATCATCTCTTCCTCTCATTTTTTGGGCTGTAACCTGGCAACCAGCTGAGGCTAGCTAGTGGGATCTACTCCAGTGGTTCATTTGGGGTAACGGTCAGCTGGCAAAGGGTGTTGAGGGGGAAGAGGAGAGATGAAATAGCTACCTCTTAAGAGAAATAAATTGGAAGGATGTCCCCCGATTTCTATTACTTCATTTACTATTTATCCCCAAACAAAGTCTATTCCCTGAAATGAAACACAAGAAGAAAAGAGAAAATTTGCCTTTTTTTGTTTGGCGTTTTCATTTGGTGGGTTTTGGATGTTGAATGCTCTTGGTTGGGCAAGCAGATGACTTTAGGATGACTGGCCTTTTTTTAAAAAATTATTTATGGCTTTTGAGACAGAGTCTTACCAAATAGCCCAGGCAGGTTTGGAACTCCCAATCTTCCTGCCTCAGGGTTTCAAGTTCTAGTATTACAGGAGTATGCCACCACACTTGGCTTAAATAATGGATTCTGAATCTCCATCATTCATATAGGTATGTTGTGTACCTAGATTCTCACTCACTCCAGATGATTGTACCAAGTAGAGTATCATCTATTTAGGTTATGGACTGTTAGAAGTGTTTCTACTATATTTTCCAGGGGAACAAGTTTGAACTTACTCATCCATTACATGAGCAGATGTAATTGCTCACAGTGTCTTTATAAACAAGTCAGGGCCTGACTCATCTCTAGATGGCTGACAGTGCAGTCACCCTCAGTTCTAAGCTCCCCAAAGTAAATCTACCCATCTAACATCACAACATTTGGCAAATTGAATAAACTAAAAATCTTCTTAGCTGGATAGTTTATGAGTTTTGTTTATCCAGGGCCATTCTCTGTTTCAAATGAATCACTTTTAAGGTTTAAATAAGGAAATGTCTGCTTGGTATGACGTTGTATCATCCTGCCTCAGTTTCTTTTCCTTTTAAACTATTGTGCACAGAAATGGTTGATTAATTTTTAACAATCATTTCAAATGCTAAAAATTTAGAGATTCTTTTTTTCTTTATATTTATTTTTTATTTTCCCACTCATACAAACTTAATAGGTACCCCAGTCCCCTCCCTCCACCCCTCCCTGGACCCCCTTGCACCCTCCCTCCTTTTCCCCTTCCTTTCACCCCCTCTTTTGCCTGGTTCCCTCCCCCTCTTCCCCCCCAATCCCTGGAGCATCCTTTAGTGTGCATGTCAAACTTCTCTCTGTGTCCTCCACTCTAATGAGGTGTAAAGACTCAGTAGCATTGCCTATAGCCCTTTCTTGTGCTCCCCTTTAGTATGGGAATAATATTGTGACTATTAATCTCTTGCTACTAAGGATCCTACTGTCTGTAATCCATGCTGGACTTTGGGGAATCATTGATATGTCAGTCATTGCGCAGGTCATGCAAAGTCCTATTATGGTTACTTCAGCCTTAACTTGTGTAGAGTATCTTGCATATTGTTACTCCTCCCCATCTTTAGGCTTTTACAATCTTACTGCCCCCTCTTCCGCAAATTTCCCTGAACTTTAGCATGGGGGGAGATTTGGCTGTCTGGTTCCAGGTGATTAGCATAGGGTCAAAAAAATTAGAGATTCTCAAGACATTGCAAAAATAGTTCCTTGTACCTATCACAAAGCTCCTACTATAGGTGACATTTTTCATATTATAGAATATATGCAAAACTCATTATAGTTTAGTGGAGTATAGATGCTGGAATTTCTGTAGAAAAAAGTGAAATTTTAGGCCAGGGAAATGGTTCAGTCAGTAAAGTGCTTGCTGAGTTTGGATACCCAGCAACCAAAAAAGTTGGACAGTGTCGAGCACCTGTAATCTCAATGGTGAGGAAGTAGAAACCGAAAGATTGCTGGGACTTGCTGAACATTTTGTTTGGCCAAATCTAAAAACTCTAAGTTCAGTGAGAGACACTTCTAAGAAAATAAGGTAGAGACTGATTAAGAAAGATAGCAAACACCAACCTGTTTTTTCCAAGCCCACATGTATGTGTGGACTTGCATATGCATGCATGGGCACACACACACACACTCTCTCTCTCTCTCTCTCTCTCTCTCTCTCTCTCTCTCTCTCTCTCTCTCTCACACACACACACACACACACACACACAATGAAATTCTGAGACCTGGGGTTGGAAGTCAGTGGTAGAATGTTTTCCTACTATGCACAAGACCCTGGACTCAGCCTCCAGCACTGTACTTAAATTGTACAGTGAAATATTACGATTGCAATCAAATGGCTCTTTGCCACTTGAGCAATCATAGCTTCCACTGCTCTCAGTAGTACATTCAATCCTTTGAGTCAGGTTACTCTGTTCATTGTTTGGTCTTGCTTAACACTAGATCTAAGTCTTTGTTTTACTTATTGTTCTTTATTCCCCATTGTCCAAATTGTACCCTTCCATCTAAGCCCATTTCATCTGTTGCTTTTCCTATTAATTTCTCTTAAGGAGCTGATTCTGTGCTCAACAAGAATATGCTTGGCTAGCATGCATTAAGCCCTAGATTTAATACCCAACACTTCGGAAAACAAGTAAACAATGTTTCACAACCACTTGCTTTTCTTGAGTTTTCCCCGTTCTGAGTTCTTTATGGCAGGATTTACTTTAGATCACGTTATATATCTAACATATTAGGACTTTAAAAATAGACATATATTTAAATTTTGATAAGTATACTGTAGTTGTTATTTTTCTCTGTTGCTGTGAGACACCATTGAAAGTCAGGCAACTTAAGGGAGAAAGGAAGATTCAATTTATGGTTCCAGAGGGGAGATTCAATCCATTATGGCAGAAAAGGCATGGCTAGCTGGCAGAAGCTGAAGGTACCTTAAGCCACGTAGATGAAGAAGGCTCAGAGCTGAAAAACTGCTAACCACAAGAGCAGAGTAAATAAATGAAGCTGGGAGGAGCTAACCAACCTCAAGGCCCATCTCCTGTGGCTGCCTCCCTTCACAAGACTCCACCTCCTAAAGTTGCCATGACCTTCCCAAACAACTACAGATTCAAACATATGAAACTGTGGGGGGATGAGTCACATTTCAAAGTATGACATGCATATACATAAAATGTTATACTATTCTACATTCTGTCTCTATGAATTTGTCTATTAAAATTTACTATTAAATGTCTCACTGTGCTAGTTAGCTTTAGCTGTGTGGATGTGTTCATAGAGCTGTGGTCTGAGTGGGCCAGACTACAATTTGAACAGGTATCAGAACTTGGAAGCATCATCCCACAGGCACTGGTTTTGATGCAAAACTGAGGATATTATGGACAGAATCTGAGTCCTTGCACTATATGCAGGTTGGATTCTCTGCAGAGGAAGGTGAAACCTTGAGTTGTGGGAACACTTGGATAACATTGATGACAAATCCATGGGACATGTGCAAAAGAAGGCTGTAGGTGTGGATTAGTGCCAACCCAGACAGAAGTTGTGTGTGTTACAGGCAGCAGAGCTGCCGTGATAGAACTGTACAATCCTTTGGACATTAAGAGTCAAAAATGATGAACATTAAGCTACTGGACTTGATATTTGTCTTGCTAGATTTCATTATCAATTTTCATTCCATAGCTTCTCGCTGTGTCCTAATGCTTCAATTTTGAAATAAAAGTGTTTATTCTATGCTATTATTCACTGAAATTATTTAACTTGTTTGTGGTTTTATAAGAGTCATAGTAAAGAGAACTTATACTTTTAAAATGTTGGAACTAAACTATTAGATGATTATGATAAATTTAAAGCTGGACCATGGGCAATTTTAATGTTGAACTATTGGAACTGTAGTGAATATATAGTACCAAATGAGCATCTGTGGAGATAAGGTTATGGTATAAAAGTGATATGTTTGTGTGCCAAGTTACCAAGACGGAATGTACTAGTTAGTTTTAGTTATCAACTTGATGCTTGAGATTGGGCCCGTGTGAAAACCTGTGAAAAATTATTTAGTTGAGATAGTTTTCTGGAATACACCATAGGAGAGTATCCTAACTGCATAATTGATGTGGAAGACCAAGCCCACAGGGAGTCACCTGGGCAGATGGATAAAGACTGGAATTTGGCAAACTAGATAGTATTGACCCTTGCTCCTTCTGCTTTTGCCATGGATATGGTGTGCCCTATTCCCCCACTCCTGATGCTGATATGAATTTCCTGCCATGATCAACTGCAATCTGGAATTGCAAACATGAATAAAGATTCTCTTGAATCATTTGGGTCAGGTATTTATGATAGCAATTAAGTTATGAAACTAAGATATTCATTTAAGTAGAATAATATAATGTGTTCCTTTTATTGAATTGTTTAAAAATATTTCAAAGTATCTACCTTAGAAACTTGTCAAAATCTTAGTATTTTACACACACCAACACACATGTACATATGTATGTGTGTATGTATGTATGAATGTATATATGTCATTTCCAGAATATCTTCAGTCTTGGATTCATTTGAAAAATCAACACCATGAAGAAAATGTACATACATTTTTCCCCTCACACCACTCAGAAGAATTCTATATCATTAATACATGTGAACTATTATTTCTTTGTTAGGAAATCAGGAATTCCTAAGACTTTATTAAAAACACATAAGAATGTTTTGGGAGATAATCACCCATACATTTTGTTGTGGGTTTCCTGGCTTTGAGTTAAAACTAGATCTGCATCTGCTCAGGGTAAGTTTGGACTGCACCATAATAAGATGTACATTGTTGAAATTGCTATCCTGGGGACCAGAGAGATAATCCAGCAGGTAAGAAGCCTGCTGCCTCACAAACCTGGAGAGCCGATAAAAGGAGAGAGCTAACTTCTAAAAGTCACCCTCTTTTTTCCATCCATGTACCACATATGTATGTATACTTTCTCTCTCTCCTTTTCTGTCTTTCTAAAATAAATAAGTAAATAAATATATTTAAGAATGGAAACAATACTTTGAAGTTGCCTTCCTTTTGATGAATCTCAAGTGGAGAACTGGGACAACGTTGTGAGTGTGTTTCCTCACAGAACTCCCAACTTTGTCTACTCCCTTAAAAAAAAAGCACTTGATCAATATTATCAAGACAGGCTAAAGGTTGGGTTGAACAGTTATAAGAACTCTGGGTTGACAGTCAGATGAAGATGGAGAAGTTTGCAGGCACTCAGAAGTCAAACCAGAACATGTGGGGCAAAGTATCTCCACTCTTGGACTATTAATTACATTAGTAAAGCAAGCAAGGTATTTTTCTATATACCTTACAACCATTATCTGTTTTAATCTGCAACAACAACCTTCAGATACTTCTCTGCTTCTCTCCCTCTTTCTCTCTTCCTGACTCTGTCTCTCTGACAGTAAGGGACTCCTCCACTTCCAAGCCAGTACTATTATCATGATTCCCATTTTACATATGAGCAAACTGAAGCATGGAAATGTTAAGCAGTATACATCAATTCACTTAGAAGAGTTAATGTTGAATTCAGATTTCAAAGTATAGATTCTTGGGGTCATGTGAGGAAATGGTATGAAAAACTGTAAACACCAAAGAGTTTTTTACTGTATTTTTGCGTGTGTGCCTGTGTATCTGTGTCTGTGTGTCTGTGTGTATCAGAGGGTACTATGTGTGCCCGTGGAGGCCCAAGGGTCACTTCAGGAATCGGTCTCTTTACCTTTACCTCTGCCTCTTTACCTTTGCCTTTTCTCTGGAGTTTCCCAGGTCCCATCTTCAAGGGCCTGACTTTTTTACATGGGATCTGGGACCCAAACTTAAGACCTTCTGCTTGCAAGGCAGAGGCTTAACCCCTGAGTCATCTCTCCAGTCCAACACCAAAGAATTAATATAGACTCTCAGAGTCATCAGCTTTCAACATCAGTATCTGGGCCATAGGAATGGACCTTATAGGTCAATTAGCTCTATTTCCTTCCAAAGACAATGTAACATTAGCTGAAAAATGGCTGTGCTGTGTATCAAGAAACCTGAGGAAGAGACTGAAGCTTGAATGCAGCCTCAGCCTTGCTTCTGGGCAAAACTCCAAGCCTGCAGTCCACTCCAGCTCCTCCTGCTAATGGGTCATTGATATCATGTTGTTATTGTAAGGACAGCGTGTTTCGATATAAGGAGCACGGTGAACTCCTTGGAAGCAAAGAACTGTATAAACTCTAGGTTCTGTGGTTGTTATTTAAGATACGTCCCTAGAAAGAGCCATTGTTTTTCATAGGGCTCCTGCTACTACCCCAGAGAGCCTGTTTATTTTTCTGTAGGAAATGAATAATGTTAAGCAATTTCTTTACCTAGCTGTGAACTTTAAAGTAGGGCACCCAGCCTGCTTCATGTATACAGGAAGAGCACCCCAAGGGGATGACTCAGACTTAGAACAATATGTATCCTGAAGGAATACTTCCTGTCACACAACTTCACCTCAGACCTTAAGAAATAGAATAAACAGTTTTGATTCAGGTGAAAAATAAAATCCCAGATGAAGCAATGCATATGAATCATTGGGCTGACAGGAAGGCTTCTTGGGGTTTTGTGTTAAGAAACAGGGAAGAGGGGTGTGGTGGGGAGAAAGGTCAATTCAAGAAAGAAAAACAAGCATAGAGGAGAATTTGACAAAATACCTTTGGTGGTGATGCTTTATGTACATTTAAGGTGGCCAGTGTGGTTAAAGTAGATGATCCCCATTGGGGAGCAGTCATATACAGAACTGGAAGTGGAAAATATTCTTATGAGAGGTAGGCAGAAAGAATTTGATTTGAAATAGGAAGTGACTCGAAAGCTCAGCCTAGAATTGCCAATGATTCCATCATGTTGCTTTGGTTAGTGGAGACCAGTTTTGTAGGGGCCATTCAGACAGTCCTTTTCCTTTGCAGTCCCTGTATCTTTTAAATGCAAACGTTGGCAATAATGGGGCTAACACAGAAAGACTGTGTTTCTGTGAAGTTTGATTTCATGGCCGGCCCAGGTATATGGGGTAAGACTTCATTTCCAAAAATAAATAAAACTGTAAGTGCATGTTATATCTACCATTCATACCAAGACACCTTTCAGTTGCCTGCTATTCCACCTGAAGTCCCCCCAAGAATGTGACACTGAAACACGTTAGATACAAGCGATCTTTATTCTGTTACATGATTCTTCTTCAAATCAATTTTGACTTTCTTACCCTAGTCAGTTGAGCTGGATACTGAAAAACACTTCAACTGTTTTAGCTTCAAACTTGGAGTTTGAATACAATAACTAAGATGCCGGGGCTTGGAGTTGACCTCCAATCTTGCCTCCTTTTCTCTGATCCTGCCACAGTTCTATTTAGTGCTCTTACACAGAATTTACCACTAATGTGGGAGAAAGTGGTGGCAAGTTTATCAGGGAAAAAGATAAAGCATGAACTCTGTTGGCCTTTCTTACTATCAAAACTTGCTCTTTTAGCAGTGTTTTTTTCCTTGTGCCCCTACATTGACCCAAAACGCCCTTGCTAAGCTTAGAGCGAGGCTTCACTGCTATTTCCCAACCTGCTTTTACTCAGTCTCTCTTCTGGTTAAGAGCCTGGTTTTACTTAGCCCAAACTCTGCCCTACTATATTATCCAACCAAGCTTCCTGGATAAATGGTTAACTCAGAGAGCTGAAGGCAGTTGCAACAAAGTCACAACAGAAAAGCAAGCCCCAGCCAAAGCAGCAACGATTTGCTTTTTCTAGGAGAAGCAAGGTCACTTCCCATCTCTCATTCAGACAAGATATCTGAGCAAACTGTGTTCTATTTGGTCCAAGCCAAAGGTGAATGGGGCTCTTTTCTAGCAGTTGCCAGTGGGACCTATTCATCTATGCCCAGTACATGGAATGCTCCAGCTTTGAGTGACCTTCCTCCAATATTGCTATGGTTGAGAAGTTTCTTGTTTCCTTCATTAATTCATTAGATAATTTGCTGATTATAAAATGCTAATAATATAGAAGTATAGCTATTTCACAAAAGGGTTAAGAGGCAGTACAACTACCACACATGCATGTTTTACCACACATCATTAACCAATGTACACAATCAAGAGAGTATCTCCAGCCTTTACTTCTGACCATTTTATTAACTTGGTTGAGATCTACCACCTCAGACTAGTAGATATCATTTTGTTGCTTTCTCTTTCCATTTAGATAATATTTCTACACCCTTAAGAATTTTATTTACATTAAAAATGTTTTTTGCATATGAATAAGTGTGAACATAGGGTGGGCACATGTACACATTTATGCACGTGCATATGGAAGCCAGATGTTCATGTTGTATATCTTCCTCTATCACTCTCTACCTTCTTTTCTGATTACTTTTTTTGAGCTCTTGAATCTGGAGTTCATGGAGCTGATTGATTTGGATAGACTGGTTGACCAGCACTAAGGATCCTCTTGTGTCTGTCTCCCTAACATTTTGATTAGAGGCACTCACTATTGAACCTGGATTTTTATGCTGATGCTGGGGATCTGGACTTGAGTCTGCATGTTTGCATTAAAAATCTTGTTATCATAACTCAAATGGCGCCATCACATTCCTTTTCTATGTATAAATTGCTACTTTTATGACTTTAGGGGGATACATAATGCAACAGTGCCAGATTTTCCATGAAACTTAGTGTTTTGCATTAGAGTAATAATATATGATTAATGTTTGAGGGATTCTCATAAACTAAATACTTTTCATAGTGCTGTATATTGACTCATTTAATCTCCTGTAACTCTTTAAGGAAAATGCCATATTTATATCTGTGGGAGAGAAGTAGAAGCTAAGGCCTAGGAGAGATGGGTGAATTTGTTCAGAGGCATACAAGTATTAAGTGGAAATGCTGAGTTTTGAACTTGGCATTGTAGCTGTGGAGTCTATATGATTAGTTACTAAAATGACCAGTGTCCAAACTAAATACAATCATTAAAGCAGTATCCACACTAACATACAATATACAATAACGTTTTTCAGTCAGAAAGAGCAGTGTCCGTAGGATTTAACACATATTGTACTACCGGTTTATAATCTAGACTTGTAATACCATGTATTAACCATAAACTGCACACATTTCTCAACAATGCTAGAGAGCATACGAAAAAGAAGAGAGGCAAAAGGAGAACATGTTGTTTCTTTGTATTTGCTAATAAACTTAATTAGGAGCTAGATTGACCTTCAAGACTATATTAAAATATTAGAAATTTACAAGTTGTATAGTAAGGCTTTCTCAGAGTAGCATTTCACTTTCTTTTCCCATTTAAATGTAGAAAATTTCCCGACTCAGGAAAAGTGTCCTTTACTTCACTTTTTTTCTAGTCCATGTGTTAAAATCCTCCCCACTTCCCCATCCAGACAGTCTGACCTTTGGCTTTATCCTCCTCTTCTTCCTTCCTTCCCATCTCTGTCTCTGAAGCACTGGTGTGGGCAAAGCATCTAGTTAAGGTAGAAGCCTTTCTCTCATGAGAGAAGAAATTCCCATAATAAACACCTTCATCTTGCTTAGCCAAATCCAACACAGGATATCCCCAGTAGTCTTGATCCTGATCCCCTGGGAATCTATCTTCATTTGCCCAAACCTGGTTGGATTCCAAAGGGAGTAGCTTGCTGACCTGCAGTTGCTCCTCCTCTTTTGTATCAGAGTTCCTCACAGCTTTGTCCCTCTTAGATTTCCTGACTTCTAGAAAAGATGCTTCCTTCAGTGAGGTATGCAAAGATGCTGTTGCTAAGAGGGGAGACTCCTCTGCTATGCCTTGAGACCAAGGAATAAAGCACTTTGTTCTGTCTTTCCTCTTCTGTAGTGGAGGCCAACTTTCCCGCTGTAGAGATATTTCCTGACTAGGCTTCTGAACCCAATCTTCTGTTCCTGCAAATGATGCCCAAGCTTGCATTGCCATAGGCCATGGATGAACAGGGGCACCATCCTTTTCCTGTCTCTTTTTATGTCTCCTTTTCTTCTCCATTTTTTCCTCAGCAATGGTCATAGAAGCTACCTCCTCCAGTGAACCTTGTATTGGAGACTCAAAGGAGCCTAGGTCACCTGCCTCTACACCTCCAGACAAAGAAAGAATTGGCACACTATAATCGCCTTTTGCACTTCCGTTTTTAGACTTGGCCCCATAATCAACAGCTTGTAAAGATCTTGTAAAACTGTCCTGCCCCAGAGTTGGGTTTATGAAAGAAGCCCATGCCTGTACTGTCAGAGGCCAAGGACCAGCCATAAGCTTTTGGTTCTTTTTAGCTCTCCTTTTATGACTGATTTTCTTCTGCATTTTTAGTTCCTTACTGGATACTATAGACGCCTCCCCAGAAGAAGCCTGAATTGGACTTCCTTCTGACATCAGAGGACTGGCCGATGTCTGCCAAAACTGATCAAGCACAGTTGTCATCTCATTGTCCTTCTTCCCTCTTTGTTCCTTGTTTGCCATCCTCATACTAGCGATTGACAAAGCCCCCATAAAAGAGGCCTGACAAAGAAAATTAGTTGTAGAAGATGCCCTTGCGTGCTGTGACAGAGGCCAAGGAAGACATATTGTCTTACTTTTCTTTAGATTTCTCCTTTTACGACTGCTTTTCTTTCCTGCATTCCCCCCACTATCAGAGGAAACTTTGGGAGCTGAGCCTGTGCGTGGATCACCAGCCTCTGCACCGCGGCCCTGCCTAAAACTGGACGATGCTTCCTCCATCTCGTTATTCTTTCTTTGAGTCACCTTTTTCTCCCCCACCTTTACATCTTCAGGAGAAGAAAGTATTGATACTGGATGGGCAGTCCCTACAGGGGTGGCTGCTGCAGAATCTGAATCAGTATCACTTGCCTCAGTGGTCAGAGCCTCCATGAGAGGTAAAAGGTCTTCTTTATCCATATTGCCCCTCACTGTAACTTTGCTTTGCTTTTGTTTCTGGAGCAAAGGAAATGATTACTTGGAGCAGGGAGAGGAAGAATTAAAGAGGGAAAGGCAAGTTGTAGTTGAGGTTAGCAAAAAGTATCAAAGCATAAGACCTGAGGGCCAAAATAGAGACTAGACCCTCTATGTTACCAGAATGGAATCAGACTTGAGAGAACAGGATAGGTTGAAGGGGTTGCAAACTATGAACAAGATGAGATGCTAGATAGTAGCTCTCATTAGCAGTTGTCTCTGAGGCAGCACTCGACTCTATAAAACCTCCCTTGAAATGCTTTGCTTCAGGTTACTGTGGGTCCACTGGACTGCCAGGATGCCTTCAAAACTGTGTCCCCCAGGATGGTCCAATTTCAGTTGCCACTAGCATTTAGTATTCATGCTGTCTTCTTTGAAAGCAGACGACAACACTGAGCAAAAATAAATCACAGATATTTAAATAAGCATTCTACATTCACGATATGGAGATAGAGATATTACTTAATGGTCAGGAAAAGACTTTCATATTGTTGTTACCTTTTGATGCTTCGGACTTCTGTCTGAGGAAACCAAATCGTAGGTGAGAATGCAACGATTGAGCCTACAAAATTGGAGAAAAGTGTGTCATCAAAATGACCTTCAGCAGGTATTTCTGGCTACCAGTCTGCACAGTCTTACCTAATTATGCAAAAATGCACTCTCTGAATTTCTTTCCAACTTTCTCTTTTTAATCCCAGGCAGAGGTATGGGTGTTATAAGCTGACGACTCTATATAAATGGTAATACAATAGCTCTTTTTTAAATTTATTCATTGTGGGTGTGTGTGTGCACGCACGCATGCGCATGTGTGTGTGTGTGTGTGTGTAGAACCACAGGCGAATTCGGGAACCACCATGGACTGCCTCCACCTCCTCCTTGTTTACTCTGCCCCGGGATTCACAGGCTCCGCCCTACCAGGACCAGAAACACAGGCCGCCCCCGCTTCTGCCCAGCTGGCGTCTATATGTGGGGGTCTAGGATCCGAACTCAGGACCTTCCGCCTGCAAAGCAGAGGCTTAACCCCTGAGCCATCTCTCCAGCCCCTGTAATACAATAGCTCTATCAGTTGATAAAAAAGATTATCCTCAGTTCAGTACTGTGCTAGCTAGTATTTGGGTCTGTTATTTGAGTCCTTTGTAAGCCAAAACTCCATGTCTAGATTGGGGAAACTGTGAGATGTACTTGGGGTTTGGTTTGAATGTTAAGGGAGTGGCCAACTGCTTTCTGATTGGATTTAAGGAACACTTTTCAGCAAGGAACATATGTCTGGTATTGCAAACAAGGCCAAGAATATATGGAAAGGGAAGACATAGGCCTTAGGGAGAAATAAACTATTAAAGTTTAGGTAAAAGGACTTTATATCAAACTGCCTTCTAGACATATATCATTATATCATTGCCATGCTCTTACATAAGACACTTGGTGTCTTCAGTCTCTCACAATGTTCAATCCAGCTGAAAAATTCACTTCCTTGGTGGAACAACTGGAAGTCCCTAAAGGTGTTCGCTTGGCCTGACACGGATCATGCATTTATTATTACAGTACCGTAATAATATGGACGGGATATCCAAATGCCGGCTCTTCAAATCCAAAAGGGAAATCTAGAATTTAAGATTGAAAGTACATGTTTAGAAATGGCTGTGAAGATGGGAGCGATGAAGGAAGGAAAAAAAATACAGATGTGAAAGTCTCAGAATGATTCCTAAATAGGCATGCAAACACCAACATTAATGTTAAAAAAAAGTCATACAAAGATATAATTCACATGTTGTAAAGTTGAGTTATAAAGCTTTAGTTTGGCATTTTGAGGCAAGATCTCATTAATTAGTCCAGGCTGCCTCAAACTCAGTCATTCTGTCGTGAATAACCAAATCCTGCAATTATAGTCATGCAGCATCAGATTTGACTCTAACATGTTTTTTTTAGCATCATTTAGGATCATTGCTTCAATCACCACTATCCAAACTAAGAACATTTCATTATCCTAAACCCAATATTCATTAGCATTAACTCCCTTTCCCCAGGCCCATAATAATTACTAATTTCTGTTGCTATAAATTTCTGAATACACAACAGTGAATCATTGTGTACCTGACTTCTTGGAATATCACTTTCAAGGTTCATTCATATTGTATGTAGTATTATTTTATTCTTTTTATGATCAATAAATGCTAATGTTCTAATCTATATGACTAAATCACACTCATAAAATCATTTTATTAGTATATGAATGCATCAAAGAATAAAAAATTAAAAATGTTCTACCTTTTGGCTATTTCAAGTGATACTGCCTTCAGTATTTGTGAACAGGTTTTAAATTCTCTGAGGCATAATGCCTATGAATGGGACTACTATATTATACAGCAATTTTGTGTTTAACTGAGTAATAACTGTACCATGCTCTTCAGGGTCAAAATTGTATTATATTTCTGCTACCATTGCACAAGGATTCCAGTTTCTCCATATTCTCATCAACATGTGCTTCTGTTTCTTGATTACACAATGGGTACAAATAGTATCTTATTGAAGTTTTGCTTATTGGAGGGGGAATATTGGGAGTTTAACCGGGTCCTCGTGTTAAGGTAAGCAGGTGCCCTACGACTTAGTTTGACCCCTAGTCCTTTTTGAGTATTTTGATTTTGAAACTAAGCTGTACATAATACAGGTCATAAACTTGACCTGACTCAGTCTCATGAGTAGCTAAGGATGTGTGTGTGTGTGTAGACCAGAGGAAGATGATGTCAGAAATCTTCCTTGATCACTTGAAACATTATCTATTGAGATGGGATATTTCAATTACCTGGCTCTCTCTGACTGATTAGTCTGGCTAGTTAACAAACTTCAGGCACCAGCCTGTCTCTAGCTCCTCTGTACTGGGGTTAGAGACACAAATGATTGTGACTATTTTTTGTTTTGTTTTTAAGTGAGTGCTGAGGATCTGAACTCAGGTCATCATGCTTGTGAAGCAAGTATTTTACTGACTGAACAGTCTCCCCAGCCTTGCTTATAAACAATTGGCATATTTTTATGTCAATAATTTTGAGTGTATTTTTATGATTTGATTGGCTACTTCTGTTTCTTCCTAGGAAAACATATCTATTCAAATTCTTTTCCATGGTATTGTGATTAAATTCAGAATATGCTAGATAGACTCTGACACTGTGATACACATCAGCCCTTCTTTTTACCATTTTTCTTTCTTTTTACCATTTTTTCTTTCTTTTTACCATTTTTAATTGGGGAATTTATGTATTTTATTATTGAATTTCATGAGTTCATTTGGAAATGTCTCTCTGTGAGTTAAATTTTCACTGTTTTGATAATGTCCTTTGAAGCCTAAGTATTTTTACTTTTAATAAAGTTCATTTGATCTTTTTTTATTTGTTCTTTAATTATCACATCAAAAGAAAGACGTCTTAGTCAAAAGTTGGAAAGATTTATGTCATTGTTTTCCTTTAAGGAATTTATACCTTTGCTCTTCAATATAAGACTCTTTGAGAGAAGGATTTGTTACTCTTTATTGATACACTGTTTCACTATTAGCACGATCTGGCCTTGAATTTATTATGCATCCCAGGCTACTTTAGAATTTGGAGTCCTTCTGCCTCAAGCTCCAGAACACTACATCAAACACATTTAAGCTTTTGATTCTTCTTGAGTTGTAAGGTGGTTGGAACCAACTAAACTTGGTTCTTTTGCATGGCATATTCCATTTTCCCAGTACTACGTATTGAAAATATAATTTTTCCCCATTGAATATTCTTGTCAGTGTACATTTACTTTTAAAGCAGCTGTTCTGCTTGTATCAAAAGGGCTGAAAGATATTAAATAGAGATAATGATAAAGTCATATTCTTGCATTCATTTCAAAATAGTGATTTGGGTCATAGCACAGATATATAGAAAATTTACAAAAACAGTCTCTTTGACTATGTGACAATGAAATTAGCCTTATTTTGGCAAAAAAAAATCCTAAATGTTAAATTATATCCTCAATGTGTCATATCAAGAGGCACAGTTTAACAGATTATACCAATACTGGTAGTCTTTTCGTCACATATTTATATAACATATTTGTGCATACGTGTGTGAAAGTTGTTTTTCTCCTTCCACCATGTGGTTGGTTTGTGCGTGCGTGCGTGCGTGTGTGCGTGCTTGAGTGCGTGCGTGTGTGTGTATCAGAGGGCTCTGTGTCCCTGTGGAGGACCAAGGGCGACTTTAGGAATCATCTTGGATTGCCTCCACTTCTTTCTTGTGTGCTTCACTCTGGGATTTCCCAGGCTCCACCCATCAGGGCCAGAAGTGCAGGCAGTCGCCTTTTCTACCTGGCATTTTTACACGGGACCTAGGATCCAAACTCAGGACCTTCTGCTTGCGAGATAGAGTCTTAACCTATGAGCCATCTCTCCAGTCCCACCATGCTGGCTTTGAGCATTGAACTCAGACTATCAGGTTTGATGGCAAGCATCTTTACTTGTTGAGCCATCTCGCTGAACCCAGTGCCAGCAATCTTAACCTAAATTACTTCATTATAAAATTATTTTCCTTTTGCCATTAATAAGTAATTCATAAGGAGCTATCAGTTTCCTAGGATCAAGTAAGATAATACATAGGAAATATTAGTTACATTGTCCAAGTATGTTATTATCATAACTATCAATGTTATTGCTCATTCAAAATACTTTTGAACCTTATGTTGTATGAAAATAGAACTCAGGAACATAAAACAATGCAGGCTAAAGAATTGATAAGCTAGATTAGTCTGCAATATTTTGATGAGGAATACTTCTGTGACCTTCCAGTCTCACAATCCTGGCTTCTTTGTTTTATGAACTCCTGGCTGATTATAAGCCCCTTAAGAAAACTGTTGATGCAATTTCATTAATTTTCTGCCCCACTTTAGACTGCCTTTACTTTTCATTGTGTTGTATTCCTAGAAATGACATCAAAGAGGAATCATCACAAAGTAGGTTAATGGGTTTCTCTATGAGTAACTTCATAATTTGATGATATGTTTCTGATTAAGCTTTAATTAAATTGTAGCTATCATGAGTGAAGCAAATGTGCAACAACTATAAGCTCAATCACAATCGTTTTTATGTAAATACTTTTTTTTAAAAAAGCAAACTAATTCACTTGTAGCTACACAGGAGACATTACAGAATATCTTATCTCCACCCTCTAGGAATTGAAGCCATTCTAGCAAGGGTCCTTGTCTTGTTTTTGTTTTAATGAGAAGTTCTCTGAAGTTTTATCATTAAGTATGCTTATTTTAAAATTTGGATTGACATCCTATAGCCAGTGAAATAGAAGTTCACTTCTATTTCCAGTTTCCTGAGGGTAACTGTTCCATAAAAAAGATAAATACATGTTGAATTTTATTAAATATTTGATATCTCCTATAATATGCATGAACTCTACTTATTCATAATATGTTTTTAAAATATTTTACTGTATGGACTGGCCACAAATTTATTTTGCATTTTTATATGGCATCTAGGTACTTGGTTATAATTTTAAATGTTTTTATATCAAAATTATAATAGATTCAGAACTGAATTCTCAGTGGTTGAGTATTTACCTAACATGCCTGAGATTTTGAGTTCTACTCTAGCACCTAGGAAAAAAAGATGATAATGTTAATAAAATGAATTTAGGAACCCTTATATCACAGAGTTATGGAAAAATTATTCCCTTAAAAATAAAAAACTCCTGAAATATATGTGGCAAAGATTTTCAAAACTGTGATTCAAATTATTTTCTGGCATTAATTCATATAAAATTCTTTATTAATCTTTAAGTCAACCTTGGAAATTTTTGCTTTTCTACATGTAATACTATACTTCTTTCTTAATATTCACCCTGTCTTCATATTTATTTTTACAAAGTTGTTCTTATTATCCTTTAATATTTTAAAAATTACTACAGTTTATAGATATTTTTATATGCCTACAAATCAGAACAATATTGAACTTCACAGTATCAATACTAGAGGATTATAGACAGTTCTCTATTAGAAAATTACTTTCATCCTATAACTCTATAATCAGTGATATTAGACTAAAGTCCATTTTTAGCATATGTGTGTGTGTGTGTGTGTGTGTGTGTGTGTGTGTAGTGCATATGTATATGGGTATGAAAATGTGTGTGTGTGTGTGTGTGTGCATGTGTGTATGTGTGTGGACATACCTTCATGCCACCTGTATGCACATGTGAGAGGAGGTCAGGTGTCTTCCTCAAGACAACTGTCTATTTACTGATGCAAGATCTCTCACTCAATCCAGAACTTGATAACTTGGCTAATCTAGCTAGTAAGCTTGCCCCAGGGATCCTTGTCTCCACCTGAGTGGAGTGTTTATGGGAAAGAATCAGGCCCACCCAACATTTTTATGTGTTGTGGTAAGCAGATTATCCACTGTGTCATCTGCCTATCCCTGTAGTCAATTTGCACCATGCAAAGATAGAAATTTTCAAAGTTTTGTCTCCTTCAGTCCTTTGTGTGAGGTGATACTTATTCCAGTAAAATGAGATAAGAAACCAAGAAAGAAGACAAATGATTTACAAATCTCAAGTACCAACATTGCAAGATCCTGAAGGGAAGTTTCAGGGTGACAATTGGGCAGTAGATCTAGGAAATCACCAGTTCACTGGATAACAGGCAGCTTAGGGAGGGACATTTCCAAAAAATTAAACAGAATCATGATATTATTTGATATACTTAAAACTTCAGAGAAATTATTGGTAGGCATTTGACCAATCTGATGTAGTATAGGTATATATAACCTGAGGAAGCCAGGTGTGTACATCCTGTATTCAGGAGACTAAGGTAAGAGGTTTGCAAGTAGCAAATATAGCAAAGGCTACATATACTCTGTCTCAAAAAATCAACCAACCAACCAACCAACCAACCAACCAAACAAACAAACAAACAAACAAACAAACAAAACAGTAACGCAGAAAAACAAATGACTGCCCCTGCTAAGACTCTAGGAATTTTAGGAAAACCCTAAAGTTATGCAAGAATGGAAACAATCATTGACTCCACTTAGTTCAATGAAGAAAAGTGTTTTTACAAATGCCGAGGATTGACTTAATACAACAAACTTACTCCAGTGGGAGAAGTGATCAACTAGAAAGCTAACTGGTAATGCAAAAATGATTAAAACAGTAGTATAAGATTACAGATTACATATAGAAATGTAGATAAACATGAGCAGAATCAAGCTAAAGGTTTGGCAAGAAGTTTTCTCTGAAAAATGTTCTGTGAGACTAAAAGGCAGAAAATATGATCACTTTTCATTATAAACTTAACTACTTCTTTTGGTTTAATGATGTATTTATATCAGCATGGCCTTAAGCATTCATTTTTTCTTCTTGCAGTGGTTGGGATCAAATTCAGGGCCTTGCACATGTAAAACATATACTCTACCACTTATCTTGGTATCTATTCCCTATAGACTTCTATTTTTTCGGGAGTTATACTTTCTGTCATCCTTTATTTTGTGTCTATTTTAAAATATATCTTATAAGTTGGCCATAAGTGTAAATTCACATGCAACCATGCAAATTAATACAGAGATTCTGTGTAGCTTTTATACAGTTTTTCTTCATTGTATTCTAACATGCTACAAAGCTATAGAACACTACTTCAACCATGATACTAATAGATTAGAAAAGAAAATTTCCCGGGCTGGAGAGGTGGCTCAGGGGTTAAGCCTCTGCCTTGCAGGCGGAAGGTCCTGAGTTCGGATCCTAGACCCCACATATAGACTCCGGGCGGAAGCAGGGGTGGCCTGTGTTTCTGGCCCTGGTAGGGCGGAGCCTGTGAATCCCGGGTCAGAGTAAACAAGGAGGAGGTGGTCCATGGTGGTTCCCGAATTCGTCCGTGGTTCTACACACACACACACACACACACACACACACACACACACACACACACACACATACACACGCACAATTGAATAAAAAAAAAGAAAATTTCCATCATGTTCTATTATAGCCATACTTATTCTCTCCCTCCTTCAACCTCTCTTTCACCAATGGTAACCACTTATATATAGCAAGGCATGATGACACATACCAACGATCCTAGCATTCTAGAGGCTGTGGCAGGATGATCATAAATTTGAGGCTTGCCTGGATAACCAAACAAGATCTGATCTCTAGAAACAAAAATCAAAACAAAACCAAAAGAATGGGAGGCCTTATGAAATATAATTTTTTGGATATTCATTTTAAAAAATTTCAGAATATGGCCTGAATGGACTAGGACAGCATAAATGTGATTTGGAATCAAATAACAGAATACAACAATAATATCCTTGGCTCTGGCTCAAGACTAGAGGAAAGCACTTTATTTCACTGATTTTCAGAGCAGTTTCTTTTTATCTGAATGAAAGAGATTAATTTCATCTTAGTGCTTAATTATTTTATTGGTAAAACTTGTGCACTTCCTAATTTTGTTATCTATTTGGATCAAGGACGGGCTTCATATTCTCTGCACCCCACAGTGCTTTGCTCGCCCTTCCCCCAAACACAGCTATAGTTCCATCTTCATAAGATATGCAAACAGACACCAAGCATACACTTATTCCCCCTCCTCACCCAGATTTCTGAAATGTGTGATATCATCTAGTAGAAATGATGATTAGTTGATATGATTGCTTACTTAGACTTTGCATGAAATATGCCATTTTATGCTCACATTTGTTGAAAAATTAACACTTTTGACTAATTCCTATTAAAAACATCCCACACTGTCAATTTTATCTCTAAATTTGTATGATCTTAGAAAAAATAAAACTACCATTTTTATATCAAAAAAATTCAGAATCATTCTTTGGAAAGCCATTTGGTTTCTTGTGTGTATCAGTGGTTCTTTATTAGTGTTTCATTGTGAAGATGTACCATGGACTATTTAAACATTCACATACTGAGTATTGTTTCTAACAGGGTGCTATTATGAATATAACTGATATTGATATTTGTCTCCATGTTTTGTGTGAACATAAATCTTCACTCATGTGAAATAAATGCCAGGTGTGAAACTGATGGATCACATAGTAGTTGTAATGTAGTTTTGTAGGAAACTGTGAAGTTGCTTTCCAGAATGCCTGCAAATTTTACATTTCTATCAACAATATGACTGATTTAGTTTCTCCACATCCTCAATAGTATTTGATGCTATCAACTGGTTTAAATGTTAACCATCCTGATAGGTATAATATCTTACTGTGGTTTTAGTTTAAATTTCTGTAATGGTTAATTATGTCAAATATCTTTCCATGGTTTTATCTACTATCTGTACATTATGTTCTTCGGCAAAGAATCTGTTCATCCTCG
The DNA here is from genome assembly GCA_023101885.1 of Typhlomys cinereus. NCBI lineage: Eukaryota > Metazoa > Chordata > Mammalia > Rodentia > Platacanthomyidae > Typhlomys > Typhlomys cinereus. The sequence goes on from JALPQD010000574.1 coordinate 174,886, forward strand.
CTTATTTAAAATTTTTTTAACTCTTCAATTTGAGAGTTCTTTATGCATTTTAGAACTGCAAACGTTTTCTCCTCTCCTGTAATTTCTCTTTATATCCTTTCATAGGTTCTTTTTGTCAGAACATAAATTTTTGGGTTTGATGACATCTACATATTTTTTTCATTTCATTAATCAATTTTTGGGACCAAATTTTCTTTACCTAGCTTTCAATCCCAATGGACTTCTACCATTTTCCTGAATGTATAAGTTGACATTTTTAAATCATTAAATTTAAGATATAAATTTAAAGTATAAGACCTAAGTCAGGGATCATTTTTAATATCCAAGTACTCCTGTACCATTTGTTGAAAGCACTATGTCATATCTTCATCGCTAAAGAGAAGGAAAAAACTTTAACTGAAGCTTCATCAGTAAGAGACTGTGGCTATAGCCTAACATGAGTGTTTTTTAAAGTGCTAGACCCTAGGATTGATTTTTCTCAGTCCCTGTCAGATATTTTGTAGATTATTAACCTTAAATTTGTATGAAAAAAACAAAGGAAATGGAAAAGATAAAGAAAATTTTGAAGAAAAGAAAAGAACTTATCTGTTAAATTTCAAGGCTTATGGGGTAGCTATATGTATTAACTTCCTAGTATCTCTGGACACATGCTCACAACTCATGGTTGTAGTCACCAACAACAAATTTACTGTGTTATAGTTCAAAAGGTGAGAAGTCCTAAATCTCATTGAGCTAAAGGTATTGTTGACAAGGCTACATTCCTTTTGGAGGTTCTTGGGAAAGATCTGTTTCCTTCCTTTTTTCAGCCAACATTATGATCCTTGGCATATGACCTCTTTGTCCACAATTCCATCATCATCATCTCTGCTTTTATCATCAAATCTTTCTGACTGAACATCACTCTTCCTGCATAATCCAGGATTGTTTTCTTATTTCAGGATCCTTAATCATATCTGCAACATCTCCTTTACCATTTTAAGTAACATACTCACAGGTTAGGGTGGACCTCTGTGAGGACCTTTTGTTTAGCCTGCCACACTATCATAAGCAAGGACAGAATTTTCCAGATATGGTAACACTTGCTAAAATTCTAGCATTTAGGAGACTTACACAAAAGGGATGAGGATTCCAGACTAGCCTGTACTAAATGTCTCACTTACTACTTTCTACATTTTATGGCACCACCCAATATACTTTAAGCCATGAATTCACTGATGATATTAGAATCTTCATTATATAGTTACTTCCCAAAGACCCAAACTCTGAAGATTGCTGCATTGCAGATCAAGCCTTCACCACATGCAATTTTGGGTGAGGTTGCAGAGCCTAACTACAACACTGTCTATAATCCTTTTTCAATGATTTACATGTTCTTTAAGAGGTTCATTATGAGTCAAACTTGTGAAGCAAAGGATCAAGTCTATAGTGCCCTTACTCTGGTGTCTTCAGAGACACAGAGACAGAATCCCACAGACTTACGATTGCATGGAAGTCATTAAGGCAAGAGTCATCTAAAGAGTAGGACTCAGGAAAGTTAGAGATCATATAGTACAGACAGTACAAAGAATGGATCAGAAGTCCAAGGAGATCAATAAGGTGGATAAGGCCAGCAGTTCTCAAAGGACAAGATGGGGAAGAGTCTCAAATCCAGATTGATTTGGAGTTATAAGATCAGTGACCATGAGTACTTGATGCTTCTTAGCTTTATTATCTGTAAAGCAATCTCTCCAGCTTTCAGTTTTCCCTACCCAAAAGATGTGTTGATGTCCTAGAATTCCTATAAGTACCTCAAAATATGACTTTATATGGAAATAGAATCACTACAGAAGTAAATATTTCAAACAGTTTAGACTAGGGTAAGGTTGTCCCTTAATGGAGCATGTTTTATGGTTCTATGAGCCATATAAGACAGCCTTGTGTAAAGATAGATGATGACATAAGAGTCACATAGCTGCATGCCTGGGGCTACCAGAAGCTGGAAGAGATAAGACAGAGGGTAGGGGTAATTTTGACCTTTTAACTTCTGAACTGTGAGGGAGTTAATACAATTCTGTTGATTTAAGCATTCTCTGCCTGTGATATTTTGGCAAGGTCATTTTAAGAAACTATTGTACAGGGATTAACAGCCACAATAGTGTTCCTATACTAAAGGGGAACAAAAAAGAGCTCTAGGTAATGCTACTGAGTCCTTATACCTCATCAGAGAGGAGGACCCAGAGGGAAGTTTGACATGCACACTAAAGGATGCTCCAGGGATGGGGGGGGAGGTGGTGGTGGGGGAATGGGAGAAAGGGAGGGGGGAAGAAGGGGAAAAAGGGGGAGGGAGCAAGGGGATCCAGGGAAGGGTGGAGGGAGGAAGGAGAATGGGGTACCTATCAAGTTTGTGTGAGTGGAAAAAATAAATTAATTAATTAAAAAAAGAAACTATTGCACTCAACATCTAAATTCTCTGTCCATCTCGCCACACAAAAACTAATTGATTTTGATTGAAAAAATTATGTGTGGACAAGTTAGGACTGAAGCAATCATAATTGGACTTTGCATGCCCTGAGCAATGTCCAACACACTACTGACCCCACAAAGTCTAGCATTTGCTAAAGGCACTAGGATCCTTGGAGGCAAGGGATTGACAGCCACAGTAGTGTTCCTATGCTTAAGGGGAACACAGGAAAGGGTTCTGGGAAATGCCACTGGGTCCTTGCACCTCATCGGAGAGGAGGACCCAGAAGAGAGTTTGACATGCACATTAAAAGATGCTCCGGGGATGGGAGGGGGAGGCACTGGGGGATGGGGAGGAAGGGGAGCACAGGGCAGTGGGAGGTTGGAGGGAGGGAGGGGATCGGTGTACCTGTTAAGTTTGTATGAGTGGAAATTTTTTTTTAAAAGTTAATAAAAAAATTATGTGTGGAGCTGGAGAGATGGTTCAAGAAGAAGGTCCTGAGTTCCAATCCCAGGTCTCATGTAAAAACGCCAGGCAGGAAGAGCCTGCATTTCTGGCTCTGGTGAGCGGAGCTTGGCAAATCGCAGAGTAAAGCAAGAAGGAGGTAGAAGCAATCCAGGATGTTTCTTGAAGTCACCCTTGACCTCCACAGGGACACACAGTGCCCTCTGATGCACACACACACGCACACAAACATAAAATATAAATAAATAAATAAAATATTAAAAATATTTGTGATGGATACTAATATTGTATACGATCAGATATAAATGAGACCTTGTGAAATATAGATGAGTATTACAGATAGTGCAAAGAAATTTATGTTGACCATAATTTTTCTAAGCTTGCTTTGGAAAAAAGCCACAGCTCATTAATTGATATTTCATTCAATGCCTCCAGTCCAAGATATTATCCTACAAGATAACATGTCTCTTCAGGTTCCTCAAAATTAATTCCTTTCAAAATACACATTTACAGGAGAAGAAAAGAGAATAATAGTATGTATATCTCAGAGGCCGGCAATTACAAATTATCTTCATTTACTCTGACAAACAATAGAAATAAATAATAATAATAATCTAAAAATAATAATACCATCCACGGAGAGTTTACTATGTGCCAGATTCTACTTTATACCTTTTACATAAATTATTTCATGCCATACCTATAACAAGAATCAAGTATGAAAGAACCTCAAGTCTGCAGTCAGAGAAAGGAAATCAGAGGGAAGTAAAAGAAGAGTAGTATTTTTTTTAAATCATTATGAAATTCCACAAAGGAAGAAATTCAGAGTCCAAATAAGAAAGTATAGTATAGATATGTATAGATATAAATAAGACAATTAGACAAAGCCATTTTATCTTATTCTAGTTTATAATACTAGCTAATAATTACATTATAATGCAGTTATTGTAAGAAGCAACCAGTCGTGGTCCCTGAACACCCTGCATACCAAAGTGTTTAATAGATATACCAAGAATGCAAGCCCCTCTTCTCTTTATGTGGGCCATTTCTTAGAAATTCGTTAAAAGCATGTAATTTTGAAGAATAGGCAGCATATTTTTTCTAGACTAAGAACCGACTTGCTCATTATCTACTGTAGAGATTATGAATTTCCTAAGCTCAATCAGTGTTCCTTGACTGTGGGCAAATCCCCTATTTATCCAGCATCTATGTGGGTTCTCATGTGTCATGCATGTGGGACTTGAGAGCAAAGGGAACCAATACAAATATGCAGAAGCTCATACTATTGGCTGTGATAAAAGTAAAATCCATTATTCCTCAACCAGTAGCCATGAAATTGTAATGAGCTGATATGTTAGTTTTCATGTAGAGAAAAATTCCAGGGCTGGAGAGATAGCTGAGGGGTTAAAACTTTGCCTCACAAACAGGAGTAAGTTTGAATCCCAGATCACGCATAAAAATGCCAGGTGGAATTGGCAGTGTTTTGCACTTCTGACTCTGGAATGTGGAGCCTGGGAAACCACGAGAGAAGCAAGAAGGAGATAGAAGCAATTTAGGATGATTCCTAAAGTCACCCTTGGTCCCCCACAGGGACATACAGTACCCTCTGACACATATGCACACACACACACACACACGCACGCACACACACACACACAAACATAAATTTTTTAAAAAGTTTAAAAAGAAAAGAGTAAAATTCCAGATGCTGACAATAACAAGTTATGCTCATTTACCTTGACAAACAAAAGATATAGATAATAATAGCATAGTTAGGGGGCTGGAGAGGAGGCTTAGGGGTTAAGCCTCCGCCTTGCAGGCGGAAGGTCCTGAGTTCGGATCCCAGATCCCACGTATAGACGCCAGGCGGAAGCAGGGGCGGCCTGCGCTTCTGGTCCTGGTAGGGCGGAGCCTGTGAATCCCGGGGCAGAAGGAGGTGGAGGCGTCCATGGTGGTTCGCGAATTCGCCCGTGGTTCTACACATACACAGACACACAGACACACACACAGACACACACACACACGTGCGCGCACATACACACGCACATGCGCACAGTTGAATAAATAATAATAATAAAAAAATTAAAAAAATAATAGCATAATTAAATATCACTCAGTGAGGATTTACTTATCTCATGTCATGCCCATGAAATTTGATTTTAACATTAAATGGCTTCCTAAAATTCACATATTTTCAAGATTTCCTGGTCATTTCATATCATTTCTTTCATCCCCAACTCCTCTATAATCTTTTATTCCTTGTTCTCACAATAAAAGACCATCATTTATGTAATGTAAAACTCAAAAATTTTCACCCTCCAGAACCATTAAGTTAAACAACCTTCTGTTGCTTGTATAAAATCCATTACTAGTATAGGATTTTCTGTTACACCATCACAATACTAAATGAGAGAGTTATATGCCAAATTATAGACATAAGCACAATACAACATGACATAGCAGCAAATGGTACAAGGACATCAAATTGAAGACAGGAATTACAGATACCTGGCATCTTATTTTTTTGTTGTTGTTGTTTGCACACAAATCTGGAAATCCTTGGTGCTAGTTTTCTGTAATAAGGTCAATCAGGAAGATGTGCTCTAAGCAAGGGCATTTGTGAGTTGTCAAAGTACATTCCAGCATGAGCAATTTTATGTGACCCAAATTCAGAGGTTCAAATCACTAAGTTTACACCTAGCACAGATATTGAAATAGTACATGAAATTGTAATTAATTTAATGAGATCAGTTTGAATACATTTTTCTTATTCCCAGAAACTAGGAGTACTGAAAGAGCCAAGAAAACATTTTATTGAGGTCCTAATGGAGGGTTTGCATAGACATGCATTTCCAAGAGCCACATTTATATTCAAATAGGTGGATATGTGTCTCATCCTTTAAGCTATAATTACTTATATGAGGTGACACAAATATGTAAACTAGACCTATGTTGGCAGCCAGCTATGTGGTATGAGCGAAAAGTAATCAAAAATCTTTTTACTTCCAGGTGTCCCCCCCATGATTTATTGTTTATAAAAATTTCACCATTAAGATTACTGCTATTAGAAAAAAAATCCAGAAGGCTGTTAAAATGCAACAGAATCTTTCAAAGAGAACTAACAAGGTGGGATTAAAAGGTCTAGAATGTAGGCAGGGATGACAAGCATGAGAAGAATACCTAGTAGAGAGCTCTGAACAGCCCTGAGAAATCAATGGGTGTCCCATGCACCTGAAAGCAGATCAGTCACAAGAATGGTAAGGAAGGAAGACAAGAAGCATGAAGAGACAAGCCTGAACAGACCACAAAGTTATAATGACTCTGTGACAGTAGGCAATGATACAAATACATTAAGAATTACCCTGAGCTGGTTGCTGTAGCACACACCTTGTAATCCACGCTACTTGGAAGGTTGAGGCAGGAAGATAACTTGAGCCCAGAAGTTCAAGGTATGTCAGGGCAATATAAAGACCTCATCTGGAAAAAAAACAAAATGAAACAAAAATAAAAAATTAAAAGAAAAAAACCCACCCATGGCTCTGTAAGAGAACTGAGTCTTAAAACTCTAAGTTACCTATAGTATCTCTTAGTATCTTCTGGAGGAATATTTGGTTGAGAATTGATACTTGAGAACCAGAGCTACAAATGAGGAATTACCTGTGGGGAAACTGGTTTATCATCTGAGGTGAAGGGTTTAAATGCAAATAGCTAAGAGAGCCATCTTTCATGCCATTTGCATCTTCATCATCCTTGAGATCAAAGTAGTCATAAAATACCTCTTGGTGCATTAAGCTGCAGCAAAATGGGTAGGCCCTGACCACACGGACACTTATAATTCCATGGCAGAAGTACACAAAGAACAGGCAGAACTTGAAAAATTGATAATTTATGCTAATTTAGAAAGTTACATATTTTCATTGCTCTCAAACAAAAAGGCAAGTGTATTTACCAAAGAGTTAAGCACAAAATCTAGAATACAGTTACTGTTCCTTTTTGGACCCCTGTCTCATGACAATACACTTTTAAGAAATTTTAAATATAGAATTAGGCTGTGTGTATTTTTATAGAAACTTTAGAAGAGTGAATGGAAAAATTGTTACATGCTAGGGAAACCTTCATTCCAGCTGTAACACCCAAGTTATGAGGTTCAGACTACTTGTTAATTAAGCTTTTATCTAGTGTAGTTTGTTTTTCTTTTTTATAGAAAGTCATAATTAATTTTATGAGATTAACATGGATACATATTCCTTTCCAATAGAAACTAGGAATCTTAGGATAGCAGAGAAGACATTTTATTGATTTCCCAAAGAAGAGGTTTTATAGACTTACACTTTGAAAATTTGAATTCATAACCAAATTCATGACTATGTGGCTCATCTTTTAAGATATAATTATGTAAATATGGAAGGTGATGTAAGTATTAATGTGTAGACTGGATCTTTGATATAAACAGCCGTCTTCATGGTGTCCCTTACATTTCTATGAAGGAACATACACCAGAGAGACACAGGTAAATCTGTCTTTGCCCCTTCCTTTCACTATAACCAAACATGGAAAACATCTGAGTATTTTTTAGAATAAATTTAGAATGTTCTATTCTATCATTTGGAGATATTTTTACAATGTTTTTTGTATTCTGTCTGTGGAAATAGCTTGAGATAGTTCCTTTGTGCCAGTGATTAGGTGGGTAAGACTTTTTGATTTAGGGGTGAGGAAAGGAACTAGAAAGACAGTAAAGGTCATACCTCTCAACTATGGCCCACACTATAATTTATAGCTGATGTTTTCATCTCCTATGTGACTGTGGTTGCTGTGTATCATTTGCTTTCAAATTAGGAAGAAGAAAAGGTTTATTATTGTTTTCTTAACCCCCAACAAAATACTGTATAGACTTATGAGAAAAAAGTAGAGAGAGCTGATAAGAAAGACAGAAAGCTTCCACAAACTTTATGAAGAAACTCAAATCCCATAATCTTCATTTTTTATATTAGTAATCACTAGGATATGCTAGTGACACTTATTACTGAATCCAGAGATTCTCAAACTATTCTGAAGCAACAGGTTTTCCCATATTGAAAAAATGAAATCAATGATGGAATGATATTTTTAAATAATAATTTTATATTAATTATACATATAGTGAGTTTCACTATGACCTTTAAACCTTTTTAAATATATTCATATTGTAGTTTGGTCATGTTAACCCTCCCTATGACTCTTCCTTATTTTCCCCTCCCTCACTTCTCTCTACAATCCCTTTATCTTTTTTTTTAAAGTTTTATTCTTTAATTCTTTCATACATTACAATGAATTTGTCACGCTCATTCTTTACAATACGATTCCTTCCCCCCTTCTTTGCCCACTTCACACTTTCTCCTTCAGTCAGTTTCCCTCCACTTTCACCCCCTTTTGCCCCTGGGTTTCATCTGGGGAAACTTTTCTTTTTCCTTTCTCACCATGTGTGAGTTTTGCACGTGGAGGGTGCATGTGTGCAGGTGTGTGTACAAGAGGGCACTTGAGTGTGTGTGCCTGTGCAGGCCCAAGGATGACATGGGGAATCATCCTGGATTATTCTGTTTATTGCTTTGCTCTGGGGTTTCCCAGGCTCCACCTTCCTGGACTGTGACAGGTCAATATCTGGCTGACATGTTTACCTGAGATGGGGGATCTGAGCTCAGGTCCCTTTTGCTTTCGAGGCAAAGGCTTTAACCCCTGAGCCATCTCCCCAGCCCCAAGGAGCTATTTCTTAAAGGTATCCTTTACATAATTATTAGATAAAAAGGTAAATTCATCCTAATAGGCTAAAATGAGCAGTCGTGTCAGAGCAGTCGTGTCATTGTTTTCCATCTATCCAAGGAAAAGAAAACTGAACTATCTGGCTAAAACTTTTCATTTGCCATGTTTGGGCTGACCCACTGATGTGTATAGCTCTTGGTATGTGGGAAAGGGGAACTGCCAGAGACAGGACTGACAGACCCTTCTTGGGAAGGGATTAAAATGGGCTCAGAGTTGCATTTCCAGACCTCAGGAACCAGCAGGGTATGCGGCCGAGGGACGGTCAGGGTCTGGGGCAGCATGTCCACTGTCCTGATAGGGCATTCCTGGGGCTGGAGCTCCCTGGCAAGCTACCCCTTCTTCAATCTGCAGGCCTCCTGGTATGGGGGTGAGATGGGTGGCTGGGTGGGTGGCGTATACTTGTATTCGGAGCCATTTTCTAGAGCTAATGGGTAACTGCGGTCCGAATCATAGGCGCTCAGGTCTCCACAGGTCACAAAGGGCGCGATAACACGGATGGGCCCATCCATTGGTTGAAATTGGTTGAAATCTGGGTCGTACGAGTGGTCCAGCAGAGGCTTGGTCAGGTCCGGCACGAAGTCCTCAGGCGGGTCGTAGTAACCCTGACAGACGGCAAAGGCCTCGATGCTGGAGTTGCGGCTGCTCCTGGGCTTGGCACAGCACACCCTGAGAGAGAAGACCCGCAGCTGGCTGTACAGCAGAGAGACATCCCGGCCTCGGAATATCTTGGCCACGAAGCAGCCCCCTGGTTTCAGGACGTGGGTAGCAATGTTGAGAGCAGCTAGGAGCAGCTGGGCCTGCATGTATTCATCCACATCATGGAGGCCAGTGACATCAGGAGCCCCATCGCACACCACTAGGTCAGCAGGGCAGCCTTCAAAGTGCTGGATGATCTCCTTGGCTGTCGAGAGCTGAGTAATGTCCCCCTGGATCTGGATCACACCTGGTAATGGAGCCATAGCCTGCAAGTCCACAGCCACCACGTGGCCAGATTCCTGGCTTCCAATCTTCTGGCTCAGCACCTGACTCCAGCTGCCTGGGGTTGCACACAGGTCAACCGCCCGCGTGACTCCTTGGAAGAGCTGGAATTCCTCATCCAACTGCAGCAGCCTGAAGGCACTTTGGGCGCGCCAACCATTCTCCTTGGCCAGGCGGTAGTAGACATCCCGTTTATCCTTAGATGTCCGCTCCATCTCCCGGTGCCAGTAGGCAGTGAGCCGACGCTGTTCTGTATCAGTAACCAGGGGAGTAGGCCACCACCTTAGCTCTCCTGGTGGAAGGAAGAAGGCTGGTCCCCTAGCGCCACGAACCTCGGGCAAAAGTACAAACCAGGAAGAAATGGTATCACTGTGGTTGGTGCTCGCACTTGCCCCAAAAGCCTGTCGCACATGCCTAAACGTTACCCCAATGTATCAAAGTCGGCAACGTGAAACTGTAGCTTCAGCGAGGTCCTCCCCCTTTATCTTTTTTAAGTAGTCACTCAGTTAATTTCAGGTACTTTAAAAAAAATTCTAGCTCTCAAATATAAGAAAAAACATGTGATACTTTTTATTTCTCTGACTTATTTTGCTTAGAATCATGACTTGTAGTTCCATCCATTTTCATGGAAAAAAACATGATTCCACATTTATATATGTATTTTATACTACATTTTCTTTATCTTTTCATCCATCTATTAATAGATACCTAGGCTGGTACCATAATTTGGTTATTGTAAGTAGTGGCACAATAAAAAGGATATGATCATTGATCTTGTCTACCTGACAAGATTTAGAGTCACTAGGATATACACCTCTGAGTGTTTCTGTGAAGTCATTTCTAGAGTGACTGAAGTGAGAAGGGTAGATCCATCCTCAATATGGTTTTATCATCCCTCAGACTGGAATTCAAGACTGAATAAGAAGGAATAAAAGACAAAATGAATGTAGTACCAGTACTCATCTCTGCTTCCCGATTGCAGATACAATATAGCCAGTTATCTGATGTTGTTCCTGCTAAACCTTCTAGGTCATGATGAATTATATCTTCTCAACTTGTTAGTAATATACATTCTTTCTGATCTTCCTTTGGGCAATTGTTTTATTACAGTGACAAAAAGGTAACATGACTCATATAGAAAATTGATATGAAAAAGTGACTTCATAGGTATAAAGTGACTTCATTCTATGTGGTTTATAGGTCTTTAGAAACTGGTTTCTGAGAAACTTTTGGAATGGCTTGGACCAGTAGAATAGAGAAGTTCTAGAGTGAATGTTGCAAGCAGAGCTTAATGGACCATTCTGGAAGACCACAATGCTGATATAAAGGCAAGTAGTAAAAACTGTTTTTACAAAAATTTTAGAGTGGATCAAGGACTCTATTGGAAATAGGACTAGAAACCATTTGTGTTACACTTTGTTAAAATCATTTTTTATTAATATTCAAATTACAAACATAATGGGCAGTCATCCCTGACCTTCTTTCTCTCTCCTTCTCAGCAAGTTTTTTGTTGTTTTTCTAAATTAATTTTGTTTTTATTTTTACTCTTATAATTTCATACATGTGGAGACAATGTAGACAATGATCATAGTTATCCCATTCTCCTTCCCACTTCCCTGGACAATCTCCTAGCATGTGCACCTCCTGTCTTCATGTGTTATTTTTTTTAATTGGACAACATAAAACAAAATGTAATTAATAAAAGAAAATACATTAAGGATATAGATAGTCATGATTGAACTCCCAGAGTCACATGGTTAAAAACACATGATAAAGCTGTAGAATAGCAGCTTTTTCTTTTTTGTATGAGACTAACTTCATGGTGTGAGAAAACGGAGCCTTGACTCATGGGAAACTCATGGGACACATGGAGACCTGGTCCACAAGAGACCATCACACGTGTGAGCACACAGGAGGCCATCCACCTTGTAATCATACACAGCACCAACCCAGGGAGGCCGTCCACATTGTGTGCACATGAAGCCTACCCCATAAGAGACCTTCATGTTGTAAGTACACAAATAATGGAATTCAGAGTTTTGGCAAGCAGTGTGTTATCATTCAGCTGTCCACAGGTTATAACACTGAATGTAGAAATAGTCTCATCTCCTCTCTGTCACCATCTGACATCCATAGGACAGAACATTGAGTTACACTTTGAAAAAAAATCTAACTGCTTTGTGCCCATGTCCTGAAATTTGAATAAGACTGGATTAAAAAATAATGGCCTAACTGAGTCCTGAATCCTCACTAGGTGGAGGACTCAGAGGGAGGTTTGGCATTCACACAAAAGGATGCTCCAGGGGATGGGGGGGAGAAAGGGGGAGGCACTGGGAGAGGGGGAGGAAGGGAAGAGGTGAAAGGAAGGGGGGACGGGGGAGGGAGAGGACTGGGGTACCTATTAAGCTTGTATGATTAGGAAAAAAAATAAAATGTGGGAGAAAAACAAATACTGGCATAAGTTGTCTGTTCGAGGAAAGTTTATGACAGTACAACATCGAGTCTATGGTATGGTTACTGTTCACTGCTTTAAGTGAGAAGGGGAAGATGTGCAGTAAGACAAGGAAGAGAACAGGGATACTTAAAAAGACGCAAAGGTAAATCCACAGAAAGCAAGTTATAATTATTAAAAAGGTTAACTTCATAAAGAACAACTTTTAATTTTTCACTAAAACAATCAGAAAGAGCTTCCAGCTTGTAAAAATGCAAATTTATTTGAAAGGAGAGGTGCTAAACGGAGAATGCCACTGAAAGAGTTTCCTGCCCAGAAACAACTGCCTAGGGAAATGTTTTTCTAGGTCCAGCTACCGAGGCACACAGAAGCCAAAACAATTGTGATAGAAAGTGTCCAGATTACATCATAGGCTGACAAGCAGAGCTTTTCAGTATCATCCACATGTTGTTGACTTTGCAGGCATGCAAAATACAAGGGTTACAGTATCAGGATGGTTTTCACCCAGGTACCAGGAAGTTAAGGTCAAGAAATGCATGACAAGGTCTAATTCCCTGCAAGGATTCCTTAGAAGGCCAGTGCATGAAGTTGCAAATGTGTGCAATCACTGCTTAAGGTAAAAAATAAGACTTTCTAAGATGCTTGTAGAACAGAATATGTAGTAGAAGAAGACAATTATAAATGCCAGCCTTCACCATATGACTACTTACAGAACAAAGATTATAATTTACGTAAGTGTTTATTTCCTCTTTGACTGGAGTATGCATGTGATATAAGCAGCTTAGGTGAAGAAGGGGTTTATACCAACTCACACTTACAGATTCCAGATCATCATGGAAGAAGAATCACAGCAATATGAGCCTAAGAAAACAATGATATAACATCCTCAGCAAGAACAGAGAGCAATGGATAAATGCCTGCTTGTTTGCTTACTTGTCTATGCTCAACTAGCCTTCTTCATTCTTACACAATCCCAAACACCTGCCTAAGTATGATCCTACCCACAAAAGACTTGATTTCTTTTGCATATCAGTTATATAATCAAGACAACCTCCTGTAAGTGGGCCTAAATTCCTGACTTAATGTAGAGAATACATCTCAGGTAGGCCTTGAAACTCACTTTCTAGGTTTCAGATTACAAATTAATGCTAGCAATTGTGTCTCCACCTGTTGTTGATGATTACAGACTCTGGCAGTGGTAGTTTACAAACTCAGACGGTCCACTTCAAACTGCACTGAAGCACCTCTTCCAGGAAATCTACAGAAGTGGTACCTACAGAAGTAGGAATTCTATAGAAGGGGTACACAACAATGCTGCTAGGACCACCATCATTGCTACAATGGGGAACTGGAAAATGATGAGAACAAAGCATAATCTCTAGAGTGTGCTTGGTAGCTGCTGCCCATCTTCTGGGGAGTTGCAGCAACTGTAGTAGGCTAGTGTTTGTCTCAGACACCTATAGCTTTCAGAACGGAGCCAATAAACTCCATGAGGTGGAGGGTGAGGTTCTGTACAGAGCCTGCTCATAAACCTGATTTCCTGGAAACATACATGATGGGAAGGGAAAACTGACTTTTCAAAGTTGTCCACTATCTTCCACTTTTGCCCCACAAACTAAGTCTATGTGCCTTCCCCCATTCCTCTTCACTCCTCTCTCTGTCTCCCTCTCCTTTTGTCTAGCACATCTCTCTATCACTCAAACAAAGGAATAAAATAATTAAAAATAATTGAAAAATGTATGGATAGAACATGCAAGAACTTTGGGACATCAAGAAAATATAAAACATAAGAGTCATAGTCATTGAAGAGGAAGAAAAATATCATGTCGAAGGAACAGAAGCTATTTTTAACAAAGTCACAGAAGAAAATTTCCTAAGAATATGATAAGCCCATCTAGATACAAGAGGACATATAACACTAAATAGGCTAAAAAAGAAATTCCCACATCATATTATAGTTAAAACACTAAATGTACAGAGCAGAGAGGGGATATTGAAAGCTGCATAAAAAGAGGGCCAACATATCTATGAAAGAAGACAATCAGAGTAACTGCTGGCTTTTCAACTGAAACTTTTAAAGCAAGAACTTGGAAAGATGTATTTCAAACTTGAAATATTACAACTGCCTACCCAACCTAAAACACATAGCATAATATATCTATCACAGTTGAAAGGGAAAAACAAGCCAAAGGAATTTATTTATTTATTTTCTTTATTTTCCCATTTTGTTTTAAGGAATGAACGTTATTACAGATTTATGGTTTAGGATACATGATAGGTAATTAGATAAGCAAAAGGAGTTCCTTATCTCCAACTTACTACAGAATTAAGAAATATCCTCAATGCTGAAGTTGTAAAATCTGTATTATTAACCTTTAAAGCAAACAATCAGAACATATGCAATCCAGAAGACAAACAGGTTTTTGCTTTAGTTTGAACACATTACAGTGATATTCCACCTACCTCAGTAATGACAATGGCCCACTAGATTATGTCTTTATATATATTTTCTTCTTTTTTCTTTTTTTTATAATTTATTTATTTATTTATTCCCACTCATACAAACGTAATAGGTACCCCGTCCCCTCCCTCCCTCCTTCCAACCCTCCCTGGACCTTCTTACTCTCTCCCCCCTTTTCCTCTTTCTTTCCCCCCTCCCTCCCTATCTCCCAGTTCCTCTTCCCCTCCATCCCTGGAGCATCCTTTAATGTGTATGTCAAAATTTCCTCTGGGTCCTCCTTGCTGATGAGGTGTAAGGACTCAGTAGCATTTCCTAGAACTTTTTCTTGTGTTCCCCTTAAGTATAGGAAACTATTGTGGCTGTTAATCCCTAGCTTCTAAGGATCTTAGTGTCTTTCGTCCATGCTAGACTTTGAGGGGTCAATAATGTGTTGGTCATTGCGCAGGTCATGCGAAGTCCTATTATGATTGCTTCGGCCCTAACTTGTGTGGAGTATCTTGCATATCATTACTCCTCCCCATCCTTGTGCTTTTATAATCTTACCGCCCCCTCTTCCGCAAATTTCCCCAAGCTTCAGGATGGGGAGAGATTAGGCAGGTCTGGTTCCAGGTAGTTTATATAGAGTCTCTGATGTTCTGAATTATGGTAGACCAAAGGAATTTATAATGATCAAGTTATCCCTACAGAAAATATTGGATGAATACTTTGGATTAAGGAGAAAGATAAGCACACCCAAGAGAATATAGGAAAAGGTAAACAATGCTAAGCTACTTGGTTTAGGAATCAGGTCTAAGAAATCCTGAGACATTACAAAAATGATAATAATCAGTACACATATTTCATCAATAGTTCTGAATATTACCAGACTGATATACCTAACAGAAAATACACCTTAGAACAATGGATCAGGTAATAGGATACTTTGTTTTGCTGCCTCAAAGAAACACACCTTGCTATTTGTCATGGTTTGACTCTGCGTTGTTTTCCACAGGATCATGTGTTTAAATCTTTAGCTGATGCTAATGTTTGAAAGGTTGTAGCAACTTTAGGAGGTAGAGACTTGGTAGAGGAAGACATGACACTGGGGGCCATCTTTGAGGTTGGGTAGTCCTGCCCTGTTACCTCTCCTCTTACAGGTTTTGCTATTTGCTTCCTCTGTCTCCATGATGCCTACAAGTACCTGAACCAACTCTAGCTTGTGCCACATACTATGACTTTTCTACCATAATTGACATTATTTCCCTTCTGGAATCATAAGACAAATAAGTCTTAAATTGTGTATGAGTATTATCTCACAGCTGTAGAAAGAAAGAGTAACTGCAATGCCAAAAAAGATAAATGCTATCTTAGAATGAAAGGTTGAAAAACGTATTTAAAGAAAATAGAACAAGTAGACAAGCTGGTATTTCTATTCTAATATCTGACAAAATAGATTTCAGATCAATTCTAGTCAGAAGAGGTAAAGAAGATCACTTCAGGGTGGTCAAGGGAATGATCTATCAAGAAGAAATTGTAATTCTACATATATATGCACCAAATACAGGCTCTTCCAACTTCAAAATACAAATACTATTATATATGAAGACAAAGATTAACCCCAACAATAATATTGGTTGACCCCAATACCCAAGTCTCACTGCTAGACAGTTCAATGGGACCAAAAATGAACAAATGAAAATTAGAATTAAGTGACATCACAGGTAAAACGGAGCTATCTACAGAACATTCTACCCAAACACCCAAGAATAAACATCTTTCCCAATGGACCATGGAACTGTCATTAAAATATTAAGATTCAAGTCTCAATAAATACAGGAGATTTGATATAATATGCTGTATTATGTCTGACCACAATGGAATAAACTAGATATCAACAGTGTAAGAAACTACACAAAAAATATACTAACTCATGGAAATTAAATGAACGATGTGGCTATTGAATATGTCAAGAAAGAAACAGAAAATTCCCTAGAATTGAATGAAATTGAAGACACAACATAACAAAACTTATGGGACACAATGAAGAAAGTTCTAAGGATGAATGTTATAGCTCTAAGTTCATAATTAAAAAAACAACAAGAAAACACAGGCATCTTACTTCCACTTGACTGGCTTAGTAATTGGCTGATCAAAATTTCACCATGGATGAAGGAAAATCTTAAGATCCATTCTGAAGGCTAATGCCAAACAGGAGAATGGGAGCTTCCTTACTCAATGATTTACCCACTGATGAGTCAACCATACCTTAGCAGGTGAATAAGCAATTGTCAGTACAAACATTGAAACTCAGTGGTTCACACATGAAACAAGACAGTAGAAGCGAGACTGGCTGGAAAGGAGAACCGCTGAAGTGAGAAAAGGGGAGAAGGGAAAGGGCAGTTAGGGGTGAAAACACACAAATTTACTGCATTTATGTATGAAAGTGTCAGAGATAAATAAAAAGTTATTGATTCAAATATTTTATACATCTTAAGTAAATAACTTGATTATATTGCTTGTGGCGTTGGGAAAACAACAAAAAGTGATCCCCAAAGCAGTAGATGGGGAGAAACAACTAAAATAGGAAAGTAATAGGAAAAAAAATCAATAACAAAGACTTAGTTATTTGAAAATATATAAAAGATTGACAAAGTTATAGTCAAATTAACCAAAAGAGAAAAGACTCAAATTAATAAAATTAGAGAAGACAAGAGAGACATCAAAATATATACTAAGGAAATTTAGAAAAGTCAAGATTACATGTTTTAAAAATATATATTCCACCAATCTGGACAATCTAAAAATAGATGAATTGTTAAATGCAAATGATCAAATAAGGTTAAACTAAGTTTAAATGAATAAATAGACTTATAAGAAGCAATGGATTTGAAGCAGTTATTAGATTGGATGGATTTAGCACAGAATTCTACCAGACATTCAAAGAAGAAGCAACACTAATATTACTCAAATTATTTCATAAACTAGAAAAGAAAAGAACACTTCCAAACTCTGCCTATGAAGTCAGCATTAACCTGACACCAAAAATAAAAAAGAAATAACAGAAACAACAACAACAACAACAAAAGGATTAGAGGTCAATCTTCCTGATGAACACAGATTCAAAAATCTTTAGCAAAATATTTTTTTAAACCAAATTCAAGAATGCATGAAAATGATTGATCATTCACTATGATCAAGTCAGATTCATTTTAACACACACGAATGGTTCAGCATAGGCATATCAATAAATGTAACTCATCACAAAAATGATCTCAAGCTCAGAAATAATATGATCATCTCAGTAGATGTAGAAAAAGATTTTGGACAAAATCCAACATATGGACTCTTTGGCTATTTTTTTTCCTCCATGATAAGCCCTAGAGAGAATAGGAATGGTGGGAACATATCTCAGCATAATAAAGGTTATATGGCAAGCCTATGGAAAATATCATGCAAAAATGGAGAAAAATTCAAAGCATTACAAGATCAGAAACAAGAAAAGGAGGTCTACTCTTTCCACTTCCGTTCAATAAAGTGCTTTGAAGTCTTAGCAGAGTGATAAAGAGGTAAAAGTGATATGAATAGGAAAGAAAGAAGTCAAGGTATCCTCTTTTTAGATGATTTGAATCCTCATGATCTGAATCCTTACATGACAAAACTCAAAGAATACATCAAAAAGCTCATAAGACTGATAAACATTTTCAGAAAAGAGGCAGGTTACAAATTCTTATACACAAATCACTGGCCTTCTCATATGCCATTTTCCTTGAAGCTCTATTCACAATAGCAAGTAAATGACATGAACTTTAATATCTACCAACTGATGAATGGGTTATGAAAATGTAGCATATATACAATGGATTTTTATTCAGCTATAAAGACAAATTATTAAATGTGTGGATAAAAAGTGTGGAAACAAAAATATTTATAATGATTGAAGCAACTTAGATCTAGAAAGACAACTGTATGTGCTTTTTATCTTTTTTCTCCCACATTTTATTTTTTCTCAGTCATATAAGCTCAATAAGTACCCCTGTCCTCCCTCTCCCTTCTCCCCTCCCCAGTTGTGTGTGTTCTTATATGTGGACCCTAACTTTGAATCTTCAGATTTGTGTGTTGAACTTGGAATACCTGTGAAAGTCGGAAATTAGAAAGTGACTGTTAAGGGTAGGGGGTGAGGAGAAGGAACTTAAGGTGGCAAGATAGTAGAATGCAGATGATATGAATGTGAAAAAGGAAATAATGGAGAAATTGTTTAAGTAGGAGGGAGTCAAGGGGATAGGGTAGAGGAGTAGTGCCAGAAGGATAATTAAAACTAAGGATATATAATAAAGTCATCAGCTAATCTACTATTTTGTAAGCTTATTAAAATAATTTTAAAAACAGTTTTGTACTTCATCACTTTCTGTGTACTGACTCTGGAGAAACACTTCACTAGGCAGCCACTATAGAAACGAGAGAATCACATCACTTTAGGTTTTCTTCCTTTCAATTAGTCTGGACCTTCACTCAGGAAGTGTAATGTTGCTCTCAGGACATGTTTCCTAGCATTCCAGAATGACACAGCAGATAATTCTTTAGTAGTGCCAATTTATTTTATTCTATCTGCGTACTTGTGTGTGTGTATGTGTTTGTGTGTTTGTGTGTGTGTGTATTGTATGTATGTGTTTGTGTGTAACAGAGAACACTTGATTGTGTATGCCTGTGGAGTCCCAAGGGTGACCTTTGAGAATTGTGTTTGATTGCTCTACCACCTTTATTGCTTTGTCCTAGGGTTTCTAAGACTCTGCCCACCAGGGTTTGAAATACAAGCCACTGGACATCCCTGCCTTTTGTTTTTAATGTGGTATCTAGAGATCTGAACTCAGGTCCTTTTGTTTGTGAGGCAAAGCCTTAATCACTGAGTCATCTCCCCACCCCTGTTGCTGATTTCTTTAACACTCACAGCTGCTTTATGGGCACTAGTCTAACAACTCTACTCCTTGATACTTCCTCAGGCAAGGAACCTGTCCATTATCTTCAAATTCAGTTTCACTAAGGTTTTCAGGACACAGACAGAATAAAGTCAGATTCTTGCCCAAAATTCACACAAATGGCCCTTTGCCTGGTTTTCAGTACACTCCTTCTTCCCCTATAAAACCTTACCAAACAGGACTTTCACAGTTCTTATCTCTTTCAGCATTATTATACTCCCTGTTCCCCCCAGAATGGTCCATTTCCAGCATTCAATGGCTTTTCTAGCAAACTGTTCTACATTTTTCCCCACATTCCTTCCAGAAATATTTCCAAAGGTTTAAAACCCGGAAGGTCAGGCTCCTAACAGGAACAATCACACTTACTGGGACCAGTATCTGTTTTTGTTTTATTGTACATTGCTTCAATAAAATGCCTACCTGAATGTTTTGAATAACTTTGTCCTTCTCCCCTATTCACCTTAGAGTTTTATTCATTTACTGAGTTAGCAGCGTTTGAGACTTTCTTAGTTTTTCCTTTATTTATCTACTCGTGAGATTTATTCTTCTAAGAAGTCTTGGGCTTGTGCATATATTTTTCCTCTTCAGTGTGAAGTATAAGTATCTTCTATAATGTTAGTTTAGTTGCAATTAATTCCTTTAATTCATGAAGGTCTTCATTTCTCTTTTAATCTTGAAGAATATTTTTGTCGAGTGAAGTAATAGGTTTTACATTTTTCTGTACTTAGAATGCATTATATCATGTCTTCCTGACTTTAGAATTTCTTCTGAAAAATATACTTTTATTCTGATGGGTGAAAAATCTACTTTTATTTTGATGGGCTTACCTTTATAAGTAACTTGCTATGTCTTTCTTGTAGCCTTCAATATTCTTCCTTTATTCTTTATTTGTAGAGAAGTTCTTTTCTGACCTTGTCTATTTGGGGGTCCCACCTGCCACCCCCTGTGATCGTGTTCATATATACCTCAAGGTTAAGGAAATTTTCTCTTATTTTTTCATATAATAGCTTTCTGTGCCTTTAATCTATATTTTAATTCTTTCATCTACACTAATTATTCATAGCTTTGGTCTTTTCATCATGCTTCTTAAATATTACATGCTCTGCTCATGAGTTCTTTTTTTCCATTATTAGTATCTGAAAGTGATAATTCCTCAACTTTGATTCTAAGCTGTGATATTCTTTCTTCTGCTTGTTCTACCTGATTGGCAAGGCTTCCACTGAGTTTTTATTTGACTAACTGAGCTTTTAAAAATTTTAAAATATTTTTTTAGTGTGTGTGTGTGTGTGTGTGTGTGTGTGTGTGTGTGTGTGTGTATGTGTGTGTGTGTCAGAGTGTACTCTATATCCCTATGGAGGACCAAGGGTGACTTCAGGAATCATCCCAGATTGCTTCTACCTCCTTCTTGCTTCAGTTTGGGATTTCCTAGGCTCTGCCCACCAGGGCCAGAAATTTAAGCCGCTGCTCTTTCTGCCTGGCGTTTTTCACATGGGACCTGGGATCCGAACTCAGAAAC
Source organism: Typhlomys cinereus (assembly GCA_023101885.1). Taxonomy (NCBI): domain Eukaryota; kingdom Metazoa; phylum Chordata; class Mammalia; order Rodentia; family Platacanthomyidae; genus Typhlomys; species Typhlomys cinereus. The sequence continues at coordinate 195,946 of JALPQD010000574.1, forward strand.
TTCTGCTTGAAAGACAGAGTTTTAACCCCTGAGTCATCTCTCCAGCCCCAAACTAACTAAGATTTATGTTTGCTTTTTTTCTTTTTAGAAACCTTGTTTCTTTATTTACTTGCCCTTTAGTATCCATAAATTCTCTGAGCTGTGTTTTTTATACTGGTTGAACTCACTGATGATTTTAAAGAAACAGTCTTTTGAATTCATTCACTGGTATTTTTTTTAACATTCTTTATTATTATTTCCGCTCATACAAACTTAATAGGTACACCAGTTCCCTCCCCCCTCCTCCTCCCCCCGAACCCCCTGTTCTCCCTCCCTCCCTCCCCATTTCCCAGTGCCTCCCCCCCAATTCCCAGAGAGTCCTTCATTGTGTATGCCTAACTCTCCTCTTAGTCCTCTTTTCCGATGACGTACAAGGACCCAGTGGCATTTCCCTGAACCCTTTCTCGTGTTCCCTTAAGCATAGGAACACTACTGTGGTTGTCAATCCCTTGCCTCCAAGGATCTTGGTGCCTTTAGCCGATGTTAGACTTTGTGAGGTCAATAGTGTGATGGACATGGCGCAGGGCATGCAAAGTCCTATTATGATTGCTTCAGCCCTAACTAGTGTGGAGACTATTCAAATCATTGCTCCCCCCATCCTTTTGCTCTTACAATCTTACCACCCCCTCTTCCACAAATGTCCCTGAGCTTCAGGATGGGGGGAGATTAGGCTGGCTTAGTTCTATGTGGATGACATAGAGTCTCTGAAGTTCTGGATTGTGGTTTGTTGATGTTCTTTTGCAATTTTGCTGCTCCTGCAATGCCCTTCACTCCATCCTGATGGGCACTGTATGTCACCCCCTGGTCAGAGACAAAAACTGTTAAACTGGAGTCTTGTTACAATAGCACATTCAAGGGTAGATGTAATAAAAGCAGGAAACCTCGGTGAGGGAGGGGTCAGTCACCCATTTGCAAAATGATCACCTTTCATCTGCCAGACTATATGTCCTCCCCTTCTGGTGAGATCATACCCCCTCAGTTGTACATGATCAGGAACAAACGTCTGTGAACTTAACCAGGTGTCACATTACTTACTTGCATTCCTTGGAGGCTGATTTTCTCTGTTGTAGCATGGTCCCCTCTCTCCTTGTGTCTGGTGTGGCCCTCCAACCCCATCCCTCCTGTTCACAATCCTTGCAATTACCGTATTACATAGGTTTACCCTTCAGTGTCTCAATGTGGGCTGGGTGAGTTTGGTACTAGGAGCCACCTATTAGGGAGTACATACGGCGCTTAACTTTCTGGGTTTGGGATACTTCGCTTAATATAATTGTTTCTAATGACATCCATTTCCCAGCAAATTCCAGTAATTCATCATTTTTGATGGCTGAGTAGTACTCCATTGCATAGATGTACCACTGTTTCCTTATCCACTCGTCAACTGTTGGACATTTGGGTTGATTCCATGACTTTGCTATTGTAAACAGTTTTGCTATGAACATGGTCGTGCTTGTGCTATCAAGGCGAACCTCTGCTGCATGGGGGGTTATACCCAAAAGTGGAATCGCAGGGTCATATGGCATTTCAATCTTTAATTTCTTTAAGAATCTCCAGATGGCTCGCCAGAGTGGCTGTATGAGCCTGCACTCCCACCAGCAATGTAGCAGATTTCCCCTCTCTCCACATCCTCTCCAGCATATGTTGTTTGTGTTGTGGATTTTTGCCATCCTGACAGGGGGTGAGATAATATCTCAGGGAAGTTTTGATTTGCATTTCCCTGATGGCTAAAGAAGTGGAGCATTTTTTAAGATATGTGTTAGACATTTTAATTTCATCCCTGGTAAAATTTCTTTTAAGTTCCAGGGCCTATTTTTTAATTGGGCCATTGGTTTCCTTGATGTTTAGTTTTCTAAGTTCTTTGTGCACTCTGGACAGTAGAGCTCTATCAAATATGTGGTTAGTGAAGATTTTCTCCCATTCTGTGGGTTGCCTTTGAGCTCGTGTTACAATCTCTTTATCTGAACAGAAGCTCTTTAATTTCACAAGATCCCAACTGTTGAGAGTTGGTAGCAGTGACTGTGCCATTGGATGTCTGTTTAGGAAATGTTGGCCTAGTCCAATCAGCTCCAGGGAGTTCCCTATCCTTTCAACTATGGTTTTCATAGTCTCTGGCTTTATATCAAGGTCCTTGATCCATTTGGAATTAAGTCTTGTACATGGTGACAAGTATGGGTCCAGCTTTAATCTTCTGCATGTGGAGATCCAGTTTTGCCAGCACCATTTGTTGAAGATGCTGTTCTTTTTCCATTGGATTCTTTGGGCCCCTTTGTCAAAGACCAAATGGCTGTAATTTTGTGGGCTTATATCTGGGTCTTCAACCCTTATCTGTTGATCTGTGTGTCTATTTTGGAGCCAGTACCAGGCTGTTTTTATAACTATGGATTTGTAATATAGACTAAGGTTTGGTATGGTAATACCTCCAGCAGTGTTTTTGTTACTCAAGATTGTCTTTGCTATCCTGGGTCTTTTGTGCCTCCATATGAATTTTGAGATTGTTTGGTCAACTTCTTTAAAGAATTGCTTTGGGATTTTAATTGGTATAGCATTGAATTTGTATATTGCCTTTGGTAGGATGGTCATTTTTACGATGTTGATTCTGCCAATCCAGGAGCATGGGAGGTCTTTCCACCTTCTGGTGTCTTCTGCAATTTCTTTCTTTAGGGTTTTAAAGTTTTCATTGTAAAGGTCTTTTACCTCCTTGGTTAGGTTTATACCAAGGTATTTCATTTTTTTAGGGACTATAGTAAATGGGATGGTTTCTCTCAAGGCTTTTTCACTTCTTTCATTCTGGGCATATAGGAAGGCGTCTGATTTTTGCACATTTATTTTGTATCCTGCCACCCTGCTGAACTTCTCAATCAGTTCCAGGAGCTTCCTGGTGGAGTTTTTGTGATCACTCAGGTATAAGATCATGTCATCTGCAAATAGGGATAGTTTGATTTCTTCCTTGCCAATTCGAATCCCTCTTATGTCCCTTTCTTGTCTTATGGCTTCAGCTAAGACTTCAAGTACAATATTGAATAGAAGTGGTGAGAGTGGACAGCCTTGTCTAGTTCCTGATCGAAGTGGGAATGCTTCCAATTGTTCCCCATTGAGCATAATCCTTGCTCAGGGCTTGTTGTATACAGCTTTTATTATATTGATAAAGGTTCCTTCCATTCCTATTGTCTCTAGCGTTTTGATCATAAAAGGCTTTTGGATCTTGTCAAAAGCTTTTTCTGCATCTATCGAGAGTATCATGTGGTCTTGGACTTTGGACTGTTTTACATGATGAATTACATTTATTGATTTGCGTATGTTGAACCAACCTTGTGTGCCAGGGATGAAGCCTACTTGGTCCCCGTGAATAATCTTTTTGATATGTTGTTGAATCTGATTTGCTAAAACTTTGTTGAGAATCTTTGCGTCTGTGTGCATCAGAGAGATCGGCCTATAGTTTTCTTTTTTAAGCATTCACTGGTATTCATATGCTTTTCTAGGTTTGATTTTTTATGATGGAAGAATCATGTTGTCATGCTCCTTCATGTTTCTTTTGTTTCTATGTTGAGATTTGTTTATCTGTTGAGATAGATATATCTCCCAGTTCTACATGAAGGACTTCTTACTGAGAAGCTTTTGCTTGAGGGCTTAATCCCAAGGACTACTCAGAGAAAACTGAACAAACCACTGTAATAACCAATGAACCAAAACAACCCCAATTAGAATTAGACTAAAAACCTAACCTGTTGTGGAAGCCCAGCACTTAGAAGGCAAAGCCATGAAGATTCCTGTGAGTTTAAGTTCTGATTGCTTACATAGTAAGCTCCTGTCTCAACCCTTTCCCCCAAAATAAAGATAGTAAAAAGCAATAAACAATAACAAACACACCAGCAATGAGAGTAGAAAGGGGAGAAATTAATATAAATTAATAAACTAAAAATTACCAAATGTCAAAGTAATAATAATGAAATAATTAAAATGAGGCAGGGAGATGTAAAAGGAGAGCAAAAGCAAGACAAAAGCAAAAAAAAAGAAAATGAGAAAAGAGAAAGTTTGAGAGATAAAAGTTGAATTAAGTAACAAAGGAAAAAAATTAAAGCTTAGAAAAAGAAAAGAAAGATAAGTGGGGGGAAAAAAAACCTCTTCTCAGCAAAGGTGTTGAGTGTGAGTGAAGAAGCTTTTTTCTAGGCCCTCTAATACCGAAATCTATTAGGCATGGATGGTTATGGATTGTAGCTGAAACTTGTGATTCTACTCTGCTCCCAGTTTGGTGCTGGATGTAAGCTGAGGCACGCTGGAGCAGACATTTTAAAGATAGGTGGCAGGGTTGAAATCATTCCAGAGGTTTCATGAAAAAGCCACTGATCTCAGTGAACTTCAGTATAATATGGACTTACAGGGTCTCACTTCCTTCTTAAGTCCTTATTCAGTGCACTCCAGTGTGTGGCACATGTCCTTGTTTCAGCATCGACATATCCTGAAATGTCTTGAAGAGTAGGGAAAGCAAACAAGCTTCTAGAGTTCTGTACCATCCAGGAGAAGTCTGATTGGTAGCTTCACATTTGGTACTACCAGACCCAGATACCACACTAAACCGTGAACGACAAGTCTTTCCCCTTGTCCCAGAGGTTGGATCCACTGACCTCTGTGGCTTTCATGTTCATTCGCTGTACTGCTTAAATTTTTCAGGAGGTATATGATAGATCCACCCTCTCTACAGAAAATGCACTCTCCTGCATACCTGCCATGCAGTCATTGTAGCAGGGTGTTCCCAAGGACCCTGGGTTGTGATTTGTTCCATGTTTTCTCATCTCCAGAGTAGTTTAGTGCCTTACAATATGCCCCTTCTGAAGATAGCTCCTGGTTATAGCACTTTGAGGGATGGTGAGTGATGCAATGGCTTTCTTGTCTAAAGCTAGCCTGTCATGCAGGAGGAAGTCCCCACACTAGATTTAAAGATTGTGAGAATGTTGCAAATATGGGTGTCTCCTGTGATTAGAACTGTTGATTTGTTGTTATCACTGGGACCCTTCCACTGTCCAGACTTACCTCATCCTTGAGACTTTAGATTTCCTTTCCCTTACTGGGGTAGAAGTTGAAATCTGCTTTGTAGTTTTCACTGGATTGTCCTTCTATTTGTCCATGTATATATCCTCCCCATTATATATTTATATATTTCTTGATTCTTTGATCTATTTTCCAAAATTTTGGTGTGTGTGTGTGTGTGTGTGTGTGTGTGTGTGTGTGTGCATGCGTGTGCGTGTTTGTGTACCAGAGGGCATTGTGTGTCCCTGTGGAGGTCCAAGGTGGACTTCAGGCATCATCATGGTTGCTTCTACCTCCTTTTGGTTCTCTCTGGAGTTCTCCTGGTTCTGCCTTCCAGAGCCAGAAGTGTAGATCGCTGCCATTTCTGCTTAGCATGTTAACATGGAATCTAGGATCCAAACTTAGGTACTCCTGCTTAGAAGGCAGAGTCTTTACCTTTGAGCCATCTCTCCAGTCCAGATTTATTTCTCTTGTTTCCTTCTTTCAGTATTGCTTCTCCTCTATGTCTTGCTTTGCCTCAGTTGGAGAGTCATTTGAGGAATTCTCCTGTTCCATCATTTTACCCTAGAAGCATGGACTGATACTTTTGCTTCATAATATAGTTTGGTATGGTAGGGCAGGATGCAATCCCAGGATTTAGGAAACTGGGGCAGGAGGAATAAAAATTTTCAAGGTTAGCCTGGGCTACAAAGTGAATCCAGGCAACCTGGGATATATGACAAGACTCTATCTGAAAAAAAATTCAATAAAAAGAAATTTCTTCTTTTTTTCTTTGTGAGCATAACACAGCTTTTCTTGGTGTATCGTTTCTGATGTATGCGAGTGCATGTGAATGTATGTTCATGTGCATGTATTTGTATGTATGTGTGTGTACAGTATGTATGTTCTAGTAAGAGATAATATTTTATGTATGCTAAGAAACCATTCAGTTTCATTTTTTTTTTGGAGAATACAGGTGTGCGGTGTCTATTAACAGTCAGGTAAGAGAAATTATTTGCAGAGAGTGGTATATGCCAATCAAGCTCTGAGAAGCAGTATAAATCCAGATTGACATCCTAAAAGGTCCTAGTTGCTGCAGAAGGTCCTAGTTGCTGCAGAAGAAATATAAATTAACTTACACTCTTCCGACTGTTGATCAGTACGTTGTCTTGGCAGTCATCCCAAACTCCTTCCATCACTTCTGAAGCTCTCTCCACCTTACTTGCTTCTATTCAAAGCCCACTAATAAAAAAAGTTTCTATGGAATGATATTTAATACAAAGGAAAAGAAAATACAAGTTTAAATATTATTTAGTAATTAGGTCTAGCAGACAAAGATACATTGTTAATAATTGTTTACAAGAGTTAGTTTTCAATTTTTGACACTTCTGTTACAGATCAATAACAGTCAAGTCGTAGATAAGAATGATCTAAAGTTCACACAGTTGCATTAATCTAGTTGACTTTGGACTCTGGGGTCTTCATCTGCATCATTTGAAGTGTAAAAATACATTGACTCATTCTTAAGAAACATCCATGAGTCTCTCAGGTAAGTCATAGATCTCACAGAAGCTAAGTAGTCATAATCAAAGATCTAATATTGATCAATCAATGAGTGTCCCTGAATTTGCTGTTTGCTAGTGTTAAGCTTCCCAAAATATTGGTTCTGTTTCCTGTACAAAAATCAGTGGCCTTCCTATATGCCCAGAATGAAAGAAGTGAAAATGCCCTGAGAAAGTCAATCTCATTTACTATAGCCCCTAAAAAAATGAAATACCTTGGTATAAACCTAACCAAGGAGGTAAAAGACCTTTACAATGAAAACTTTAAAACCCTAAAGAAAGAAATTGCAGAAGACACCAGAAGGTGGAAAGACCTCCCATGCTCCTGGATTGGCAGAATCAACATCGTAAAAATGACCATCCTACCAAAGGCAATATACAAATTCAATGCTATACCAATTAAAATCCCAAAGCAATTCTTCAAAGAAGTTGACCAAACAATCTCAAAGTTCATATGGAGGCACAAAAGACCCAGGATAGCGAAGACAATCTTGAGTAACAAAAACACTGCTGGAGGTACCACCATACCAAACCTTAGTCTATACTACAAATCCATAGTTATAAAAACAGCCTGGTACTGGCTCCAAAATAGACACACAGATCAATGGATAAGGGTTGAAGACCCAGATATAAGCCCACACAATTACATCCATTTGATCTTTGACAAAGGGGCCCAAAAAATCCAATGGAAAAAGAATAGTGTCTTCAACAAATGGTGCTGGCAAAACTGGATCTCCACATGCAGAAGATTAAAGCTGGACCCGTACTTGTCACCATGTACAAGACTTAATTCCAAGTGGATTAAGGACCTTGATATAAGGCCAGAGACTATAAAAAACCATAGGTGAAAGGGTAGGGAACTCCCTCGAGCTGATTGGGCTAGGCCAACAGTTCCTAAACAGATATCCAATGGCACAGTCACTGCTACCAACTCTTAACAGTTGGGATCTGGTGAAATTAAAGAGCTTCTGTTTAGATAAAGTGATTGTAACACGAGCTCAAAGGCAACCCACAGAATGGGAGAAAATCTTCACTAACCACATATCTGATAGAGCTCTATTATCCAGAGTGCACAAAGAACTTAGAAAACTAAACACCAAGGAGACTAATGGCCCAATTAAAAAATGGGCTCTGGAGCTTAAAAGAAACTTTACCAGGGATGAAATTAAAATGTCCAACAAATATCTTAAAAAATGTTCCACTTCCTTAGCCATCAGGGAAATGCAAATCAAAACTTCCCTGAGATATCATCTCACCCCCTGTCAGGATGGCAAAAATCCACAATACAAACAACAACAAATGCTGGAGAGGACGTGGAGAAAGGGGAACTCTCCTACATTGCTGGTGGGAATGCAGGCTCATACAACCACTCTGGTGAGCCGTCTGGGGATTCTTAAAGAAATTAAAGATTGAAATGCCATTTGACCCTGCTATCACACTTTTGGGAATAACCCCCCATACAGCAAAAATTCACCTTGATAGCAGAAGCATAACGATGTTCATAGCAGCACTGTTTACAATAGCAAAGTCATGGAATCAACCCAAATGTCCAACAGTTGACGAGTGGATAAGGAAACAGTGGTACATCTATACAATGGAGTACTACTCAGCCATCAAAAATGATGAATTACTGGAATTTGCCGGGAAATGGATGTTATTAGAAACAATTATATTAAGTGAAGTATCCCAGACATGGAAAATTAAGTGCCATATGTACTCCCTAATAAGTGGCTCCTAGTACCAAACCCATCCAGCCCACCTAGAGACACTCAAAGATAAATCTCTGTAATACCTACAATAATTGCTAGGAATATGAACAGGAGAGATGGGGTAGGAGGGCCACACCAGAAACAAGGAGAGAGGGAACCATGTTACAGCAGAGAAAATAGGCCTCCATCAAGGACTGCAAGTGAGTAATGAGACATCTGATTAAGTTCACAGACTTTCGTTCCTGATCATTTACAACTGAGGGGGTATGATCTCACCAGAAGGGGAGGGCATACAGTCTGGCAGATAATAAGTAACCATTTTTCAAATGGGTGATTGACTCTTCCTTCACTGTGGTTTCCTACTTTTATTACATCTACCTTTGAATATACTCTTATAACAAGACTCTAGTTTAACAGCTTTTTATCTCTGGCCAGGGGGTGAAATACAATACCCATCAGGATGGAGTGAAGAGCATTGCAGGAGCAGCAAAATTGCAAAAGAAAATCAACAAACCATAATCCAGAACTTCAGAAACTCTATATCAACTACCTAGAACTAGGCCAGCCTAATCTGTCCCCATCATGAAGCTCAGGGAAATTTCCGGAAGAGGGGGTGGTATGATTGTAAGAGCACAAGGATGGGAGGAGCAATGATATGCAAGGTACTCCACACAAGTTAGGGCTGAAGCAATCATGATTGGACTTTGCATGTCCTGCCCAATGTCCCACAGACTATTGACCCCACAAAGTCTAGCATTTGCTAAAGGCACCAAGATCCTTGGAGGCAAGGAATTGACAGCCATAGTAGTGTTCCTATGCTTAAGGGGAACACAGGAAATGATTCAGGGAAATGCCACTGAGTCCTTGTACGTCATTGGAGAGGAGGGCCCAGAGGAGAGTCTGGCATGTACATTAAAGGATTCTCTGGGAATTGGGGGGGAAGCACTGGGGGATGGGGAGGGAGAGGTGAAGGTAGGGGAGTAGGGGGAGGAGGAGGGAGGGAGGGAACTGGTGTACTTATTAAGTTTGTATGAGCGGAAATAATAATAAAAAATGTTTAAAAAAAAGCCATAGAAGCCACTCAAAATACTAGCATGACATGGAGCTGGAAGGGGTTAGTAGGGGTTGCCCTGGAGCTTAGAATGTACTTTCTATGCTAGACCAGGAAGTAAAATATGCCAAATGGCCTTGTAGCAGGGTTAAGCAAAGATTCATAATTGTCAGAGGAGTGGCTTTGTCTGCCTTGGCATTTCCTATTTTCTAGTTTTCTGGGTCCAGCTAAATCCACTTCTTTTAATTATAAAAAGAAAAGGTCACATTAAATCTATGCCTGAATGGCACAGAACATTAACTTATTGTTTTCCCATTATCTAACAAACATGGTTTTCAATAAGGCAAAGGTAATAAAAAATATGATTAGTTCTCATGTTCTCGACTGTTCTGTCCTTATGACCAAAATAGAGGCAGTTTGGATCACGGGGCCTGTTTACAATTTGCTTCTGGCCTTGCTAGGGCACCAGGTTTCCTTTCCTGTGGTGAACTGAACTGACCTTATTTTTCTTCAGCTTGGTCAGTTAAAGCTACTAGTTTCATGTTCCAGATTTACTTGAAAGCACTATGGCATTGGCATCAGTTATAAAGGGAATATTATCTTTTGACACAAGTGAACCCAAATGATTTTTAAAAGCGAGAATAGTCTTTGATACTTTGTGGGGAAAAGTGCAAATTCAAGATGTTAACAGGCAGCAATACATTGTGTTCATTTGTGATTTTAATAATTCAGAATCTCCCTGATTTCTCACTGATGGTGGATGGAAAAGTGAGAAGAGGGCATAAAGGTAAACAAAGTGGAAAGAGATTCATAAAGTTGTTATATTAAAAAGAAAGTTGCGTGATGAATAAGAGATTTCCCTCCAGAAATAAGACCATCTGGCAGGTCCCTGAAAGAGATGAAAATGAAATAAAGAATATTAATGTTAAGGTTCTCACTCAAAATTAAAAGCCATTCTTATTCCTCATTTAGTTAGTAAAAAGAATGCATAGTTATTTTGAATGTAAGCTGCAAATTTTTGGCTCACTATCTTTTCAACGTAAGTGGAGAGGATTGTTATTTTACCTATTGAAGTAAAATGATTCTTCTGCTACTATCAACCTCTTGCTGTGTGTTTTATTAGGCATTTTCAGTGAAGCTTCCACTTCCTGGTGGGAAGCCTTACCTGGAAAATCAAGCTCTCCCTTGCCACTTATTCAAATGTAGTTACAGAGACAGTGAGAACTATTGAAATATTCATGTGAGGGGAAGGTAGTTCTTTCCTAAGAAGGAGTCAAAGTGTGTTTATCAGCCAGTGTTACCCTTTCTTTCTCACTGCTTACAGTGGCACAGTATAAAACAGCCACTAATGAGTAAGAATACTTGGACTGTTTTTCAGTAGAGTCCTTAATTTGCTCAAACCATAGGAAGAATACTTGGCAAAAATACCTTTGAAGCCCAGAGCCACCATTCTCACTGTAAAAACTGTCCGGATTCCTGTAGTATTCATCCTTCACTCACATCCCTGATTCTGTATGCTATAGATGAACCTCTTGGTTTTTTTTTTTTTTTTTTTTTTTTTTTTTTTTTTTTTAAATTCTCTTTTTTTTTTTAATTTTTTTTATTATTATTATTATTTATTCAACCGTGTGTATGTGTGCGCGCGCGTGTGTGTGTCTGTGTGTGTGTGTGTGTATGTGTATGTGTGTGTAGAACCACGGACGAATTCGCGAACCACCATGGACTCCTCCACCTCCTTCTGCCCCGGGATTCACAGGCTCCGCCCTACCAGGACCAGAAGCGCAGGCCGCCCCCGCTTCTGCCTGGCGTCTATACGTGGGATCTGGGATCCGAACTCGGGACCTTCCGCCTGCAAGGCGGAGGCTTAACCCCTGAGCCACCTCTCCAGCCCCATTGGTTTTTTTTTTTCCAGTATTATTTTAGCATTTTTTTTCTGGATGTGAATGTGTGTGTGAAATGTCATTCACATTTATTCCCTACTAAGTGGCATATATGAGTTATTCCTCATACCACTCCAACCAAATACCCAACAAAAGAACTCAAAGGAGGAAAGATTTATTCAGTACACAGTTTCAAAGGATTTAATCCATTGTGACAAGAACTGTGTGGTGAAGCTGTTCACGTTATGACTGTCAGGAAAGGAAACAGAGAAAGTGGAAGTTGCCAGGGCAAGTTACAGTTTCAAAAGACTTGCTCTCAGAAACTTACTTCCTACAATTAGGCCTCACCTCTATTTTTCTCAATCCATCTATTCAGCATACTAAATTTATTCATGAAATGATTGAAGGGCTGGTACTTGCAACGACACCTATAGGCCTGAAAAAAAAAAATTAAGTGAAAGGCAACAAACAGAGACCGCCACATATTACATGATTGATTTTATTTATATGAAATGTTCAGAAGATGGAAGACCTTTTAAAAAGGCCAGTTAGGGGGCTGGAGAGGTGGTTCAGTGGTTAAGCCTCTGCCTTGCAGGCGGAAGGTCCTGAGTTCGGATCCTAGACCCCACGTATAGACACCAGGCGGAAGTGGGGGGTGGCCTGCGCTTCTGGTCCTGGTAGGGCGGAGTAGTTCCCAAATTCGTCCGTGGTTCTACACACACACATACATACACATACATACGCACACATGCATATGCACAATTGAATAAATAATAAAAAATTTAAAAAAAGAAAATATATATATAAAAAAAGGCCAGTTAGTAGCTGCCTGCAGCTGGAGGTGTGGATAGGTATTTTTTTTCCTACTTTTATAAGCATATTCAGTACTCATCCCTGCTTCCCTTCATCCCTCCTCCCTTCCCTTCATCAATCCCTCCCACTCCCTCTCCTACCCTCAAACCTTATGCTTCTATGGACCCCAGGGTTCCCTCTGGCTTGTCTACTCTTATGGGGTTCAGGCCTCTGTGGCATACCAAGTTGCCTCACTTCAGGCAACCCCACTGTTAGGGGAATTTCCTTTCACTTATCCAGCTTTAGTCCCCAAAGTTTCCATTGTATGTTCTTATCTTTCTTGAATTACTAAGTAGTCTACGGAGGTATGAGGGTATGTCAGTCATTATATAGGACTGGCAAGGCCAAGTCTCATTGTAGTGAGTTACTAGATGCAGCAATACTGCCTTGAGTGGAATGTCTTGTGAACTTTTCCATCTTTAGGTTCTTACAATCTCACTGCCCCCTCTACTGTGAGGTTCCCAAAGTCTTAGGATAGGGAAAGATTAGGTTGGCCTGATCCTGAATGAGCCTTGTTGAGTCACTGGTACTCTGCATTACAGCAGGCTGTTGTTCACTTCACTGCTCTTCTACTGCCCTAGGCTGCATCCTGTCAGGGTGTTGAGATCCTCTACCTCTGAAGACTTCTATGCTGACTGTTAAGTGTTCTTCCAATCTATGAGTATAATAACAGCTATTGACAGAGTATTTGGTGTACTGTCTTCCTACCTGTAGGTTTATTGGCTATTTTTCCTTACTGATCTATTTCCTTCTCTTTGTTTAGGTTATCCTTCTAGTTTACAGTAACAGGAATATGTTCCATTCTGACAATTGGGTCTTGAGTTTAATCAAAAGCTGTTGTTTGTCTCCTTGATACTCATGCCACTATTACACTGGTGGTCATCTGTCGCCATGGTGATTTTTATTGCAACTTGCAGATCTCATGTATTGATGGGACCTGTGACTATCTCTTTACCCCAGCAGCTTCTACAGAATTTGAATCTTAGTATTCAAATCTACAGTATTCCTTAGTACTATGTAAGCTATTTGGCAAAGAGGAAGTTCTCAGACCAGTTCCAGTTGATGTACTTTGCCCATATTCTGTGATCCATATGTGTTGCATCTTCAGTAATAGGGTCTTACTGACAGATTTTCGAGAGCAACCAAGAGCAATGGCAAAAGCCTAAAATGTTTGCAGTCCTTTGAGACCTCTTTTACCAATGTTTTATCAGGATGTGTCACATTCTTGTTACTTCTAGTATAATTTTGTCACTGGGTTCTAAGTGGATCAGCTGAAGGCTTATTTTGCTGTTTTTGCTCTTCCTCACTGCTCCTCTGCATAGGGAGTGCCCATCCTTGTTCCTTTCTTTCAAAGACATGTGTTTTTTTTTTTATTTTTGACTTATTACTGGCCTAGGAGATCCCTTTGTGGTGTTCCTTTTTCTCCACAACCTGGCCAGCATTCTCTGTTGTTTGTGTACTTGATCTTTTATTCTTGACTTAGCCATTCTGACTGGGGTAAGATGGTATCTCAGGGTAGTTTTAAGTTGCATTTCTCTGATAATCAGGGAAGTCAAACATTTCAATTTCTTTTTGAGAGAAATCCCTGTTTAATTCCAGGACCTTTTTTTTTCTCTCCTACATTTTATTTTTTTCTTAATCATACAAGCTCAATAGGTACCCCCATTCGGTCCCTCTCTCCTCCCCTCCACAGTCTTCCCCCCCTTGCACTCTTCCCCCTTTCCCCCTTTCTTTCACCCTCTCCCTCCTTCCCACTCTCCCAGAGCTTCCCCCTTCCTCTCTCCCATCCCCGGAGCATTCTTTTGTGTGAATGCCAAACCTCCCTCTGAGTCTTCCACCCTAGTGAGGGGTAAGGACTCAGTAGCATACATAGCTCAGAACCCTTTCTAGGCTCCCCATTAGTATGGGAACTCTATTATGATTGTAAATCCCTTGCCTCTAAGGAAACTACTGCCTGGAGCATTCTCCCCTGTGATCTTTGCTAGACTTTGGGGGGGGTCATTGACATGTCAGCCATTGTGCAGGTCAGACAAAAGCCAATTCTGGCTGTTGCAGTCTTAACTTGTGTGGAGTATCTTGCATATCTTTGGTCCTCCGCATCTTTAAGCTCTTACAATCCTGCCAGGACCTATATTTTAACTAAAAGGTCTGCTGTCTTGGTGTTTATTTTTTTGTGCTCTTTATATACTCTGGAGATTAATGCTTTGTCAGATTCACAGCTAGCAAAGATATTTCTCCCATTCTATGGGTTGTCTTTTTAAATGATTAACAGTTTCTTTCACAGAACAGAAGCTTTTTAATTTCATAAAGCCGGATTTGTTGATTACAAGTTTTAGTTCCTGGGCATTTATTGTTCTGCTTAGAAAATCTTGACCTAGGTAAGTCCCCGTTCGGGCCCCGCCCACCAGGACCCCAGGTCAGCCCACAGGGACCCGGCTCCGACTCCCACCATCCAGCTGCAGCCGCGCACGGGGGCCGAGGGACGAGGAGGACCTCCCCCTGCGCCCGGGCCCCGCCCCAGCTGCCCTCGGGTTAAATAGCTCCACACCAATGCGCCCATCCTCCCTTTTCACCCCACCCCGCTCCGCAGGTCCGGACGCGCACGCGCGGTCCAGCTGGGCCTCACCCCGCTCCCTAGGACCCCAGGTCAGCCCACAGGGACCCGGCTCCGACTCCCACCATCCAGCCGGAGCTACGCGGGGGCCGAGGGTCGAGGAGGACCTCCCCCTGAGCTCGGGCTCCGCCCCAGCTGCCCTCGGGTTAAATAGCTCCACTCCGACGCGCTCATCCTCCCTTTACACCCCACCCCGCTCCGCCGGTCGGGACGAGCACGGGTGGTCCAGCGGGGCCTGACCCCGCGCCTTAGGTAAGTCTCCGCCCCCATCCGCCCACCAGGCCAAATAATTCAGTTTAGTGAAATTGAGAGATCTTAAGAGTTAAAATGACAATGCCAAAGTCAAAGTGCAAACCCATGAGAAGCAACAATCAAGTAAACAAATTTCCCACTGAAGAAATTAATCCCATAATGTTAGACTCCAACAAGAACAAACCCGCGGAAAAAGGCCAAGAAAGCCTCACCCAGGATAAGGTCTTTCAAAATATGATCATTACCATGTTCAATACTATGAAAGAGGAAATCCGGGAGGAATTACATAATCGAATCAATCGCTTTGAAGAGGAACACAACAGACATCTGGAGGAGTTGAGAAAAACAGTGCAAGAAACAAAAAGTGGCATAGAGCAGTTAAAACAAACTTAAGCAGAGTTTAAAAACTGAGCTAAGACAAGTTATCTTCAACCCAGAACGCCACAGAGAGTCTTATCAACAGAACTAAGGAAGCAGAAAACAGAATTTCAGACCTTGAAGATAAAGTGGGAGTACTAACCAGCTCAATGGAAGAGGTTGTTAAAGCCAAAAAGATACTTGAGAGAAATATCCAGGAGATATGGAACACCCTGAAGAAGCCTAACATGCGTATTCATGGAATACCAGAGCAAGAATCTCAAAATACCACCCCTGAGGAAATTTTTCAAACGATCATCAAGGAAAACTTTCCTCATCTAAAAAAAGAGAGGCCCATCCATATACAAGAGGCATTCCGCACCCCAAACAGATACGACCAAAATAGAAGCACGCCGTGGCAAATAATAGTTAAAACACTCCACATTCAAGATAAAGAACTGGTGCTGAGAGCTTCAAGGGAGAAAAAACAAGTCACTTTTAAAGGTAAACCTATGAAAATAACAAATGACTCCTCAGTCGAAACAGTAAAAGCAAGAAGAGCTTGGAGAGACATACTTCAAGTACTGAATGAGCAAAAATGTCAACCCAGGCTGATTTACCCTGCAAAACTATCTGTCATGATCGAGGGAGAAAGAAAAATTTTCCAGCACAAAGACAACTTTAAGGGATACATGTCCACCAAACCAGGCCTTCAAAAAATGCTAGAAATGATACTCAAGCGTGAAGAAAAAAACAGGCATATCCAGGAGAACAGAAGGCAAATATAACACCATTAAAAGCGAAGCAATATACTTATAAAAGCTACTAAACATAATAAATGTCCGGAATTAATAGTTTCTCCATTATAACACTAAATGTTAATGGAATTAATTCACCGATCAAGAGACACAGATTACAAACGTGGATTAAAAATCACCATCCATCAATCTGCTGCCTGCAGGAAACCCATCTCACGACAAAAGATAGGCACGCTCTAAAAATAACAGGCTGGTCAACAATTCTACAAGCAAATGGAAGCAGAAAACAGGCAGGGGTAGCCATTATGCTATCAGACAAAGTGGATTTCAAACCAAAGAAAATTATAAGAGACACGGATGGATACTACATTTTAGTCACAGGTACAATTCACCAGGAAGACTTCACAATACTGAACATATATGCACCCAATACGGGCCCCTCCACATTCATTAAGAAACCCTACAGCGTCTAAAGCAAGAAATCAATCCCCAAACGATAATTCTTGGGGACTTCAACACCGCCCTCTCCACATGGGATAGATCAACAGGTCAAAAGCTTAACAGAGACACTTTGGAACTTAATCAAACCCTGAAAGAAATGGACCTTACAGATCTCTATCGAACTTTTCACCCACGCACCAAAGAATACACATTTTTCTCAGCAGCACACGGAACTTTCTCAAAAATAGATCACATATTGGGCCACAAAATGAATCTACACATATACAAGAAAGTTGAAATTCTAACCTGTGCCCTATCAGACCACCACGGCCTAAAGCTGGACATCCACAACACATCAAACAAGAGAAAATACACTAACTCCTGGAAACTTAACAATATGATGCGGAATGAGAACTGGATTCAGGAAGAAATTAAAAAGGAAATTCAAGATTTCCTGAAAGTGAATGATAATGAAAATACAACTTACCAAAATCTCTGGGACACAATGAAAGCTGTTCTAAGAGGTAAGTTCATAGCTCTTAATGCCTACGTCAAAAAAATGGAAACATCAGAAATAAACAACTTAATGATGCAGCTTAAGGCTTTAGAGAAACTAGAGCAATCTGATCCCAAAAGTAGTAGAAGAGAGGAGATTAGCAAAATAAGGGGAGAGATATCTGAAATTGAGATTAAGAAAATGATAGAAAAAATCAACCAGTCAAAAAGCTGGTTCTTTGAAAAATCAACAAGATTGATACACCCCTAGCTAAACTAACCAAAAGCAAGAGAGAGAAAACCCAAATTAACAAAATTAGAAATGAACATGGAGTTATCACTACTGATACCCAAGAAATCCACAGAATTATAACATCATATTTCAAAAACTTATACTCTGTGAAGTTTGACAACACAAAGAGATGGATGAATTTCTAAGTAAACACAATTTACCTAAATTGAATCAGGAAGTTGTGAATTATTCAAATAGTCCTATAACATATAAGGAAATTGAGGAAGTAATCTCGAATCTTCCCACCAAAAAATGTCCTGGACCAGATGGATTCAGCACAGAGTTCTACCAGACATTTAAGGAGTTAATAACACCAATACTCCTTAAACTGTTCCATCAAATAGCAAAGGAAGGAACACTACCAAATTCCTTCTATGAAGCTAATATCGTTTTAATCCCAAAACCTAATAAAGATTCACTTAAAAAAGAAAACTATAGGCCGATCTCCCTGATGAACACAGACACAAAGATTCTCAACAAAGTCTTAGCAAATCAGATTCAAAAACATATTAAAAGATCATTCATGGGGACCAAGTAGGCTTCATCCCCGGCACACAAGGTTGGTTCAACATACGCAAATCAATAAATGTAATTCATCATGTAAACCAGTCCAAAGTCCAAAACCACATGATACTCTCGATAGATGCAGAAAAAGCTTTTGACAAGATCCAACAGCCTTTTATGATCAAAATGCTAGAGACTGTGGGAATGGAAGGAACCTTAATCAATATAATAAAAGCTATATACAACAAGCCCACAGCAAGGATTATTCTCAATGGGGAACAATTGGAAGCATTCCCACTTCGATCAGGAACTAGACAAGGCTGTCCACTCTCACCACTTCTATTCAATATTGTACTTGAAGTCTTAGCTGAAGCCATAAGACAAGAAAGAGACATAAGAGGGATTCAAATCGGCAAGGAAGAAGTCAAGCTATCCCTATTTGCAGATGACATGATCTTATACCTGAGGGATCCCAAAAACTCCACCAGGAAGCTCCTGGAACTAATTGAGAAGTTTAGCAGGGTGGCAGGATACAAAATAAATGTGCAAAAATCAGAGGCCTTCCTATATGCCCAGAATGAAAGAAGTGAAAAAGCCTTGAGAGAAACAATACTATTTACTATAGCCCCTAAAAAAATGAAATACCTTGGTATAAACCTAACCAGGGAGGTAAAAGACCTTTACAATGAAAACTTTAAAACCCTAAAGAAGAATAGCAGAAGACACCAGAAGGTGGAAAGACCTCCTTTGTTCCTGGATTGGCAGAATCAACATCGTAAAAATGACCATCCTACCAAAGGCAATATACAGATTCAATGCTATACCAATCAAAATCCCAAAGCAATTCTTCAAAGAAGTTGACCAAACAATCTCAAAGTTCATATGAATGCACAAAAGACCCAGGATAGCAAAGACAATCCTGAGTAACAAAAACACAGCTGGAGGTATTACCATACCAAACCTAAGTCTATACTACAAATCCATAGTTATAAAGACAGCCTGGTACTGGCTCCAAAATAGACACACAGATCAATGGATAAGGATTGAACACCCAGATATAAGCCCACAAAGTTACAGCCATTTGGTCGTTGACAAAGGGGCCCAAAGAATCCAGTGGAAAAAGAACAGCATCTTCAACAAATGGTGCTGGCAAAACTGGATCTCCACATGCAGAAGATTAAAGCTGGACCCGTACTTGTCACCATGTACAAGACTTAATTCCAAATGGATCAAGGACATTGATATCAGGCCAGAGACTATAAAACCATAGTTGAAAGGATAGGGAACTCCCTCGAGCTGATTGGGCTATTGTTAATTCCAGACATTTATTATGTTTAGTAGCTTTTATAAGTATATTGCTTCGCTTTTAATGGTGTTATATTTGCCTTCTGTTCTCCTGGATATGCCTGTTTTTTTCTTCACGCTTGAGTATTATTTGCCGTGGGGTGCTTCTATTTTGGTCATATCTGTTTGGGGTGCGGAATGCCTCTTGTATATGGATGGGCCTCTCTTTTTTTAGATGAGGAAAGTTTTCCTTGATGATCGTTTGAAAAATTTCCTTAGGGGTGGTATTTTGAGGTTCGTGCTCTGGTATTCCATGAATACGCATGTTAGGCTTTTTCAGGGTGTCCCATATCTCTTGGATATTTCTCTCAAGTATCTTTTTGGCTTTAACAACCTCTTCCATTGAGCTGGTTAGTACTCCCACTTTATCTTCAAGGTCTGAAATTCTGTTTTCTGCTTCGTTAGTTCTGTTGATAAGCCTCTCTGTGGCATTCTGGGTTGAAGATAACTTGTCTTTTAGCTCAGTTTTAAACTCTGCTTGAGTTTGTTTTAACTGCTCTATGCCACTTTTTGTTTCTTGCACTGTTTTTCTCAACTCCTCCAGATGTCTGTTGTGTTCCTCTTCAAAGCGATTGATTCGATTATGTAATTCCTCCCTGATTTCCTCTTTCATAGTACTGAACATGGTAATGATCATATTTTGAAAGTCTTTATCCTGGGTGGGGCTTTCTTGGCCTTTTTCTGTGGGTTTGTTCTTGTTGGAGTCTAACATTATGGGATTAGTTTCTTCAGTGGGAAATTTGTTTACTTGATTGTTGCTTCTCATGGGTTTGCACTTTGACTTTGGCATTGTCATTTTAACTCTTAAGATCTCTCAATTTCACTAAACTGAATTATTTGGCCTGGGGTCCTGGTGGGCGGGGCGGGCGGAGACTTACCTAGGTCGTGGGGTGAGGCCCGGCTGGACCGACCGGTGGAGCGGGGTGGGGTGCAAAGGGGGGATGGGGGCAGCGGCGTGGAGCTATTTAACCCGAGGGCAGCTGGGGCGGGGCCCGGGCGCAGGGGGAGGTCCTCCTCGTCCCTTGGCCCCGCACGCAGCTCCGGCTGGATGGTGGGAGTCGGAGCCGGGTCCTGTGGGCCGACCTGGGGTCCTGGTGGGCGGTGCGCGGGGCGGGGACTCACCAGCTAGGCGCGGGGTTGAGGCCCGGCACGTCAAGACCGGAGGAGCGGGGTGGGGTGCAAAGGGGGCCAACAGTTCCTAAACAGAACATCCAATGGCACATCACTGCTACCAACTCTCAACAGTTGGGTCTGGTGAATTAAGAAGCTTCTGTTCAGATAAAGAGATTTCACGAGCTCAAAGGCAACCCAGAGAATGGGAGAGAAAATCTTCACTAACCACACATCTGATAGAACTCTGCTGTCCAGAGTGCACAAGAACTTAGAAGACTAAACACCAAGGAAACCAATGGCCCAATTAAAAAATGGGCTCTGGAACTTAAAAGAAACTTTACCAGGGATGAAATTAAAATGTCTAACAATATCTGAAAAAATGCTCCACTTCCTTAGCCATCAGGGAAATGCAAATCAAACTTCCCTGGATTCATCTCACCCTGGGCAGGATGGCAAAAATCCCAATACAAACAACAACAAATGTTGGAGAGGATGTGGAGAGAGGGGAACTCTCCTACCTTGCTGGTGGTAATGCAGCTCATACAGCCACTCTGGCGAGCCGTCTGGAGATTCTTAAGAAATTAAAGATTGACAATGCCATATGCACCCTGCTATTCCACTTTTGGGAATAACCCCCATACAGCAGAGGTTCACCTCGATGCACAAGCAACGACAATGTCATAGCAGCACTGTTTCAATAGACAAAGTCATGGAATCAATGCAAATGTCCAACAGTTGACGAGTGGATAGAAAGAAACTGTTGTACCATTTTATACAATGGTAGTACTACTCAGCCATCAAAATGATGAATTACTGGAATTTGCCGGGAAGGGATGTCATTAGAAACAATTATATTAAGTGAAGTATCCCAGACCCAGAAATTAAGTGCCGTATGTACTCCCAATAGGTGGCTCCGTACCAAACCCACCCAGCCCACCTAGAGACAGTAATTGCAAAGGATTATGAACAGGAGGGATGGGGGTCGGGGGCCACACCAGAAACCAGGAGAGAAGGGACCATGTTACAGCAGGGAAAATAGGCCTCACCAAGGGCCCAAATAAGTAATGAACATCTGATTAAGTTCACAGCTTTTGTTCCTGATCATTTACTACTGAGGGGGGTGTGATCTCACCGAAGAGAGGGCAATAGTCTGGCATAAAAAGGAACCATTTGCAAATGGTGATAGGACCCCTCCTCAGTATGGTTTTCCCACTTTATTACATCTACCTTGAATGTGCTTTTATCACAGACTCTAATTCTTTTGTTCTTGGCCAGGGGGTAACATACAATGCCCACCAGGATGGAGTGAAGGGCAATTTGCAGGACAGCCAAACTGCAAAGAAAATCAACAAACCACAATCCAGAACTTCAGAGACTCTTATACAACCACCTAGAACTAGGCCAGCTTAGTCTCTTCCCATCTTGAAGCTCAGGGAAATTTGCGGAAGGGGGCAAGTAAGAGTGTAAGAGCAAAAGGATGGGAGGAGCAATGAATATAAGATACTTATACTAGTTAGGGCTGAAGCAATCCTAATTGGACTTTGCATGCCCTGAGCATTGTCCAACACACACGTTGACCTCACAAAGTCTGCATCTGCTAAAGCCCCAAGAGCTTGGAGGTAAAGGATTGGCCAGCACAGCAGTGTTCCTATACCTAAGGGGAACACGGGAAAGGTGTTCAGGGAAAGGCCACTGGTCCTTGTACGTCATCGGAGAAGAGGGCCCAGAGGAGAATCAGACATGACAAGAAAGGACTCTCTGGGAATTGGGACGGGAGGCATGGGGGATGGGGAAGGAAGAGGGGTGGAAGGGGATTCAGGGGGGTACAGGGGTGACGAGGGGAAGGGAGGGAACTGGTGTACCTAATAAGTTTGTATGAGCTGAAAAAAAAAAAAAGCTTGGAAGCAGAAACTCAAAAAAAAAAAAAAAAAAAAAAGAAAAATCTTGACCTAGGTCTATCAATTCAAGTGTACTTCCTACTCTTTCTTCTAATACTTTCAGAGTTTTTGGTTTACTATTGAGGTCTCTGATCCATTTGCAGTTGACTTTTGGATAAGGAGAGAGACAACAGTCCATTTTTATTCTTCTGCATGTAGATGATCAATTTTCCCAACAATGCTTATTGAAAATACTGTCTTTTCTCCAGCGTGCATGTTTGGTGTCTTTGTCAAAAATTAAGTGGCTGTATGTATGGGAGTTTGTATCTGGGTCCTCTTTTCTGATCCATTGGTTGATGTATGTGTTTTTCACCAGTACCAAGTTCTTTTTTTACTACCATATCTCTATAATATAGTTTGAAATCTGGTATGTTGATATCTCCAGCAACGCTTATGTGTAAAAAAGGGCCGGTTGGTAAGTGTGCGGGTGTTTGCATACCATAGAAGGGCTGGAGAAGTGCTTCAATTGGAAGAAGGGCAGGGGAGGGGAAGGGGAAGTGGGCACGGGAAGCGGGCGACCGGGTGGCGAGTGGGTAGGCGTTGGGGCATTGGGCATCAATAGGGGTAGCCGATCAAGCTAAGGGCAAGGAAGGGCTGTCCCCCGGGCGAAGGAGCTGCGGGCAGGCGGGCAGGCCGGCTTGGGGGGCAGGGTTGCCCAGGAGAGCGTGGGACGGCCTG
>JALPQD010000574.1:226300-243839 GCA_023101885.1 Typhlomys cinereus
GTGAAGGTGGATGCTGTATCACTTGCCTGGTCATGATATTTGGAAGTCCAAAGTAGTCCCTCAGCTGTCGAGGCTGTTCTGCCAGAGACCTGACAGCATGGAATTACATTTCCAGAATGGAAAAGCATCCAACTCAGTAGCCCAGATAGTGCAATGTTCTCTTCCAGTTTCATAAAACTGTCCTATAGGGCATAACAGATTTGCTTTTACTTCACGCCAACCTGGACCAATGAGACTGTCACAGACTGAGACTATAGGGAAACATGCAATAGGTTCATCTGGAACAATTTCTGTCTTTCATTCTGTGGATGTATACCCACATCCCTGCTTCAAAAAGCTCATCATATTTGCATATAGGCACACCAAGGCCACACACATTCCTTATTTCTTATAACCACATAACAAAAGATCTGCAACAACCACTTTAGGACAGATTTTGTCTTAGTTGATGCTACATCCATGTCTGAATTGTCTAGCTCTACTGTTTGTATGACTGGGTGAGACAGAACATCAGGAAGGGGGATATTAAGTAACTCAACAGTAGCTTGGGTATGTTGAGAGATGATCAACATCAAAAAAAAACCTTGAAGTATTAGGATTAATCAAAATGACAGCATCTGTGAAAGGCATAGGCAACTCAATGGGTTCAATCCTGAGACACACAAAGCCACACACACAAATACAGATGCACATACACATAGAGAGAGAGACAGAGAGAGACATGCTCATGTATACTGTCCCACCCCACTCCTATATGCATGAGACATGGATTTAGATATGAACCCAAGTGCACACACAAAGTTATGCACAAGCATTGCTTTTTATAAGTCTTGCTTTTGGAGTTTGAAGAGCAGAAGACAATTAAATGCTCTCAAGAAGCCTAACAATTCTATGTTCACTGCATTTTAGCCTTAAAAGATAATCAAACACCTTCAGGGGGCTCTTGCCAATTATTCTCTTTGTGACCCATGTAATAATCCATGGAGTTGGAGGAATACTGTGGTCTGCTCAGTTGTGTAGATTTGGTTCATCTCTAAAGCATTGACCTGTCTGTATTCATCATGTCTTTCAACTGTGCTGTTTACCAGGTCTGTCTCCATGAAGAAGATCCATGCAGATCTAGTGCTTCAGAGGTAATCAGTTCTATGAAACCCTTTACAGCCCCAACTACCACAAACTGCATCAAGTCTTCACCTCAAAATTTCCACTACACTCACAGGACTTTCACGATGCAGTAACTGAGACTACAAGAAGCCAGAGGGCCAATAGAAAAAGACAAAATTAAGATGAAGAGAAAACAGAGTGAAGAAGATTTCAGGGCAGGGCATCCATGTGTTAAAGATCATGAAAGGCACATCAACCCTCCCAATGCCTCTGTCTGGAATCCACGTTTCTCAAGGCCATACATAGGAGTCTCAGAGAACATGTACTCATTGGGACCCTTCAATAAATGGATTTCAAATTTACTTGGATAATATAATTAGAGATGCCAGACTGCAGTCATCAGTAGGGAGAAATTGTCAAAATAGGACAATAGTGCGATGCCTCAGTGGTGTGGGATAGACAACAGGACTCCTCATGTGAGATGAAGACACCATGTGGTCCTGGAAGGAGGCAGGCATCTGGAGACAGACTCAGATGAAGTGTAACTCTGGAGAAAAAGGGAGTCTGGATTCTCTGCTCATGGATCGGGCTACCTAAGTCACCCCCTGGCCTACCCTGACTCTCTGCATACTAAAGGAGAATGTTTGTAGGTTGCTTGGTATGTATGTGCTGGGGAACAGCTGGCTCTACACCAGCAACAGGCTCCTCTCCTGTCCAGCTGGTACCACCCTGCCCTATTCCAGGCACTGCTCCTCTACTTGAGCTACTATTAGGACCTGATAGTTTAAGACTGCCTTACCCCAACTCACTCATTTTTTCTCACTCAAAAGTGGTGTATAGAGGTTGCTCAGGGCAGCCTGTCCTCATGGAGAAGCTACTCAACAATACCATTTTCAGAGACTGATTTATGTGCTGTCTTCCATCAACATGGAAAAAGAACTTATCCCAGGTGAACCTTGGGTTTCCACACCACTCTTTGAGGAATTGTTCAGGGTCTTAGAGAGAAAGAAAATACCCCTCACAAGCTATACTGGCTCAGGGGAAGGTCACTCAATCAAAGGGACAAGGTACAACTATTCAGCTGACCATGGCAGCTGAATCCCAGTTTCACTGTGCTGGTATGACCTGGGCACCTTACCATGGGGAGACACCAGGGTCGATAGTTAAGCAGTAACCTCAGAAGGGCAGGAGGGAATGGTGGTATGTTTGGATAAAACTCCCAGTATTGGTGCAGATTATGTCCCAGGACTCTTGCTTGGGCTCTTAGTCCTTTCTTTAGATCTGAGCCCTCTAAAAGGAAATCAGAAATCCATTTTGCTCAGAGCCCCAGTGGAGAACTTTACCCTTTCATGACTCCAATTTGATAATCTGCACTGGGCACCTATCAAGATGGGAACATTTTACATTTCCTTCATGATGCCTTGAAACTATCAGAGGAGCCAGGCAGCTCATCAATTCTATACTGAACATTTCTGCAGACACTGTAGTCACAGCTTACTAAGTGGAGAAAACATTGGGAATATGGCAATATGATAACTCCTAAGTGTGCATTTTATTGAAAGGTGCCTCTGTTGGGCATACCTTGGAACACAGCATCTTTGGAACATACTCCTTCTCACCATGTCTTTTCAGGAAGCCACAACAGAAAACACTTCTCCGTTAGGATGTGTTACTCTAGTTAAAGTTTCTGGAGCACCTGGGAAAAAAGACAGGCATGTGTAACTTTCTGCCCTGTAGTAATTCTAGGAGAGCAAAAGAGGTTATTTTCAAGAACAAACACATATTATGAATCAACCCCAAAGGACTTTTTCTCTATCTCTATTTTGGGATAGGGAGACAGGATGGGAGACGTTCTAATCTGCACATAATCACTAAATTAGAAATCATCACATCCTCTGCAAGATACTGTCATTTTATCCATCAGGATGAAGGTCTTACATCTGATTCTAGCCTCAGTAGATATCTTGTGTTGGTCTCCTGAGTGAAGGCCAAGATGGAATTTCCAACATGTCTGCCAGATGTCATGGCACGGAGACCTCCAGGGTCAAGAGAACTTTGGTATATGTTGTGCGACCAAGGAGCTGTTAAAAAAGAACATTGCAGAAATATGGAGAGTAGGCACAATGACACATAATCCCCAAGAGCCAAAGCTGCAGTCTCTGCAAGCAACAATAGATGCTTTTGCCTGGATTGCAGGAATTGAACAGGCTTTCCAAATCTACTAGACACATGTCAGTTTTCCATAAATATGGTGTTTCTCAATGACAATGGGTGGTGCTTCACTCACTTGGCCATGATATTTGGAAGCACAAAGTAGAACCACAGCATGTGAGGCTGTTTTGCCAGAGACTGGCAGCATAATAAATTTCCAGAGTGGAAAAGAATCAACTTTGTAACCCAAACACTTCAATATTCTTTTCCAGTTTCACAACACTGTAATATGGGGCAAACAACTGATTTGCTTTACTACATGCAACCCTGGACCCACAAGACAGTCACAGACTGAAGCAGCAGAGAGACATGCAGTAAGAACAATGGTACATCACTCTGTCTTACATTCTGTTGATATGTACACATCTCTCACCATCACAAATCTTATCATAGTTGCAAACAAGTACACCAATGCCATGCACATTGCTTGTTTATAATAACCATAGGACAAAAGATCTGCAACAACCAACTTTAGGACAGATTTTGTCTTAGTTGATGGTGCTTTCATTTTTTCATTGCCTGGCTCCATTCTTTGTGTGTTAGGGAGAGATATAACATAAGGGAAGGGGAGTAGTTAAGGAGCTCAACTGTAACTTCTGAACATTGAAAGATGAACACCATAAAGGATACTCTGAAGTACTAGGGATAGATCACAGGAATAGCATTATTGACAGGCATAGGCAACTCATTTGGTTCCATCCTGACACACACACACACACACACACACACACACACACACACACACACACATTCTCACACCACTCTTACATAAGAGGTACTTAGATACCAACCAGGAACCACACAAACGTTACCAATTACATGTCTTCTCTTTGGAATCAGAAGTGCAGAAGAAGACAAACATTCCCTAAGGAGACAAACACAGTTTATGATCTCTGCAGTCAGCCAGAAGAATTATATAACATGCCTTTGGCCCTTTTCCAACTATTTCTATATGTGCCATAGTTTCTAATCCATAGACTGGGAGAAACACCATTCTCTGATCAGCTGGGTAGATTCAGTCCATCTCACAAACATTGACATTCATCATCTTTCAATCTACATTCATCATGTCTTTCAATTTTCTGATTAATAGGTCTGACTCCATGAAGAAAATCCATGTAGTTCCACCTCACCAGAGTTCATCTACTGTATGAAACCCTACTCCTCAGCCCTAACCTACCACCAACTGCATCAAGCCTTCACTCAAATCCTCCACTGTACTCACAAACCTTTCCTAATGATGCATCTAACGATGTGCATGAAGATAGAGCCAACAGAAAAGACACAGTAAACTATAAGGAAATCAGTCTGAAGAAAAACTCAGAGCAGGGGACCCACAGGTTTAAGAGTACCAAACATACCATCCTGGTCCACTCCTCTCTCTAGAATCCATGTTTCTCCAGACCATGCACAGGAGTCTCGGAGAACTTTTGATTCCATGTCCTCATGCAAAAATTGGATTGTAACTTTACTTGGTCATAACGTGATCAGACGTGTTGAGACCACAACCATCAGTAGGGAAAAAATAGTGAAAGCAAGACAATAATATATTTCTCAGTGCTAGAGAGATAATAGTATGAGTGACATGAAATGAAGACATCATTTGGTCCAGGAAGGAGCAGGCTACATGAGACATACACTCAAATGGAGTACAGGTCAAGGAGAAAAGGGATCTAGAGTGTCTGCTCATGGCAGACATGAGTGGTCCCCTACTCTACTTTGAATCTATACACAGTACAGGAACATGTTTGCAGGCTGAATGGTACATCTGTGCTGGAGAACAGCTGGCTTGTACCATAAATAGGCTCTCTCTCCTCTCTAGCTGCCTCTACCTGCCCTTTTCCTGGGAATGTTTCTTTAATGGAAGAATTATAAGGACTAGCTGAAATCAAGGATTCTGTCTCAACCCAACATCTTTTCTAACTCAAAGGAGCTGTGCAGAGTTTTCAAAGCAGTATGTCCTCGGGGAGAAGCTGTTCTATCTTAACAACTTCACAAAATGATTTAGGATCTGTCTCTCTTTCATCAACATGAGAAAATTAACTTATCCCATTTGAACCTCAGGTTTCCAAACAAGTGGGTGTATGCAGCTGTGATATTAATCCTGGGTGTCAAATAAGTCAGATCAGCTGAGACCACCTGAAGAGATTATCTGGATCAACACTTTTACAATGCAAGACCAGCCTTAGAACTCATGGGAACCTCCTAGCAGTGGACCATATAAAAGGTACCATAGAACAAGAGACAATGAAGAAGAGTGACTCTTCAGGAATCCTACAGCCTTCAATTGTGACCTGCTAGCCTACCTGATGTCTGCTGTGACTCAGCCTGCCTGTGGCCACCAGGCACATCACTTCTCCCACGGAAGTCTCTTTCTCCCCTGTGAACTATAAATTGAATAAATCTCCCTTTCTCCATTAGTAGTTTGATTTTGATGCTTTCTCACAGCAATAGTTGAAAGGTTACTTTCAGTAATTTGTCCCAGGAGTGGGGTATTGCTGTGAGATTAAGAGCATGTGGTATTATAACATGAATCTGTGAGGCTAAGAGAAGTTGGAACCAAGAAGCATGGCCAATCCCGCGATGTGGCTACTGTGCCTGTGGAACTGTTTGTTTGGAGAAATATGGAGAACTTTGGGACTTTGTGCTGGGAAAGTCTTTGCATCTTGGCAATGGGGCCAAATGGGCCTTTCTTGTGAGATTGCCAAGAGAGCAATGCTATGAGACTCAGGTTTTGATGGTCCAGAGAGGAACAGAGACTGTGTTTGCAATTGAACGAGTAACAAATGGAGTCATGTGTTGGCAGAGAGTTAGTGAATTTTTGCCCTTGTCCTGAAAGCTTTCCTGAGGTTAAACTGGAGTGCTTAGTGGAGAAATTTCAAAGTAATGTAGTCTTGACAATGTGATATGGCTACTTTTTAGTTGTCTTCGAGTTATGAAAAAGAGCAAAGAATCAGGCAGAAAGAAGAAACTGTATTGTGATGAAAATGCAACGGAAAATATAGTCAAACCAAGAAGCAGAGGACAAAATGTTGACTGTTAAAGAGATTAGCTCCAGTAGTAAACCAAAGTCTGCTCTCAATTTGGATGAAGAAGGGCAAGATTCTCAGAGGAGACTCCTACCCATAAGAATGCAAATCCTTTAGGAAGGAATGAACTGAAGGGTGAAGTTCCAAAGCAAAGTTCTTTCTCCCCTAAAGCAACTGCCCAGTAGAAAAAGAATTTTTGTAATATATGTCAGCACAGAGAAACTAAATCAGGTGTGATTCAAGGGGGCCAATCTCTAACCCTAGACTACATCGACCTGGCATCATTGTCCATGTGGTTCTGGTTTTAGAGCCACAAAGATGCAAGAGGGAGGAAGTCATGGAACTCTCCTCCAAAGTTTCAGAGAAATGGGAAAATCCAGGCAGCATGTGGCAGAAAGCCTGCAGTTTACAGACCCAAGAAGGGCAGTTTGTGCTGTGGAGTTAAAGCCTGGTTTGCCATTGAGAAATAAAGATGTTAGCGATATCAGAGACAACATGGGATATCTGCCAAGGACAGCTGTATACCCTGGAAGCAGTCAGCAAAGAGGGATGTGTTCCTTGGGCAGTTGCGTTGGAGTGGAGGAACCGAAGCCCTTTGGAACTGAGATGTTTTCAATGAGAGGCTTACCTGTTGGACTAGGAACCACAGGATTGTAGTTGATCCTGATGGTTTTCCATGTCATTATAGCCTGATCTTTCCTGGATATGACCCCATTCCTTCCTTTTGAATGGGAATGTTTATTCTGTGCCATTGCATGTTGGAAGTATATAATTTGTCTTCTGATTTTATATGAGGCTTTGGCTTATAGCCTTTTGGGCCTGTATTGGTACGAGTAATGTAGTCTGTACTGAGACTTTTAAAGTTGGACTGAGTATGGCTTGCACTAAGAAGATATTTATGCTATGTAATATTGTTAATCTGTATTTATGTGATACAATATTGAAATCTACACTATGATGTTGTGCTATGGGACACTATTTCTGAAGAGACATTGTCACTTATACTGGGAAAAATAATGAATATGCTATTGTACTTGGATAGCTACAATATATTAGGCAGAATTATGAATCATACTGTTTTATGTGGAGATTAAGAATGGCCTAAGGAAATGTGATCTGGTGTCAAGTTGACAAGGGGTGGACTTGTGATTTAATGCTGCGGTCAACTTGACATGCCTGGTCTTAACTAAGATCAGCTGTGGCTACCTGAAGAGATTATCTGTATCAATACATTTACAAGGCAAGACCAGCCCTTGAACTCATGGGAACCTCCTACAGTGGACCATATAAAAAGTTCTGTACAACAAGAGACAATGAAGAAGAGAGACTCCAGGAATCAGCCTTCAATTGTCACCAATTAGCCTATCTGATGTCTACTGTGACTTGGTCCGTCTACAGTCACCAGCTATGTCACCTCCCATGAAAGAGAGTTTCTCCCCTCTGGAACTGTAAGTGAATAAATCTCCCTTTCACTCTTAAGTGTTTGACTTTGAATGCTCTCTCAGACCAATAGTAAGAGTAATCATTACAGCAGCCTTGGGAAGAAAGATGATACACCTCACAATTGGTGTTTGCCTCAGGGGAAATTCACTCAAACAAAAGGACAGAGTAAAACTATTTAACTGATATTGGCATCTGAGACGTAGTTCACTATGCTGCTGGTGACTTACCATGGAGAGGCACCAGGGTTGGTGATATGAGGAGACATCATTAGAGAGTAAGGGAGGTTGATGTCCTTGGAGAAACTGCCCAAGAGCAGAGCTCCCAATATTTGCTCATGTAATGTCCCACAAGTCCTGGACTCGCAGTTTCCTCTTCCGATTTGAGCCCTGGAAAATGAAGCCAAAAGTCCATTCTGCCAATGAGCCCCACCAGGATCCCTGATGTCACAGTTAAGCACAGGTGTCAACTTGATGGCTGAGGGTTTGAGCTCTGGGCACATCTGTAGAGAATTAGTGGTTGAGTTAGGCCCAGAGCAAACCTGCAGGAGATTGTCTAGCTGCTGGGAAAGGCCCAGCCCATAGTGGGTAGGACTAGGCTCTGAAATAAATCACGGAAAGCTGGTTGAGAGAGTTGGCAACCTTCTGTTCACTTGGTCAGACGTGCTGGTCTGGCAAGTAAGGATTGTCCATCTCTCAGCTATTATGTGGTGAGTGTGGCCAGTTCCCTTGGCCCTGGTGTTGGTGCATGTTCTCCCATCAAGCTGGACTGAGAATTGTAATCAGGAATTATAAGAGAAAATAAACCCTTGTTCTCTTAAGCCGTTTGATGGTCATTTATCAGCAACCATGCAGGCGAACTGCAACACCCAACATCTCATTGTCTCTCATACTAACCTCCATTGGATAGGTAGGGATAAGGCTCATTGCACATACCAATACCCCAAGTAGACCACCTTCTTCCCTGTCTTAGAAACAGGAAGGGACTGATAAGAAAGCAGACTCCTTCTGGAAAAATGCAAGTTTGTGACTTTTCCCCAGTATAGATAGAGATGGTTTTCCCAAAATAATTTGAGAATCCTTTAAGATCCATGACAACTCGGTGAATGATGCTTTTGAAGGAAATCAGCATTAAGATAATTTGGGAGTTGGGATTGAGTGTGGAGAAGTGAGTAACAATGCACATACTTACTTGTGTGTACAAGGAAGAATCCAGGCCAGTTGGGCCAAAGCCACTTGTATTTCAGGCCTGGCTCTCCTGTGGCTGTCCTCATGCAAGCCAGGCCGGGCCCCTCCCTAGTGTCAATCACTAGGGATGTGGGCTTCTCCCCCAACACTTGAGAGCAAACAGATAAAGGATAAACTCTTAGTGACAATGACAACCCAGGGCAAAACTCTGACTGTCCTGCCCTATAGGTAGATCTTACCCCAAGCCCTGTCGCCAGTCCTACTCTCCAGTCTTTCCCACTCTCTGGACCCAGTTTCTGCTGTCAAATTCTTGCCTTGGTTTTCTTTTACTACAGACTATATGCATGTGATGCACATGTGTACTTGGTGTGCCCATCCCAAGAGAGGCAGAGAGGACAGCAGGGTCTTCCTCTAATGCTCTCAGATTCAGCGCTTTGACACACAGTGTCTTATTGAAATTGGACCTTGAGACACTTAGATTAAGCTGATCAAAAGCAAGCCCCCACAAATCCTTCTGACTCTGTCCTCCCACCCTCCCCTTTCTTAAGGTTCTGGTACTCTAGTCACATCTGGGTTTTGACATTGGTGGAAAGAGTCCAAAATTCAGGCCTTCTGCTTACTTGGCAAGTACTCTTGGACACACAGCCTTGAATCCTGCCTATTTACTCCCTACTTTGATTCCAAACTTCTCTGGATCCAAATAAGAGATGTTATAGAATTTGTTTCATAAGCTGTTAGATAAGTAAAGAAGCACTTCCCAACAAGTATATAGGTATTATTATAACTAAAAAGGATATATTGAAAAGCACAGAGAAATAAAACACAGAAGGGTACTTTGATCTCACCACCTACCCATATCTGCTGCTGTGTGTATACGCCTCTTCATTTGAAGGCGGGATTTTGGTCCTCAGAAGGCAACAACTGTTTTTCCGTGGCACACAGCAACAAAGATTCAGAAAAAAATTGGCAATACCCCTTTTCACACCTTTCCAGCCCCTGATTGATGATCGTCTAGGAGCTCTGCTGTTTTCCAGACTGGACGTCCCTAAGGACATTGAACTGAGGCTACTTTGCTGGCTGCTTGTGGAATCGCCAAGAACTTCAGCTCTGGGGCTGGGAGCAGAATCATCCCCTGTGAGGCTGTGGCCATGCTGATGATCAGTGGAGACACTGGGCTCATCCTGAGTCTCAGGCTCCTCCCCAGAAGAGTCCTCCAGCGATGAGCTGTCTCTTGAAGAGTCCATTGAGGAGGAATCTGTGGTGGTGCTCTGTGATGACTCACCCGAGGAACTATCAGCTGTTTCTTCACGAAGGAGAGAGGCTTTTAGATGGCATTTCCTCTTCTTCAAGGAACACAGGGTAGGTGGCAGGCTGAGCCTTCTTCCACTGATCTCACCACTGAGAAGGTTGGGTGGAGCAGGAAAAGGGAAGGCAGGAAGGGTAGGCAGGCTGGTTCCCTTCCTTAGGGTCACAGGGAAGGAAGGGTGAAGTGAAGGGATCAGGGATCCACCCAGCTGCCCAGGTTTCACTGTGGTGTTCCTGCCCTGGTACTTCAATATTAAATATAATGCCATTGTTGCATTAAAGCAATTATTGTTTAAAGCTTCCCTTATCTTGTGTGGGCTATATCCCATGCCTCCCATGCGAAGAATGATGTGAGGATCTGGTATCCTGAAGGTTATCTGCAGTATAATCAACGGGGACTTCATCATCTTCCCCTAGCCAACGAAGCCCATGACATGTTCTATAGTTGGCCTCTCTCCTGGGTCTACAGTCAAAAGGTTCTTTATAACCAACCAAAGGTTAGGGGACAGGTTAAATTGGATGGAAAACCTGGCAGCTAAAACCTGCTCCTTTAATTCTTCATAACCACCCGGGAAGGGGAGGCAACCCGTCACCATAAAATATAACACCACCCCTGAACTCCAAACATCCACGGCAAGCCCATCATATTCTTTATCCTGGAAGAGTTCGGGGGCACAGTATGGTAAAGTTCCACAGAAATCTTTCAACTTCTCTCCCATGGCCACTCTTCGGCTTATGCCAAAGTCACTGAGTTTGATGTTTCCATGGGTATCGACCAAAATATTTTCAGGCTTGATGTCCCTGTGGGCAATGCCCTTGCCATGGCAATACCTCACTGCGGCTGCTAACTGTTTAAATATTTTCTTTGCTTCAGTTTCATCTAAGAATCCTGTTCCAACTATCCTGGAGTAGAGTTCTCCACCTGGACAAAACTCGGTAACCATGTTGATGGTATCCTTTGTATAGATGATCTGCCACAGCCTCACAATGTTGGGGTGATTTAGGGTTTTGAGTATTTCTACTTCTGATGGTATCAACAAGCTGTTCTCCTGCTCCTTCACAATAGTTTTTACTGCCACTCGTGTGTCTGTTACTAAGTGACGGGCCAGGTTAACTTTTCCAAAACTCCCTTGTCCAAGGGTTGTCACGATGTAATAGTAGTCAGTGACTGATTCCTCCTCTAAACAGCTGTCCTTGTCGTCTCTCTCCATGTTCCACACCCTTACTATGGGGCTGGAAATATTCAGCAACAAACCACCTACCAAAGGAAGAGGAGAAGTCATGGAAAGCAAGGGGTGAGATTAGCATATAATTAGCAAAATGAATCAGTAAAAAAATAGGTGTTGCTGACACTGAGATAAAAGAGCACACCATTAGGATGTTTAACCAGAATATCCACAAGGTCACTAGGGAACAGCTTGAAAACATGTTCCAGTGAATTGGAAAGTCTGATAGAGATGGATGAGTTTCTACAAATATGTCCTCCCAATACTTAATCAGAAAGACAAACCATCCAAAATGATCCATAAGAACAAAAAGAAGTCTGATCAGTAGGACACAAGGAGAAAAAAGTCTTCATATTAAAATGTCTTTAAAAAGCAGAACAAATCCCACAAACTGTAATACAATAAAGAGACAAATTCACCAATGAAATCTATTTATCTTTAGAGATGAACAAACCCACCAATCTCCAAAAATAATCCTGCACATTCCAGAGGAGACGAGCCCAACTCCTTGTATAAAGCCAATATCATCAGACTCCAGACAATCCAAAATCTCAATAATAAGACTATGCACAACGATTGAACAGGATTCAAGGACA
The DNA here is from genome assembly GCA_023101885.1 of Typhlomys cinereus. Taxonomy (NCBI): domain Eukaryota; kingdom Metazoa; phylum Chordata; class Mammalia; order Rodentia; family Platacanthomyidae; genus Typhlomys; species Typhlomys cinereus. Next base: position 238,399 of record JALPQD010000574.1, read on the forward strand.
TGAAGTGCATGCATGCACATGCCATGATGCCATTCCTCATGTAGCCCAGTTAACACAGATGAGAAACTGAAGCTAACAAAAGACTTAACCAAAGGAAAGCAAATTGAATTCTTACAAAAAGAATCTGCTGGAGCCTTAATGACAATGAAAGGGCATAGAAAAGTAAAATAAATCAACCCAAAACCTAATTATCAATGAAAATGAAATTTTAAAAGAACTTAAATCAAACCTACAAAATACAGAACAAGTTGGGGAACATGTGCATTATGTTTAATTTGAGGAGATCACCCCAGATTCCAAATTCAGACAATAACCAACTTTCAAGTGCCACAGATGACCACCATTCAGCGCTGCAGCAAAGGACAAAGCTATTGCCAACCAGTACAGTATATGACCAGCTATCTGTAACTCCTGGTAGTGGCTCCTTGTGAGGTCTAAGAAAGAAGTAGACCAAACACAGCTGGCAGCAACACGCAGTGGCACTACTTTTAATCTATGGTGTGTATTTGTCAATTTTCTCCTCCCTGGGACCAAAAGTTCAAGAAGAAGTTACTTAAAAATTTTCATATAAATTAGTTTCATATAAAAAGTTTCATATTTCATATACAAAAAGTCTACCAGGGGCCAGAGGATTAAAACTTGACCCTTGTCACCATGCACAAAAATTTATTCAAAATAGTTCAATGGCCTTAATATTAGGCCAGAGACTATAAAAACTATAGTAGAAAGAGTAGGGAACTCCCTCTAGCTGATTGGGCTAGGCCAGCAGTTCCTAAACAGAAATCCAATAGCACAGACACTAGAACCAACACTCAAATGGGATCTTATGAAATTAAACACCTTCTGCTCAGATAAAGAGATTGTAAACCAGGGGAAAAGGCAATCCTGCATTCCCACCAGCAACCTGTGAGTTCCCTTCTCTTCACATCCTCTCCAACATTTGGTGTTTTTGTATTATGGAATTTTGCCATCTTGACCTAGGTGAAATAATATCTCGGGGAAGATTTGATTTGCAATTCCCTGATGGCTAGGAATGTACATACTCCCTAATAGGTGGATCCTAGTTCCAAAATCACTTTATGACATATTCAAAGATAAAGCTCTGTAATACCCACTGTAATCACAAAGATTATAAACAGGAGGGAAGGGGACATTGGGCCCCTCATAAAAAGGAAATAGGGGATCATGCTTCAGCAGAGAAATAGGTCACCATCAAGTATTGCATGTAATAGAGAATCTGGTGAAGGTCACTCTCACTTTCCTTCCTGGTCACTTGTGACTGGACAGGTTTGTTCTCACTGATCAGGGAGGGTATAGGGACTGGCAGATAGATGGTAACCATCCAGCAAATGGGACAATGACCTCCACCACACACTGCTGTGTCCTACTCCTATTCTTCCATCTACCTTTGAGTCTCCTCTTATATTAAGATCTTCATTAAAACCGTCTTTTCTCTTTGGTTAGGAGGTAACCTTGGATACCAATCAGGAATTCAATCAAAAACTTAAATATTTTCATATAAATAAGTTTCATATAAAAAAGTTTCATATTTCATATACAAAAAGTCTGCCAGGGACCAGTGGATTAAAACTTGACCCTCACTTGTCACCATGCAAAGAAAGCAAAACTACAAACAACAACAAACCATAATTCAGAACACCAAAGATCCTACATTAATCACCTGGAACCAGACCAGCCAAATCTCTCCTCATCTTGCAGAACAGGGGGTGGCAAGATTGTAACAGCCTAAAGATGGGGAGGAACAGTGATGTGCAAGATACTCCACACAAGTTAGTGCTGCAGCAGCCAGAATTGGACTTTGCCTGACCTGCACAATGGCTGACATGTCAATGACTCCCCAAAGTCTAACATGGATCACAAGGGAGAAGGCTCCAGGCATTAGTATCCTTTGAGGCATGGATTAAACAGTCATAATAGAGTTCCCACTTTAATGAGGAGCCCAAGAAGGGGGAAAGGGTGGAGAGTGCAAGGGGGGACAACTTTGGAGGAGAGGAGAGAGAAAGGATGGAGGTGCCTATTGAACTTAGATGACTGGGAAGAAATAAAATGTGGGAGAAAAAATAATTTTATTAAATTTACATTTTTATGTTAAAAATTTGTATAAAAATTTCATATAGAAAGTACTATGCAACCTACATGGAGAAAAAAACACTCAAAAGTCACATCAAAGTGTGAAAGCTACAAGCTGCAATACCCTCCTTGTCAAGACAACCATCAGTGAAACACTGGCAACAGTGTCAAGTAGAAAACCAACAGCTTTGTGCTTAGATTCAAGGTCTGTTTTTCAACAGCAATCCCACTAAGAGAGCTGGAAACCAGACCAAGAACCTATGGAAGAGCAAGGCACAGACTCTAGTAGAGAGGGTGCTGCAAGGTATTCAGTATTACCTGTAAGGATACTATCTCAAACATCAAAAAAGAGGAGCAGTAAACTTGTGGTGGTAGAACATGGATTGTAGGCATGCTGTTTGCATTACATTCATGTATGAACTGCTAAAAGAATAAAGATAAGTACATGTGCTAAAAGCTAAAGAAAAAATTATAAAATATTGTTTTAGGCTAGGAATGTAGTTCAGTCATAGAGTGCTCAATGTTTTGAGGTTCAACACCAAGAACAACAGAAAGGTTACCTGAGAACTCATTCTTCATTACAGAAATTCTCTGAGTGTTGCAAACAGCATGTCTGTGATCCATATTCTAGCAAATGGTTTGGCACAGGTCATTAAAGACAATGTAGAGGAAACTCGTGGGCCAAACACAAAGAAAGATATGAAAGCAGAAGTGTGAACTGGAAAAAGAGGGGGTATGGAATTGAGTAATAATAAATGGACTGGGTGTGACAAAAATTCGTTATCTTCCTGTATAAAACACTAAAAGAATAAAAGATGGGGAGACCCAACAGTAAACAAGATACTCCGCACAAGTCAGGGCTGCAGAAACCAGGATATAGCCACAATGTGATTGGACCTTGCCTGACCTGCACAATGGCTGACATTTCAACAATCCCCCAAAGTCTAGCAGGATCATAGGGGAGAAGGCTTCAGGCAGTAGGATCCTTAGAGGCAAGGGGTTAAACAGTCATAGTAGAGTTCCCATACTAGAGGGCATCCCAAGAAGGGACCCCAAGCTATACCACTAAGTTCTGAACCCTGCTAGTGTAGATAACTCAGACAGAAATTCAGTGTCCATATAAACATGCTCTCAGAGTGGGAGGTAAAAAGCAGGAAGCACCAAGAGGGAGGAGGGAAGAAAAAGAGGTGAGAGAGAGAGAGGAAAGTAGAAAAAGTGGACAGTAGAATGGGGTAAGGGAGAAAGGGAAAGGGGAGGGACAAAAATGAGGGTACCTGTTGAGATTGTATGACTAGGAAAATATGTAACAAAAAATAAATAAAAATTTAAAAATAAAAAACTAAAACCTACCAATAAAACTACAGCTTCTAATACATACTCACTCTGCGGAATTCAGTTAGATCACCATCAGATTCCCAGAAAATATAGCAAAAGTCCAAGTCACACAGATCACCACCATTCAGTTATCTGCATCGAAGGACAAAAATGGCCTCAGCCACTACACTCTATGACCAAACCTGCATGATAACTCACAATGGTCCCTTGTGACATCATAGGAAGTAACAGTGCAGACCCGGCTGCCAACAATCCACAGAGGTCCTGTTAGTTTAAATGAGTGTGCTAAGTTTTTCCTCACTGAGACCAAATGTTTACTAAGATGCAACTTCAAAGAGAAAGGTTTTGTGTTTTCCCTTTTAGGGACACAGCAGAAGCAGGACATGATGGCAGAAGTGGCCTCTGGTCAGGTGGTGGGAGCAGGAGTGCGCTGGTGACATGCATTGCCCTGATCTTCAACCAGCCCCACTTTCCAAGTGTTTTAAAATGGAACAAGTGTTAAACACAAAACATCTTGGGAACATTGTCAAGTAAGTCATAACAAGGGCCTTCCCCACTGTCAGTGTAACAGGGCCAACAGTGGAAACTACAAGGAAACAACACAGCTTGAACTCAGGAACTTTCTGCTTAGAAAGGCACCCTACAAAATCCTTCAGTGCGTGTACTTGGATCCAAATGTTTTAACATTTGGTTCTCAAAATTCCTTTTCTCTATTCTCAAGGAAACTCAGATTATTGGTGTCAAATACTTACTATCCTTTCAAAGTTACCCTGACGCTTTGTCACTACCATGGCATTTTGTTTTGTGTCCTCACATAGTGAAGCAAGACCTGATCTCAGTTCTTCAACCTTTTTTCTTTTTTTTTTTCTTTTATTTCCACACATTAACAAACTTAACAGGTACACCGGTCCCCCCTCCCTCCCTCCAACCCCCTATCCCCTGTGCTCCCCTCCCCTCCCCTTTCTCCATCTCCCAGTTCCTCCCCCTCCCATCCCGGAGCATCCTTTAATGTGCATGCCAAGCTCTCCTCTGGGTCCTCCTCTCCGATGAGTTGCAGGACCCAGTGGCATTTCCCAGAACCCTTTCCTGTGTTCGTTCCGTTAAGCATAGGAACACTATTGTGTCTGTCAATCCCTTGCCTCCCAGGATCCTATGCCTTTAGCAAATGCTAGACTTTGTGAGGTCAATAGTGTGTTGGACATTGCGCGGGCATGTAAAGTCCAAATATGATTGTTCGGCCCTGACTTGTGTGGTATCTTGCATATCATTGCTCCTCCCATCCTTGTGCTTTTAACAATCTTACCGCCCCCTCTTCCGCAAATTTCCCTGAGCTTCAGGATGGGTAGAAATTAGGCTGGCCTAGTTCCCGGTGATTGATATAGAGTCTCTGACGTTCTGCATTATGGTTTGTTATTTTTTTTTCAGTTTTGCTGCTCCTGCAATGCCCTTGGCTCCACCCTGATGGGTATTGGATGTCACCCCTGGCCAGAGAGAAAAACTTGTTAAATTAGAGTCTTGTTATAAGAGTATATTCAAAGGTAGATATAATAAAAGTAGGAAACTGCGGTGAGGGAGGGGTCAATCACCCATCTGCGAAATGGTTACTTTATCTGCCAGACTATGCCCTCCCCTTCTGGTAAGATCATACCCCATCAGTTGTAAATGATCAGGAAGGAAAGTCTGTGAACTTAACCAGATGGCTCATCACTTACTTCCAGTCTTGATGGTGGCCTATTTTCTCTGCTGTAACATATCCCCTCTCTCGTTAGTGTGTGGCCCTCCCCCATCCCTCCTGTTCATAATCTTAGTAATTACTGTAGTTATCAGAGATTTATCTTTGAGTGTTCTGCGTGGTTTCGTACTAGGAGCCACCTATTAGGGAGTATTACGGCGCTTAATTTTCTGTGTCTGCGATACTTCACTCAATATAATTGTTTCTAATCCCATCCATTTCCCGGCAATTCCATTAATTCATCATTTTTGATGGCTGAGTAGTACTCCATTGTATAGATGTA
>JALPQD010000574.1:843864-1191900 GCA_023101885.1 Typhlomys cinereus
AGGCTGTCCACTCTCACCACTTCTATTCAATATTGTACTTGAAGTCTTAGCTGAAGCCATAAGACAAGAAAGGGACATAAGAGGGATTCAAATTGGCAAGGAAGAAGTCAAGCTATCCCTATTTGCAGATGACATGATCTTATACCTGAGTGATCCCAAAAACTCCACCAGGAATCTCCTGGAACTAATTGAGAAGTTCAGCAGGGTGGCAGGATACAAAATAAATGTGCAAAAATCAGAGGCCTTCCTATATGCCCAGAATGAAAGAAGTGAAAAAGCCTTGAGAGAAACCATCCCATTCACTGTAGCCCCTAAAAAAATGAAATACCTTGGTATAAACCTAACCAAGGAGGTAAAAGACCTTTACAATGAAAACTTTAAAACCCTAAAGAAAGAAATTGCAGAAGACACCAGAAGGTGGAAAGACCTCCCATGTTCCTGGATTGGCAGAATCAACATCGTAAAAATGACCATCCTACCAAAGGCAATATACAAATTCATTGTGATACCAATTAAAATCCCAAAGCAATTCTTTAAAGAAGTTGACCAAACAATCTCAAAATTCATATGGAGGCACAAAAGACCCAGGATAGCAAAGACAATCCTGAGTAACAAAAATACTGCTGGAGGTATACCATACCGAACCTTAGTCTATATTACAAATCCATAGTTATAAAAACAGCCTGGTACTGGCTCCAAAATAGACACACAGTTCAATGGATAAGGATTGAAGACCCAGATATAAGCCCACAAAATTACAGCCATTTGTTCTTTGACAAAGGGGCCCAAAGAATCCAATGGAAAAAGAGTAGCATCTTCAACAAATGGTGCTGGCAAAACTGGATCTCCACATGCAGAAGATTAGACCTGGACCCATACTTGTCACCATGTACAAGAATTAATTCCAAATGGATCAAGGACTTTGATATAAGGCCAGAGACTATAAAAACCATAGTTGAAAGGATAGGGAACTCCCTCGAGATGATTGGGCTAGGCCAAATTTCCTAAACAGACATCCAATGGCACAGTCACTGCTACCAACTCTGAACAGTTGGGACCTTGTGAAATGAAAGAGCTTCTGTTCAGATAAAGAGATTATAACATGAGCTCAAAGGCATGGGAGAAAATCTTCACTAACCACATATCTGATAGAGCTCTACTGTCCAGAGTGCACAAAGAACTTAGAAAACTAAACATCAAGGAAACCAATGGCCCAATTAAAAAATGGGCCCTGGAACTTAAAAGAAATTTTACCAGGGATGACATTAAAATGTCTAACAAGTATCTTAAAAAATGCTCCACTTCTTTAGCCATCAGGGAAATGCAAAACAAAACTTCCCTGAGATATCATCTCACCCCGGTCAGGATGTCAAAAATCCACAACACAAATAACAACAAATGCTGGAGAGGATGTGGAGAGAGGGGAACTCTCCTACATTGCTGGTGGGAGTGCAGGCTTATACAGCCACTCTGGCGAGCCGTCTGGAGATTCTTAAAGAAATTAAAGATTGAAATGCCATATGACCCTGTGATTCCACTTTTGGGTATAACCCCCTATAGAGCAGAGGTTCACCTTGATAGCATAAGCACGACCATGTTCATAGCAGCACTGTTTACAATAGCAAAGACATGGAATCAACCCAAATGTCAAACAGTTGACGAGTGGATAAGGAAACTGTGGTACATCTATACAATGGAGTACTACTCAGCCATCAAAAATGATGAATTACTGGAATTTGCCCGGAAATGGATGTCATTAAAAACAATTATATTAAGTGAAGTATCCCAGACCCAGAAAATTAAGCACCGTATGTACTCCCTAATAAGTGGCTCCTAATACCAAACCCACCCAGCCAAACTTGAGACACTCATAGGTAAATCTATGTATTACCTACAGTAATTGCAAGGATTATGAACAGGAGGGATGGAGTTGGAGGGCCACACCAGAAACAAGGAGAGAAGTGACCATGTTACAGTAGAGAAAATAGGCCTCCATCAAGGACTGCAAGAAAGTAATGTGACACCTAGTTAAGTTCACAAGTCGTTCCTGATCATTTACAACTAAGGGGGTATGAACTCACCAGAAGGGGAGGGCATATAGTCTGGCAGATTAAAAAGTAACCATTTTGCAAATGGGTGATTGACCCCTCCCATTGCCTAATGCCATATGACCCTGCGATTCCACTTTTGGGTATAAGTATTGCATCTACCCTTGAATGTGCTCTTATAATAAGACTCCAATTTAAGAGCTTTCTGTCTCTGGCCAGGGGGTGACATACAGTGCCCATCACGATGGAGTGAAGGGCATTACAGGAGCAACAAAACTGCAAAAGAAAATCAACGAACCACTATCCAGAACTTCAGAGACTCTATATCAACCACCTAGAACTAGGCCAGACTAATCTCTCCCCATCCTGAAGCTCAGGGACGTTTGCGGAAGAGGGGGTGGTAAGAGTGTAAGAGCAAAGGGATGGGAGGAGCAATGATTTGCAACATACTCCACACAAGTTAGGGCCGAAGCAATCATAATTGGACATTGCATGCCCGGTGCAATGTTTGACACTATTGACCTCACAAAATCTAGCATCTGCTAAAGGCACCAAGATCCTTGGAGGCAAGGGATTGACAGCCACAGTAGTGTTCCTATGCTTAAGGGGAACACAGGAAAGGGTTCGGGGAAATGCCACTGGGTCCTTGTATGTCATCAAAGAGGAGGGCCCAGAGGAGAGTCAGGCATGCACAAGAAAGGACTCTGGGAATCATGCGGGAGGCACGGGGGGATGGGGTGGAAGGGGTGAGGGGAGGGGGAGCAGGGGGTTCGGGGGGGAGGAGGAAGTAGGGAGGGAACTGGTGTACCTATTAGGTTTGTATGAGCTGAAATAATAATAAGAAATGTATTATTAATAAAATAGAAAAAAATTATCAATGCATTCTTAATACAGAAAGGCAGAAAAGTTCATAAATACCAATGAAAAAATATTAGAAGTAATAATGAAGTGGTAAATAGTCACATTCATAAGTGTTGAATATAAATATATTAAATAGTTCAATGAAAAGATGGTGGGAGATGAGTTTCTAGATAATTGACAATATGTTTTTCAAAAGAGAAGCTCTTTAAATATAAGCAGGTAAACACGTTGACAATAGTTGCAAAAATATATACAATGTAGACATTATAACTAGAATGGGAAAGTCAGAGAAGGTAGACTTTAAAATAAACAGAATTACCAGAGGTAAAAATTATTAGGTTAGGGATGGAGATATAGCTAAATAGCAAAGAATTTGCCTAGTCTATGAGGTGTAATGTGTCCTATCCCAGCACCCAAGGAAATGCAAGATCTTACTAACCGTAACAATAAAACATTCAGTTCATCAGAAAGACAAAATAGCCTTAATGATTATGCATCCAATAGTATATATTGTAACTAAATAAAGAAAACACTTAATGTTCAGATAAAAGTGATTATATTACATTTATATAATTATAGACATGTAGGGATTGTTTCATTAGGATGGTGTTGTTTGCTATTGCTCTGGGTATAGGTCATTGTAGCATACATTGGAATAGAAAAAAAAGGAAGATGTTGAAAAGAATTCTTTGGCTTTCTTAACTGGTTACAATACAACCTTAGGTAATCCATTATTTTTAGTATTTGTTTCATTTGTTACATCTGGGGTTTCTCCCTAGATATGACATGTTGTGACTTTGTTCTCATTATTTATTGCCATTTCAGATTTCCATTCTTCATCCTCTACTCATAGTATTCATTTTTAATTAAACCAGTGAACAAACACATTCATATTATTATGGACACTCAAATATTGCTCCCTTTAGATTAACTTTAGGCAATGGGCACATGCGTAGCACCTATTTTCCTATGGTTGCTATTAATTATCACATTTGATTTTAGAATGAGAACAATGTAAAAAAGAATAGATGATTTCCCTGCACATGAAATGGACCTTCTATCAATCAAAAGATTTTCCAAGCTACTTGCTAAAATAAGTATTTTAAAATTTATATTAAGAAAAAATGACACCTGTCTAAAATGCTATGAATAAAAACAATATCTGAGGAATACTTAGTGAGAAAAGCTTAGCCTTGGATGAATGGGAAAAGGATCAGGATAGAATTGATCAATATGATACCAGAAGATAATAAGTCAAATCTGCAAAGTTCTGAGGGATGATCACTTTCAGCCTGGAATTGTAAACTAAGAAAATGTATCAGCTGGTAATGTAATAAAGGGAAGACATTTTCAGACAAGAAAACACTGAACAAACTTATCTCTTAGACATCTTTTGTTTGTAGTTATTTGATAATTTTTACAGCAAATGAAAGAACAATCAAAGAAAAATGTAGTGGTGGGATCAAAGAAAATGTTTAAAATTGTAATAGTAACAAACAGAAGTCCTAGATCAGTCAGTGTAAAGCAGCAAGTACTGAGAAATAAAAAGGGCTCCAGGAGAGTGGCCACTAACATTGTCATGCAGAAGGCTGGGGCAGTGGGAGTCATCTGCTACCTTTATATGTAATAGAAGAACTCAATTTTGAGAATCAAATTTAAAAGAGAGAGAGAGAGAGAATACAAGTTGGCTTGTTTTTCATTATTCCCATGTACCAGTAATTCTAAACTCTGTCAACAATATATTACTCCTCCTTGAAAGAATCTTTGGTTGGTCTAAGTTTTGAAGAACTGCTTGAATCAAAGTGATTTATCCCACTGTCTTGCATTTCATATGCTAATTGTTACATGTAATGCTTCAGAGGCAACTAGTGGTAGAACTGAAAATAGAAATATAACTTATTTTTGGAGGAGCATTGCTCAGAAATTTGTAATCAGCATACCAGAATACCCACAGGAAATACCTCAATTAAGAAATGGTAGTACAAATGTATTACTTGGAGTTGTGAAGAAAATATGAGAAAATATTTCTTTAAGTTTGAAAAGGTTACTAGGGGTTGCAACTAAGGAGCAAGACTATGAGTAATGAAGTGTGGGCAGTGGAGAATTGTTTTTTTTTTAAAGTATAAACCTTTCTGTGCTAGTTGATCTTTTAATTTGTACTTAAACTTTTATGGGGTAAAATTATTTAAATTTTTTACAAGGAGTAACTTTGATGAACTTAATGATATAGTGTAATTTTTTTTGCAAATTCTCTAAAATGATGATTAAGAATTCAACAAGGGCCTGAGTACAGAGTAGAGGCTAAATCTGAAACTGTTAAAACAGTGACCCCAGAGTAGTACAAATTCTGTTCATCTCAGTTACTCAACAGGGGTTATGGTGGAAGAGCAATTAACATCATAGAAATGAATGTATCTGAGTACATGAGACATAGGGAAAGGCTGAATGACAAACTCTTTAACATACCTCCTAGCAGCTATTTTAGGTAAAGAACTTATATTGTAATGTGAAATCCTATTACTTACTGGTTTTATTAGATGATTCTTAGATTTCTAAAAGAATCCTAACATTATGGGAAAAGTTTCTTTTAAATTCTGAGGCCCACTTTCTAATTGGACTGTTTATCTTCTTGGTGTTTAATTTTTTGAATTCTTCATGCACTCGATATTAGTCCTCTATATAGATGTGTGGTTAGTGAAGACTTTTACCCATTCTGTGGGTTGTCTTCTTGCTTGGTTAACAATATCTTTTGCTGAACAGAGGCTCGTCAATTTCATGAGATCCTATTTGTTGAATGTTGGTTCTATTTCCTGTGCTATTGACATCTTGTTTAGAAAATGATGGTTTAGGTTAATCTGATCAAGGGAATTCCAAACATTTTCTTCTAGGATTTTTTGTAGTCTTTGGTGTAATGTTAATAAAGGTCCTTGATTCATTTGGAGTTGATTTTTTGTGCATGGAGATAAGTAAAGGTCCATTTTCAGTCTTATGCATGTAGATATCCAGTTTTGCCAGCATAATTTGTTGAAGATGCTATCCTTTTTTTCAGTGGTTTTTCTGACAACCTCTGTCAAATCAGATGACTAGGTGTATAGGCTTATGTTTGGGTCTTCAACCCTTATCCGTTGAGCTATGTGTCTATTTTGGAGGCAGTGCCATGTTGTCTTTATTACTATGGATTTGTAGGATAGATTAAGGTTTGGTATGGTGATATCACCAGCAGAGTTTTTATTACTAAGGTTTGTTTTTGCTATACTGAGCCTTTTATATTTCCATATGAATTTTTGAGATTGTTTTATCAATTTCTGTAAAGAATTGCCTTGGAATTTTGATTGACATCACATTGAATCTGTACATGGCTTTTGGTAGAATGGTCATCTTTATGATGTTAATTCTACCAATCCAGGAGCATGGGAAGTCTTTCCACCTTCTGATGTCATCTGAAATTTTTTTTCTTTAGGGTTTTAAAGTTTTCATTGCACAAGTCTCTCACATTCTTAGTTAGATTTATACAAATGTATTTCATTTTATTAAAGACTATGGTAAATGGAATTGTTTCTCTTAAGACTTTCTTACTTTTTCATTCTTGGTGTATAGGAAGGTCACTAATTTGTTGACATTAATTTTGTAACCTTCCACTCTGCTGAACTTATGTATTATTTCCAGGAGTTTCCTGGTAGAGTTTTTAAGGTCTCTCAGTTATAGAATCATGTCATCTGCAAATTAAAATGTAAAAAAATACCTTATAAAATGTTCTACCTCCCTAGCCATTAGGGAAATGCAAAATAAAATCACCCTAAGATATCATCTCACCCAGGTCAGGTGGGTTTTAGCAAAAACATATACAACAACAAATGCTGGAGAGAATGTGGGGAGAAGGGAACCCTAATACATTTATGGTGGGAACGTGGACTTATATGACTGCCCTGGACATTGTTATGGTGGTTTCTAATATCATAAAAATTGAAATGCTATATGACCCAGTTGTACCACTACTGGAAGTATTCCCATAGACTGTTTCATCTTACTATAAAGGCATGTGTACATCCATGTTCACTGCAGCACTATTCACAATAGCAAAATCATAGAATTAATATAAATGCTCAACAGCTGACTAATGGATAATGAAAATGTGGTATATATACACAATTGAATACTACACAACTATCAAAAATGAATTAATGAAATCTACTGGTAAATGGATGTAGTCAGAAGAAGTTTTACCGAGTTAAATATCCCAGACATAGAAAGACAGAGGTTACATGTTATCCCTTACAAGTAGGATCTAGTACTAAGCCCTCATAATGACATACTCAAGGGGAAATCTGAAACAGCCATTATAACTGCAAAGGAACATAACTTGGGGGATAGGGGAAAGAAAACCCCAAGAGAGTAGAGACAAAGGTACACAGTTAAATAGATATTCAAAAAGCCATTGTTAAGAAAAGCCCATACATATAATACCTACAGTAATTGCAAAGAATATAAACAGGAGGGAAGGGGAAGGAGGGCCCTGCCAGAAGCAAGAATAGAGAGGATCATGCAACAGCAGATAAAATAGGCCACTATCAAGTATTGCAAGTAAATAATGAGTTATCTGTGTAAGCTCACACACTTTCCTTCCTGGTCACTTGCAACTGATGGGGTTTGATCTCACCAGACAGGGAGGGCATAGAGTCTGGCAGATAGAAGGTAACCATCCTGCAAATGGGAGACTGACCCCCTCCTCCACTCACCGCAGTCTCCTATTCTTATTCCATCTACCTTTGAATCTCCTCTTATAATAAGACTCTATTTTAACAGCCTTTTATCTTTGGCTAGGAGGTGACATTCAATACCCATCAGGATGGAACCAAAAGCAGTGCAGGAACAGCAAAACTGGAAAAAAGAAAAAAAGAAGAAGAACCATAATTCAGAACATCAGAAACCCTACATTAATCACCAGGAATCAGGCGAGACTAATCTCTCCCCATCCTAAAGCTCAGGGAAATTTGCGGAAGAGGGGGCGATAAGATTGAAAGAGCCTAAAGATGAGAAGGAGCAATGATATGCAAGATACTCCACACACGTTAGGGCCAATGTAATCATAATAGGACTTTTCATGATCTGTGCAATGACCAACATATCATTGACTCCCCAAAGTCTAGCATGGATCGAATGTACTAGGATCCTTAGAGGCAAGGGATTAACAGACACAATAGTGTTCCTATACCAAAGGAGAACACAAGAAAGAGCTCTATAAAAAAATAAAAAAAAAGAGCTCTAGCCAATGCTACTGAGTCCTTAAACCTCATCAGAGAGGAGGAGGACCCAGAAGGAAGTTTGACATGCACAGTAAAGGATGCTCCAGGAATGGGGGGGGGCACTGGGAAAAAGGGAGGGAGGGCGGGAAAGAAAGGGGAAAATGGGGAAGGAAGCAAGGGGACTTAGGGAGGGGTGGAGGGAGGGAAAGGAATGGGTTACCTATGAAGTTTGTATGAGTGGAAAAAAATAAACTATAAATAAAAAAAAGAAAAGCCCATATGTATTGAGACATCGGATCTTGTCCACTGTCAGTTTCCTCTGAGTTCATTATTTAGACTGGTTTATATTGCTATGCAAGTGTTCCCTGTCATGAAAGGGTCAGGAAGAGTTAGGAGTTTGTAAACAGGACGATGGTTATGTGGAGGCCAACACCACTCTCTATGTCTTATTCCTGTTCTTCCCTCTCCTTTAAGCCTTTTCTTATATAAAGAACTTCAACTTTTTGTCTTCGGATAGGAGAGAATCTCAACATCCAGGCAGGATGCAGTCTAGTGCAAGGGAAGAACAGTGAAAAAGACAATAGCTAGCCAGAATGCAAAGTATCAGTGACCCTGCAATGTCCACCTGGAGTCAGACAAGCCAAATCTCTCTCCAGCTGAAGGTTCAGGGAACCTTGCAGAAGAGGGGGTGATAAGTTTGTAAGAACCTAAAGATGGGGAGGACCACTGCTGGACAAGACACTCCACTCACAGCAGGGCTGCTGCATACAGAAACTCAGTAATGTGACTGGTCCATACCAGAACTCCATAATGAGGATCTCAGGAGAAACAATTACAAGGAGTAGGAATCTAGGAGCCTTAGGAGATAGGGCTAGACAGGTGAAGGGAAATGCCCCTATCAGTGGGTCTGCCCTAGCAAGGGCCATTTGGTTTGCCACAGAGGCCTGAACCTCCACAAGAGCAGATGATCCAAAGAAAATACTGGGAATTATAGAAGCAGATGGGCAGGAGGATAGAGAGAGAGAGTGGGATGGAGTGATAAAGGGAGGTGAAGAAGGGTGGGAAGTGGGGAGAAAAGGTAGAAAGTGAAGGAGGGAGGGAAAGGAGAGGGCAAGAATTATTACTCATTGTATTATAAAATTAGGAAAAACATAATTTTTTAAAAAAATCCCTTCATTGTTACCTTAAAAATGATGTTGAGTATGATTAAGCAACCAAACTAGTAATTGTAATTGTAATATTATATACCCTATAATTGTAATATTATATACCTACTGTCCCAAACAGGATGGAAAGCTGTGAGAAGACATATGATATCATAGGTCCAGATTTTATTCTCAAAGTATCTGAATTTTATTTTCTAAAAAATTTACATAAAGCATGTCTTGCTTCTTTTTTTTACCCATATTAAAACCATAATTAAAGCATAATTCATAACATCTGTCTACTATGGTATAGTAATCAGCCTGTATGGTTGCCTATAAATCACCATCAAACAGCTTAACCTTATCTGTAGTCCGGTTACAGTTCATAGTCCAGCTTGACAGGAGAACATGCACAAACACCAGGGCTCAGGGAACTGGATAAACGATCTCCACATAGCCGCTGAGAGAGGGACAATTCTTACTTTCCAGACCAGCATGTCTGGTCAAGGTATACAAGGATATCAACATTCTCAACCAGCTCTTTGTATTTTATTCCAGGGCCTAATCTCACCCGCCATGGGCTGAGCCTTCCCCATTAGCTAGAAAATCTTCTGCAGGTTTGCTCTGGGCTGAACTCAATCATTAATTCTCTACAAATGTGAACAGAGCTTAAACCCTCAACTGTCAAGTTGACACCTGTGCCTAACTATGAGACATAGGATGACAACATCACTGGCTCTTGTCTCAATGCAATCATCTTGCTTTCTTTTTTCATTTTGTATCATTGTGAATTGAGTTGCTTATTTTCTTCTGATTTCCCTTTCTCATTTTTACTTCCTCATGCCATATGTCTACCATTGACATTTAGTTGTTCATTAAGGCATTGCTCATTATAGACAACTATTTCAAGTGGCTGATGAACCACTATCATTATTGCCTTGCCAAGAAAAGAGCATTCAACATTTTAGTTAGAGCATCGAAAGTTTCCTTCAATTAATCAGATTTTATTTTTTCAATAACAACAAAACTTTGTGCCTAATTGTTAGTGCTAAAAGCATCTTTTAATTTAATGTGTTTTCTAAAATAGGAAAACTACTTGCTTTCATTAAAAATGAGACTCTATATCAACCACCTGGTATCAGGCCTACCTAATCTTCCCCATCTTGAAGCTCAGGGAAATTTGCAGAAGAGGGGGCGGTAAGATTGTAAGAGCACAAGGATGGGAAGAGTCATGATATGCAAGATACTCCACACAAGTTAGGGCCAAAGCAATTATAATAGGACTCTGCATGATCTGCGCAATGACCAACATATCAGTGACCCCTCAAATTCTAGCATGGACTAAAGACACTAGGATCCTTAGAAGCAAGGGATTAACAGTCACAATAGTGTTCCTATACTTAAGGGGAACACAAGAAAGAGTTCTAGGAATTGCCACTGAGTCCTTACACCTCATCAGAGAGGAGGACACAGAGGAAAGTTTGATATACACATTAAAGGATGCTTCAGAGATGGGGGAAGGAGCACTGGGAGAAAGGGAGGGAGAAGAGAAAGGAAGGGGCAAAGGGGGGACAGAACAAGGAGGTCCAGGGAGGGATGGAGGGAGGGAGGGGACAGGGGTTCCTATTACATTTGTATGAGCAGAAAAATTTTTTAAAAATTTAAAAAAGAGAGGAAAAATGTCCTTAGTATGCTTAAATATATCAAATTATGTAACCTTTCCCTTCAATTCAGAGTCAGAAATGCCTGTTTTGCTTTGGCACTCCTTCATAATATTTATCATCTCATGAACTTGCATTTTCAGCATAAGATGTAAAAAATAATGCAATGGCTTAGTAAACTTGAAAGTCTAGCCATGACATGGCAAACAAAGTTCAAATGAGATGCTTATTAAAAAAGCTTAATTTTTCTGAAGTGCATTGCCAGTGAGGTAAGGAAATGGCTCCATGAGGTGAAGGAACACACTAGTGTAATTCAACTCTAACTTCTAGTTTTCTTTTGAGCAGGTAAGTGAAGGATATATATTGAAAGCTTCCATTCTTTTCTCTAATTATGATGCCTTTAAGCCAGTATGCTATGATGTGGTTCAGTCACTTACTCAGTTTACTACTTTTAGGTAGTTCAAGCATGCTTGATTTTTCTGAAATCCAAATCTCACTTTCATTTCCCATCTTACCAAAAATTGCTTGTATGGATGTCATCCCAAGTGCATATTATCTATTTCATTTTTCAAGACTCAATCATGGGAGATTGTTGGAATATAAAGTTATTTTGCTACAATGCTAAGACTTATATCCCTAAATTGAATATTTTCCTTAAAGAAATGTTTTCTTAATTAATAAACATACAGAAGTAGCTCGATATACTCTTATGACAGTCACTTGTGTCAAAAGAAAAAAGACCCTCAATACAATCAATTCTTTTTTTATTCAATTGTGCATATGTGTGTGTGTGTGTGTGTGTGTGTGTGTGTGTGTGTGTAGAACCACGGACGAATTCGGGAACCACCATGGACGCCTCTACCTCCTCCTTGTTTACTCTGCCCTGGGATTCACAGGCTCCGCCCTACCAGGACCGGAAACGCAGGCCACCCCCGCTTCCGCCCGGCGTCTATACTTAGGGTCTAGGATCTGAACTCAGGACCTTCCACCTGCAAGGCAAAGGCTTAACCCCTGAGCCACCTCTACAGCCCCACAATCAATTCTTAATTAATTATGGTTACAAGGAAAAGGCAAAGTATGGATTAAATATAATTCTGCAGGAAAGCCCCAAGATTCACTTTTATCCATTCATACTACCTCTTTCCTAACCACAAGTTTTATCAGGCCCCTTGATAATTAAGGAAACGTAGAGAATTATGTTTCACTTCCTTTCTAATCCTATCTAATGAACAAGAAAATAGGAAGTGGAGAGCAAGAAATGATGATATTAGCTACTAATATGATAATAAGGCACTGGATTTGAAAAATTCTATGGATTCTGTTATTAAGACTATATCAGGGGCTGGAGAGGTGGCTCAGGGGTTAAGCCTCTGCCTTGCAGGTGGAAGGTCCTGAGCTCGGATCCTAGACCCCACGTATAGATGCCGGGCAGAAGCGGGCGGCTTGGGTTTCTGGTCCTGGTAGGGCGGAGCCTGTGAATCCCAGGGCAGAGTACAAGGAGGAGGTGGAGGCGTCCATGGTGGTTCCTGAATTCGTCCGTGGTTCTACACACACACACATACACACACACATGTACATATACACACATACATACATACACACACATGCATACATGCACAATTGAATAAATAATAAAAATTTTTAAAAATATTTAAAAAAGAGTATATCAGAAATTAGTAATAAAAATAAATAAAGAAAGGTAATTCTAATTTTTATCCCTTATGTGAAATACAGCCATTAACTCTCTAGTATGGGGACCAAGAACTACTAATTCAGGCAGCTTTAATCTTTTTTTCTCCCACATTTTATTTTTTCCCAATCATACAAGCTCAATATGTACCCCTGTCCTCTCCCTCCCTCCTCCTGACCCCAGTCCCCAGTCCCCCCTTGCACTCTACCCCCCTTCCCCCTTCCTTTCACCCCCTCCCTCCTTCCCCTTCTCCCAGTGCCTCCCCTTCCTCCCTCCCATTACCTGGAGCATCCTTCTGTGTGAATGCCAAACCTCCTTTTGAGTCCTCCGCCCTAGCGAGGGGTAAGGACTCAGTGGCATAGCCCAGAACCTTTTCTTGGACTCCCCGTTAGTATGGGAACTCTATTATGACTGTTAATCCCTAGCCTCTAAAGATCCTACTGCCTGTAATCCATGCTAAACTTTGTGGGGGTTGTTGACATGTCAGCCATTGTGCAGGTCATGCAAAATCCGATTATAGCTACTGCAGCCCTAACTTGTGTGGAGTATCTTGCATATCGTTGGTCCACCCCATCTTTAGGCTCTTACAATCTTGCTGCTCCCTCTTCTGCAAGGTTCCCTGAGCTTTAGGATGGGGAAATATTTGGCTGGTCTGGTTCCAGGTGATTAATGTAGGGTGTTTAGTGTTCTGAATTATGGTTTGTTGTTGTTTTCAGTTTTGCTTTTCTTGCACCAGTCTTGGCTCCATCCTGATTGGTGTTGAAGGTCACCTCCTAATCAAATATACAGGCTGTTTACATAATGATCTTAATATAAACGGAGCCTCAAAGGTAGGTGGAATAGGGATAGGATACTGCTGGGGAGGGGTCAGTATCCCATTTGCAGGATGGTTACCATCTATCTAGGCAGCTTTAATCTTAAACTGTTTTTATCTTCCTTATCAGTCTTACTAACTCCCAAATTTCAAATTGTGTTATAGTTAGTTCGAAGAACAAGCAATAAGTATCAAAGGTAATATTTTGTACAAAGAAGAGAAGCTAGTCATTGAGCTGTAGTCCAATGACTCTGGCTCCAGTAGGCTTCCTTGGGAAGTATGGATCCATTGTCTCTGAACCTCATTCATGAATATAACCACAAAAAAGGTTGACTTTGCAGTCTTCTATGAGGATTGTGATTAATCTCATGTTCGAGTGTTGATTTCTCCTTCCTCATATAAGCAAGCAGTTAACTCAATTGTGTATACGAGCCATATCTGATTAATAAACTGAGAAAAATACAAAAATAATCATAGGTTAGGATAAAATTTCCCTTCCTGTTGGCCTTATTCGTTATCCTTCTGTAAAATGAGAACGGTCTTGGTAATCTCTTTGGTACTATCTGATTTTGTGTTCCTGAGATTCTGCTCATAATACTTGCAACTTTCCCCTTTTTCATTCTTTCCTTTGAGATTTGCTCTGAACAGAAAATCAAAATGTCTGAAGTCAATTCAAGTTGCTGAATAGCTTTTTGCCCTTCCTTCAGTACTTTTATTAGAGCCTGAAGGTAAAAATGAAGAAAATAATGCACAAGCAAGTTATAATTCCTATGCTCCAGTTCGATGTTTAATCTTTTTATTTCATTTTTCTAGCTTTACAAGCATATGGAGTATTTATTTCTGCTTCCATCTATCCCCACTTCCTCCCATTTCCCTCCCTCCCCTTGATCAATACATCCCACTCCCACTTGTCCTCCTGCCTGTCTGCTTCTATTGGCCCCAAGGTTCCCTCTGGTTTGTCTTCTCTTGTCGGGCCTCTTGTAACATCCCAAGTTGCTTTTCTTCAGGTCACCCCACTGATAGGGGGATATCCTTCCACTCATCCAGCTTTAGTCCCCAAAGTTTCTATTGTATATTCTTAGATCTCTTGAGTTTCTTGATAGTCTGTGGGAGCATGTTGGTATGTCAGTCATTATGCAGGTCTGGTAAGGACAATTCTCACTGATGTGAGTTCCTAGATGCAGCATTCCTGACTTGAATGGAATGGAATGTTTGTCCAAAGGTGAATTTTCCCATCTTTAGGTTCTTACAATCTCACTGCCCTGTCTTCCTCAAGGTTCTTTAAGCCTTAGGATGGGGGAGAGATTAGGTTGGCCTGATTCTGGGTGAGCCTTGCTAGGTCATTGGTACTCTGCATTATGGCTGACTGTTGCTGTCCACTTCACTACTCTTCTGCTACCCTAGGCTACATCTTGTCAGGGTGTTGAGATCCTCTGCCTCTTTTGAAGAAAAAGACATTTAGGCTGATTGTTAGTGTTCTTCAAATCTATAGGTAAAATATCAGCTATTACAAAGTGGGTTGGTGCATTGTCTTCGTACCTATAGGTTCATTGGCTGTTTTTCCCTATTGATGTATTTCCTTCCCTTTCTCAGGTTCTTATTCTAGTTAAGAGTATCATGAATGAGTTCCATTCTGACAAGAAGGTCTTGGTTGTCTCCTTGATACTAATGCCTGATTACACTGGTAGCCACCTGTTGCCATGGTGATTTTTATTGCAACTTGCTGATCTCAAGAGGTGATGAGGCCAGTGATTATTTCTCTCTCCCAGTAGCTTCTACAGTATCTCTTGGTACTGTGTAATCTATCTAGCAATAAGGAAGCTCTCAGACCACTTCCAGTTGATGCATTTTACCCATTTTCTGTGATCTATATGTGTTGCATCTTCAGTAATAGGATCTCAGTGACAGGTTTTGGAGATCAACCAGGAAAAATGGCAAAAGCCTATAATGTTTGGGGGCCTTTGAAACCTCTCTGAACAACATTTTATCAGGAAGTGTCACATTCCTGTTTCTTCTAGTATAGTTTTCATTGTCACTGTGTTCTAAGTGGATAAGGTCTGGGCTCTTTTTTGCCTTGTTTTCCTCACTCTATGTCAATGTTTAATCTTGATGATCTAACACATTTCTACCAAGGTGAGTTCTTATTAAATGAAACCAAAAAGAATAAAATCACTTTACCATGATAACTCAAGCTTATCTGGATAATAAATAAACATTATATTAAAAGGTATTGAGGAGCTGGAGAGATGGTTCAGGGATTAAGACTGTGCCTCTGAAGCAGAAGGTTCTGAGTTCAGATCCCAGGTCCCATACAAAAATGCCAGATGGAAACAGCCTAACATTTCTGACCATGGTGGGCAGAGGCTGAAAAATGTCAGATAGAAGCTGAAAGGAAGTAAAGAAATCCAGGATGATTCCCAAGTCACCCTTGGTCCTCCACAGGGACATACAGGGCCCTCTGACACACACACACACACACACACACACACACACACACACACACACACACACACTTAATTAGTTTAAAATATATTGATATTATTCTTACTTAAGGAGTGGATACATGATGCTTGGAAGAAATCGAATCACTATCATTACTCATATTTCAGAATAACCCACACATTCATATCATGATTACAAATGAGAAATGATTTCATTAAAAAGGTGTAGTGGAAACAAAAGATATATAAATCTGTAAACGAAAAACAGGTGTCTAAATATGGAACAAAAGTGTTATGAAGTGGATGATCAGTTTGAACTAGAAGCAAGCAACATGGCCAGAACATAGGGTATATATGGAAGAAAACCTATAAAATGATAAAATTCAAGATCCAGATGATAAAATGATACTATTGACCATGTTAAAGATGTTTGGTAATTTTGATTTTATAGGCCAGTATTTTCCAAAGCAAGTTTTACATATGAGGGACAGTTTTGGTTAACACATGACAATATGTCATATTTTAATAGTTTGAATTTAATTCAGTGCATATTAAGAAAAATAAGCTAGACCTTTAATCCTATAATTTCATGAGCTTTACCACTCAGGGTTTTTTTATTATTAATACATTTTTATTATTATTTCAGCTCATACAAACTTAATAGGTACACCAGTTCCCGCCCTCCCCCTCCTCTCCCCGTACCCCCTGCTCTCCCTCCCCACCCCTCTCCCTCCCCATCTCCCAGTGCCTCCGCCCCAACTCCCAGAGAGTCCTTTCTTGTGCATGCCTGATTTTCCTCTGGGCCCTCCTCTCCGATGACGTACAAGGACCCAGTGGCCTTTCCCTGAACCCTTTCCCGTGTTCCCCTTAGGTATAGGAACACTGCTGTGGCTGCCAATCCCTTGCCTCCAAGGATCTTGGTGCCTTTAGCAGATGCTAGACTTTGTGAGGTCAATAGTGTGTTGGACAATGCGCAGGGCATGTAAAGTCCAATTATGATTGCTTCAGCCCTAACTTGTATGGAGTATCTTGCATATTATTGCTCCTCCCATCCTTTTTCTCTTACACTCTTACCACCCCCTCTTCCGCAAATTTTCCTGAGTTTCAGGATGGGGAGAGATTAGGCTGGCCTAGTTCTAGGTGGTTGATATAGAGTCTCTGAAGTTCTGGATTGTGGTTTGTTGATTTTCTTTTGCAGTTTTGCTGCTCCTGCAATACCCTTCACTCCATCCTGGTAGGCATTGTATGTCACCCCCCACTCAGGGTAAGTTTAAAGAAAGGTATTGCCTAAATAGTAGTACAGATGATACACAGGGTGGTAAGAAAAAAATTTAGAGTAAAGAGCAAATGACTAGTATTTGAGGAAAACTATCATAATGTGATTGTCAAATGGTTTTAGCCAGTGGAATAAAACTATTAGATTTACAGCTTAGGAGGATTTGTCAGACTGTGGCTTGGAGTAGAGATTAAATAAATAGGGTTAATAAGAAAGGTATGAAGCAAAGCCCCAACTAAAGAAGAACCAGTGGGGGGAAAAATATACATGCAGAGGGTATTCAGTTCTCATCAGCTATAGTGCTTAGTGCAGTATCTTTGGCACAATAATCCTTGACTCAACCTATAAAATAGAAACCACTCTTACTGTGTTATACAAAGGTAATTAAATATCAATCATTTTGTTACTAGTCTTCATTTAATCTGTTTTTCAAGTCAAAGCCAGATTGATTCCCTAAATTATGTAATGGTGTGATAGAAAACATGAGAGGACAAACGGAATAGGTAAACAATGCAATAACAGGGTCATGTAGCTCAGTTAACAGAGTATTCGCCTAGCATGTATGAAGCTTTGGGTTGAGCCCCCAGATCTGGTTTCTTCTTGGCTTATTTCAATTTAGTTTTGGTCTTGCAAAAAGTAATGATTTACAGGGCTCTCTGTGACTTATTTCCTAGCTCACTGTAAAAATGGTTTATTTTTAGTAAATACTCATTTTATAGCAGAAACAATTAAGCACAGATAGATTGGAAAAACTTTCTGAAGTTAGTCAAAATCAATTACTAGCATAATGTTTAAATTCAGATCCATCTGATTTCAAATTCAGTACTCTTTTCACTATTTCCTACTGCCTCTCTAGGAAAAATCAAGACAATTTGAAATGAAATTACTACATAATCAAATGAACATACTATCCACTGGATGGCAACCATTCCCTGAGTACAGTCTGAAAGTCTGTTGCGAGTCTCCAAAGTTCATAGAGTTTAGTTTTATCTTTTGTATGTGTTAAAATCTATAGTATGGCAAGACCTATATTTTGGTATCTGGCATGAATAAACAATTTGCTCATGACATTTATTTCCATTAGTTTTCAAAGTGTTTGGACTTTTAATTATTATTTTATTTTTCTAGTTTTACAAGCATATTGAGTACTTATCCCTGCTTCCTTCCTCCCCCTCCTTCTTATCCCCCTCTCTTCCCTTAATCAATCCATCCCATTCACACACTTGTCAGAATAGAATACATTCCTGTTACTGTTAACTAGAATAGGAACTTTTTTTGGCCTGTGGTAAGAGTTGGAGGTGCAGGTGATTTACAGAACTTTTACTAGATCCACAGATTGAAAGGCATAGAAAGTGATTATGTATTTGAATGAGGTAATGTTTGACACTAAGAATCTTGACTAGAATCAGCTAAGACCTAAAATCAGGCACAGATTAAAGTACTAAAATCATCAAACTCATGAGCCCAAACCTGATATCCTCTTTCCAGAAACCCTCTTGGTCCAAGCCTTGAGCTAAAATTCAATGTTTGGTTACAGACAGCACAAAAGGGCATCATAATTTTATCTTCTGACTTATGGACCTAAAAAAGTCTAATAATTATTGCATAATTAATTTAGACAATAGATCCTTTAGAACAGGCCAGTAACTTTTCTCTCTTCCATTACATACTGAAATAAAAGGAAGCAAAGGTTTCTTGATATCCTAATGCATGCCAAGCACTCATTTTCTCCTCATCTTAACCCTCTAAGTTGTAGTTGAAAAAATCAGGCACAAGGAGGCAAATTAAGTTTCTCTAATTGATGGTGAAATGGTATTCTCACATATACTGGATTTGAAAATTCCTGACACCATAGGGCATCTTAGTAAGAAGAAAGTAGACATCTGTGATGGTGACCTAAGCGAGGACATCACCCCGGCCCTTAAAAATAAAAGCAAGGACTATCTGTCCAAAAAGTATTTGTAAATAGCAATGGTATCTGCATTTGTTCCCCAAAATCAGATTCTCTGTGTGTGGTGTGTTGTTATTGTACACAAATGTGTGTGTGTAGAACTAAAGTATCTTTCTCAACAATCCCCCACCTTATCATATGAGACAGGATCTCTCACTGAAAGTGAATCTTGCTGATTTGGCTAGACAGACTAATCAGAAAGACCTATAGATCCTCCTGTCTTTACTATTCTAATACTGGGATTTGAGGCACACCCTATAGCACCAAGTTTTTTTAATGTGGGTTTGGATCAAACTCATTCTTATATGCTGTTGTAGTTAGCTTGCATGTTACTGATAAAATCATGACAAAATGGCTTAAGGAAATAAGGGGCTATATTTCCTCTTAAGATAGTCCAGTAACAGTTCTTTGTGCAGCTTGGCAGGAGAGCCTATACTAACACAAAGGGCCAAGGGAATTGGCCGCACCATATTCACAAAACAGCGGAGAGAGAGGGACAATCCTTACTTGCCTGACCAGCATGTCTGGCTGAATACACAGAATGATGCCAACTTTTTCAAACACTTCCTTCCATTTTATTTACCTGGCCAGGAACTAGTCACACCTACCATGGTTTGGGTCTTCAGCAATTAGACAATCTCCTGCAGGTTTGCTCTGGGTTAAACTCAACTACCAAATTCTCTACAAATATGCCCAAGAGCTCAAACCCACAATCTGTTGACACCTGTATCTAACTATGACATGTACCAAGGACTTTACTGACTGATCCATCACCCCAGCCCTTAAAAATAGGAGAATTTTTGTATGCAAAGACTCCTCTAGATCTAAAGAAGCCTTTGGGGCCTTTTGCTTTGTTTTGAATTGATTTTTTTTTTTTTGAGAAAGGGTTCCATACTATAGTATAAGCTGGTGTAGAATTCACTATATAATCCAGGTTTGCCTAGAACTCACAGCGACTCTCCTACTTTAGTATCTGGAGTATTGGTATTATAGATGTAATCCACTACACTCAGGCTAGAAAGCATTTTTAAATATCTGAAATAAATGAAAGTCAAGGAGAATACATTAAACTGAAATTTAGTCACCCAAATTTTAAAAGTTTAAATGGCAACATATATCTTATTAATAAGATTCAACAATGGATCAAGTGATAATTTCAAAAATACATTTGTGATAAAAAGAAGACCTAAATTTCACTTAGAGATTAATGAAAATGCAGATGCAATTTTCCTATGAAATTTAAACTTGAACTCTGTATATGAAGTCCCTTTAAGGGACAACAAATGTGTTGAACTCACTTATAAATGGTAACTGCTGGATTTTCAGGAAGTTTGTATGAGAAATTCATCCACTGCCAAAAAGTTAATGATAAAAGTTTTATAATTATGTCATATCAAAAACAACGGCAGACTGAGTCTTGAACCCTCACTAGGGTGGAGAACTCAGAGGGAGGTTCAGTGCCCACATAAACGGATGCTCCAGGGGATGGGAGGGAGGAAGGGGGAGGCACCGGGAGGGGGATAAAATGAAGAGAGAAAGGTGGAGAGTGCAATGGGGGACAACAGGGAGGGAAGCGGAAGGGAGAGGACAGGGGTACTTATTGAGCTTTATGATTAAGAAAAAAATAAAATATGGGAGGAAAAAAACAATGGCAGTAAGCTAAAAATTATCTCCTACTTGTTTTACTGCACTTTTATATTGACTATATTCTCAATTTGTTTATTTATATCTACTGCATCTGTATGGTGCTATAGTCATAGATATATACATAACCTATAATACTATATACTGAAGTGTTACTATTCCTGATTGCATTCAGTGACATCAAGTTAGTAACTTAATATCAGATATAGAAACAGGGAAGTGTTGAAACCTAGACTTCTTATCCTGCAGAGTCAGCTGTTTGATATTCAAAACATTCTACTTTGTTCTCAGGATCCAGGTTAAGAACATCTGGTGAGACAATGCAGCTGAAGATATAGCTGTATGGGACTTATAAATTGAGATTTCTAGGTTAAATCTAACAAAATTTCTTTTTAGATATTATACCAAAAATATAATGTACAAAACAGTGACCTTTATCTAAATCAAGAACTTACACTCCTCGATATTGTTATTAGGAAAATTGATAGATAGTAATAGGTCTGGAAAAATATCTCCAAATCACCTGTCCAATAGAGGATTTACATCTAGATTTACATGAAGAATTCTCAAAACTCAGTAAGCAAACAACCAAAAGAGTAAAATACACTGAAATTTAAGTATTTTTGCTAATAAAGATGTAAAAGAATAAAAAAATAAAACTTTCTTGGCAATGTCCAGTCAATCATTGGAGAGATAGAAATAAAACCAAAATGAAATGCCAGTACTTAAACACACTGGAATGGGTGAAATTTAAAATATTGACTATGTCAAGTGTCAGCAAACATATCAATATCTGGAATTCTTATTCATTGATGTTGCAGCTGTTAAATGACACAGTCACTTTGGAAAAACATTTTGGTAGCTTCTTATAAACATAAACTTTTTATAACCATATGACCCACTCAGACTAGTCTTAGGTATTTCGACAGGGAAACAAAAATACATGTCCATACAAATATGTGTATGTTATTATCCATAGCATCATTATTTTCAGTAGCCCAAAATAAAAACAATACCTTTATCATCATCAACAAAGTAGATAAGATTACTCTATTACAATCATGTAAATAATACTCAATAATAAAAGAAAGTTATTAATAAGTATAATTTGGATGAATCTTAAAAGTTATGCTTAATGTAAGAATCAATTTCTAAAGAATGGTACATATTGTGTTATTTCACTTATAGAAAATTCTAGCAAGTGCAAATTAATCTGTCATGACATAAAGCTGATCAGCAATTACTTGGAGATGTGAAAGCGAAGTGAGACTTGTCAGAGTGCTAGACACATTCATTATCTTTTGATTGTGGCTACTGTCTAAGGAATATGTACATAATGTCAAAATATCAAATTGTACACTTTAAATTTTACAATGTATTGTACACAAATTATATCCCCAAATAATACATTTTTGAAGAATAAGACTGATCCTATTAAGAAAAATTTAACATATTCTACAGTAAAGAACATGCAGAAATAACAAATATGGCTATCAATTAGTTAATAAGTAGATTGTATTTTTATGATTAATATTTTTGAGATCTCCTTTGGTATGTTGAGTTACAGGAGGCCAGTTATTTGAGGAGATAGCTGTTTTAGGTTTGCCAAATACTATCAATTATAAAAGTCCAGACAGCTTCTCATAAAGTAAGCCACATATTTTCTGACATGTTCTCAATTTATTTTATGAACACATTTGCGAAGAACAAGCAGAGTTTTTGTTCAAAAGTATATAAGGTGGGAGAGATAATAAGCAATGTGCCTCAGGTCAAGCAATAGGTATTAGCAGAATTAAGACTTAGAATTCAAGTTGCCGTCAACTTAGTCAAATGCAAGGTATCTGATAGAAGAAAGCCCTCTGTGTTGTTCTATAGCATGATCAGAATTCATGGCAGGTTATTGAAAGGTAAGCTTGCCTGTTGGAGAAACCTGTGTTCTTCTCAATGTTAATGAGCCTTCAGAATTGATTTTAGTGTAATCAAACAAACCTGACGTTCCAAATGTTTGAAGCACGTTTTATATTAGGTAACATTTTGCTTCTTAATCAAAGGGTCTCTTATCAATATGATCTTGCTTGATAGTATTAATCTGTTTATTTAGTACACAGAAAACTCGCTTTCACCCACAGCTCCAGGAACAATGTCACAGCCAACATTTCATTAACTTGTATATTTTTCTCAAATGATTGGTTGTGCCCCTTCTCCCTGAACCACCCTCTTTCTTTTTAGATATTGCTAGGGAGATTTTGGCACAATCTAGAGAAAGGGGGAGGGAAATGGGTAGAAAAAAATGAGTAGGAGTTAAAGGTCAGGTTACTAGGGGCCACTGCTTTCAAAACAGACCAAAAGGAAGAAAGAAGAGTGGGAAATTCCAAGCATCTGCACCTTTTACTCAGAAGCAGGGCTTGGGATGTATGAATTCTGCCTCAAGGTTTAAGATAACTCTGAAAATGTAGTCAAGAATTTAAGGTTTTCCTAAGTTCCTATTTAAGTACATTTACAGATTATAAGCAGCATATTACAAAAAAATGCCCTATTCAATTGTTCACACACAGAGTCACCCAACCATTCGTTACAGAGTGGTAAATACAGACCTCAACAGCTACAGAGACACACGCACACTCTTAGGAAAACAAAAGGAGTGACATGACACATACGAGAAAAAACCCACACATTTTTCAAGCCCTCAAAGATTATTCAGGTGCAGAGAGAGAAAGAGTAGGGAGAAAATAAGTGATGGGAAAAGTGAAGTATTGGGGAGCTGGTAGAGGTGAGAGACCGTATTAGTAGTTAAGTGTGAAAGAGAGAGGGTAAATGAGTTAATCTGATTCCATAGAAACTCCAGTAAGGGTGGATTAAACAGATTGAGACAAATCTCCTTCAATTCTAGTATTTCATTTTTTTAAAATTTTTATTATTATTATTATTATTATTATTTATTCAACTGTGTGCATATGCGTGTGTATCTGCGCGCGCGTGTGTCTGTGTGTGTGTGTGTGTGTGTGTGTGTGTGTGTAGAACCACGGACGAATTCGCGAACCACCATGGACGCCTCCACCTCCTTCTGCCCCAGGATTCACAGGCTCCGCCCTACCAGGACCAGAAGCGCAGGCCGCCCCCGCTTCCGCCTGGCGTCTATACGTGGGATCTGGGATCCGAACTCAGGACCTTCCGCCTGTAAGGCGGAGGCTTAACCCCTGAGCCACCTCTCCAGTCCAATTCTAGTATTTCAAAGCTAGACTCTTCTTTCAAGTCTTTTCATTCTGCACAGTTAAATATATTTTAATCATTTTTGATGTTCTCTGTTGGATCCACTTTTCAGTACAATTGTGGAAGCTCTAAATGATCATATCAGTGTAGATTTATAGATAAAATTTTATTTAAATGATTCAAACTTGTGAGAAGCAAATTCCAAAAATAAATGAGTATAAAGCTTAGGTGTTATAAAGGCAAAAAACTAAATGTATGAGCAACTAGGATCTATATGAGAAACAAAAGTAATTTATGCAAGGATTTTTTAATCACTGAAAAGTATAAATTTAACAAAATGGATGAAAAAAATTACCATTTTCTTTCAGAGCTGCTTTCGATATTGGCACACATTTGAAGGCACACATAGAAGCTGCTAAACCAATGCCCAATACTACTTCACAATTCTGAGTCACAGGAGCACAGCAAAGCTGAAGTTATGGAAAAACCGACCAACACAGCAGTTTTTAAAGGCATGCATTTTTAAACAAAAAAAACATATGCATATTTATTACTTTCAAGTGCGGTTATACTAAATATGTTGAGAAATTTTTGCCTCATTAAGGATCTATCTCCATAGAGTTCATGATGGATTGTTTAGTACAATTGCAGTTGTACTACCTGAATGCAGCTAAGATATTTTCAATGAAGCAGATTCCTCACTGGCACTCCAAATCTTTCTGGGAAATAACAATGGCTGGGATTTGTTGAATACTTTCCTACAGGTAAGGTAAACACAGTTGTAAACAGTTTACATAAATCTTCACATGATTTCTTTCAGTTACTTTATGAAATATATTCAGTGATTCTTCTC
This sequence comes from Typhlomys cinereus, assembly GCA_023101885.1. NCBI lineage: Eukaryota > Metazoa > Chordata > Mammalia > Rodentia > Platacanthomyidae > Typhlomys > Typhlomys cinereus. The sequence goes on from JALPQD010000574.1 coordinate 868,702, forward strand.
ATTTTACTGATAAAGAAACTGAGACTCAGCGAGATTAGTTATTCTGAAAATAAGCAGTTAGTAGAATGTAAAATCCAGATTTGAAGTAGAATAGGCCGATCCAGAGACTGAGCTATTAACCAGTGTACTCTGCTGCCTCAGACAATAAATTTCTGGCCTCAGGTAAAATAATCTGATATGAAGGATTTATTATCAAAATGAAAGGAACTTTCAGAGTGTTTTTGGTATTGATATACACTGTGACTTCTCTTTGATATCCTTTGTGACTCCAAAGAAAGATCACTAACTTACAGAGTCATGAGCCTCAGGGTCTGCAGGATTCCCTGGCATGGAAGAAAGAACCAGTTATCTTCAGTGGGCTCCATTGTTAAAATTAGAAAGTAAACTAGAACTTTTCCAAGGAATTGGTAGGATGGATTATAAATATAAATGTTTTCCATATAACCTTGAGTTAACAGGGAAAGTAAATTGAGTATAACTTCCTATCCCTGACCATTCAATCTGTCAGGGGGTTGCTGCAATGACCCTAACAATTGTATATATATACACACACACGTATATATATTTATGTATATGTATATATATACGTATATATTTATATATATAATGTTAATAATATCTGCTGGACAAAATTTTCTTTCCTGTTCATTTTTTTTTTAATTTTATTATTATTATTATTATTTATTCAACTGTGCGCATGTGCGTGTGTATGTGTGCGCGTGTGTGTATGTCTGTGTGTGTGTCTGTGTATGTGTAGAACCACGGACGAATTCAGGAACCGCCATGGACGCCTCCACCTCCTTCTGCCCCGGGATTCATAGGCTCCGCCCTACCAGGACCAGAAGCGCAGGCCGCCCCCGCTTCCGCCCGGCGTCTACGTGGGATCTGGGATCCGAACTCAGGACCTTCCGCCTGCAAGGCAGAGGCTTAACCCCTGAGCCACCTCTCCAGCCCCCATTTTTTTTATTTAGCTAGAAAATAGATAAGTTTTACTCAGCTCTTCCTTATTGCAAGGCTGAAATATTTACTATAGAAATCTAGATTAATGAAGGTTGATGTATTCACTCGATTAAAATACTAGAGATAATCTAATATGATCATTCTACATTTTATTGTGTAGTAAATAATAGTGCTAAATGAATCAGGAATGATTAGGAATGCAAATCAAAAAGCTTGGGGCTGGAGAGGTGGCTCAGGGGTTAAGCCTCCGCCTTGCAGACAGAAGGTCCTGAGTTCGGATCCCAGATCCCACGTATAGACGCCAGGCGGAAGCGGGGGCGGCCTGCGCTTCTGGTCCTGGTAGGGCGGAGCCTGTGAATCCCAGGGCCGAAGGAGGTGGAGGCGTCCATGGTGGTTCGCTAATTCGTCCGTGGTTCTACACACACACACACACACACACACACACACACACACACACACACACACACGAGCGCGCGCGAACACACACACATGCGCACAGTTGAATAAATAATAATAATAATAAAAAATTTTTAAAAAAGCCCTAGAACAAAAATCTAAGGAAAACTAAAGAAGTCATTTTTAATAGGTTGAAAAATTAAAAAGCTGTTGGGCAAGTTTCCATGGATACCATGTCCTGAACATAATACCAGACTTTTCCTCACAGCTAAACACTAAAGGCCTGATTCTCCAGCTGCACACCTTCTTTCTGTACATGCAGTAGCAAGTACGTGAAATGGAAATTCTGTATTTTGATGAACGAGGAGGCAATGGGAAATTTCCCATGCAAGAATACTTAACTGCTAGAAAGATGCTTGAATAACCTTAGTTCTAAAAGAATTTTTATCCCATTTCTATTTTACCCAAGTTTTCTTAATTAAAACCAAAAATACAATAACACTTCTAAATCTACAGTAAAAAAACAAAACAAAACAAAACAAAAAAATCCAGAAGTCAGGAATGAGAGCAACAAGAGTCTCTCTCTCTCTCTCTCTCTCTCTCTCTCTCTCTCTCTCTCTCTCTCTCTCTCTCTCTCTCTCTCTCTCTCTCTCTCCATTGATACCACCTGGCAGCATGTATTCTTACTGCCCATTTATTTGGGCTTTAGGAATTTCTTCCATGTTTGACAAAGCCACGCATGTCATAAACATTTATTAAAAAAAGACCCTGTGTCATGAGTTCCCTGCTCACTTCATATTATTTGAATTGAATTAAATGGTTACAGTATTTTTGTTGAATTAATCTATTCCACTACAGAGTTCATAGGAAAACGTTTTGTGTGTGTGTGTGTGTGCGCGCGCGTGTGTGTGCACATGCACATGTGTGAAAAACAGCAGCAATTATATCACATGTACTCTAGAGTAAAACCAATCATGCTCAAATCCTGGCTCTGTTACTTTACTTGCTGGGTGACTGTAAATAAGTTGCTTAGTCTTAAAAAGTGTTTTGTTTTTCTTTGTACTCATTTAATATTATTCCATAGGTATGGCAATAATACATAAACCATAGAGTTGCTGTGCAGATAGAATAAGTCATAGATATAAAATATCTATTGCCATAAAATGGCACAATTGAATTATTCTCTGAAATTTCCAAACTGTTTCACTTTGATTAGGGCAGAAATACAAGTTCAATGCAGCCTTAAATTCAACTTATTATATTCTGGGGGATGCACAAGCAATATCCTCTTTGGGTACCTGCTACTTAATAGACCTTGCAAATTCCCTTTTACCTTTTACTTTACATTAATTTACATTTCCTTCAACACTCCCCCTTACTATCAGCAGATATCATATGGCAATGCCTTGCACATAGTTCTTTCTTCTTTCTTCTTTGCTTCATGGGAAGCAGAACTTCTCTTCAGTATGATCCTCTACCTTCATCACCCCTCAGTTATGTGACTCAGTGATTTTCCACAACTTTATTTTTTTTCCAGTGGTCCAAGGCTGTACCTTGAATTTATTTGACAACCAGCATATCATTGAGGTCCAAAATGATATCACCTTTTTTTTATTTCTTCCACTCATACAAAGTTGATAAGTACCCCATTCCCCTCCCTCCTTCCACCCCTCTCTGGTTCCCTTTGCTCTCTCCCCCCTTTTCCTTTTCCTTCCCTCCCCTCCCTTTTTTCCAGTGCTCCCTTCCCCCACCCCCATTCCTGGAGCATCCTGTAGTGTGCAGGTCAAACTTCCCTCTGGGTCCTCTTCTCTGATGAGGTGTAGGGACTCAATGACATTGCCTAGAGCTCTTTTTTTGTGTTCCCCTTTAGTATAGGAACACTATTGTGACTGTTAATCCCTTGCCTCTAAGAACCCTAGTGCCTGTGATCCATGCAAGACTTTGGGGGTTCAATGATATGTTGTTAATTGCATAGGTCATGCAAAGTCCTATTATGATTACTTTGGCCCTAACTTGTATGGAGGATCTTGCATATCGTTGCTCTTTCCCATCTTTAGGCTTTTACGATCTCAATGCCCCTCTTCTGCAAATTTCCCTGAGCTTTAGGATGGGGAGAGATTAGGCTGGCCTGGTTCCAGGTGGTTGATGTAGAGTCTCTGATTTTCCGAATTATGGTTTGTTGATTTTTTTTTCAGTTTTGCTGCTCCTGCACCGTCCTTGGCTCCATCCTGATGGGTATTGGATGTCACCCCTTTGCCAGAGATAAAAAGCTGTTAAAATAGAGTCTTATTTTAAGAGCAGATTCAAAGTTAGATGGAATAAGAGTAGGAGACCACTGTGAGGGGACAGAAGTCAGTCTCCCATTTGCAGAATGGTTACCTTCTGTCTGCCAGACTCTATGCCCTCCTTTCTGGTGAGATCATACCCCATCAGATGCAAGTGACTAGTAAGGAGAGTCTGCAAGACCAACCAGATGTCTCATTACTTACTTGCAGTCCTGGTGGCCTATTTTCTCTGCTGTAACATGATCCCATCTCTCCTTGTTTCTGGCAGAGCCCTCCTTCCCCTTCCCTCTCTGCTTATAATCTTTGCAATTACTGTAGGTATTACAGAGATTTATCTTTGAGTGTGTCACTAAGTGAGTTTGATACTAGGATCCACTGATTAGGGAGTACATACGGCAATTAATTTTCTGTGTCTGGGATACTTCACTTGATATAATTTTTTAAACTCCATCCATTTCCCAGCAAATTGCATTAATTCACGGTTTTGGATGGCTGAGTAGTATTCTATTATATAAATGTACCACATTTTCCTTATCCACTTGTCAACTGTTGGGCATTTGAGTTGATTCCATGACTTTGCTATTCTAAACAATGCTGCTATAAATGTGGTTGTGCTTGTGCTATCGAGGTGAATTTTTGTTGTATGGGGGATTATTCCCAATAGTGGAATAGCAGGGTCATATGGTATTTCTATCTTTAACTTTTTTAAGAATCGCCAGACGGCTTGCCAGAGTGGTTGTATAAGCCTACATTCCCACCAGCAATGTAGGAGAGTTCCCTTGTCTCCACATCCCCTCCAGCATTTGGTGTTGTTTGTATTGTGGATTTTTGCCATCCTGACTGGGGTAAGATGATATCTCAGGGAGATTTTGATTTGCATTTCCCTGATGGCTAAGGATGTGGATCATTTTTTAAGATATTTGTTAGACATTTCAATTTCGTTCCTGGTAACATTTCTTTTAAGTTCCAAGGCCCACTTTTTAATTGGGTCATTTGTTTCCTTGGTGTTTAGTTTTCTAAGTTCTTTGTGCACTCTGGATAATAGAGCTCTATCAGATATGTGGTTAGTGAAGATTTTCTCCCATTCTGTGGGTTGCCTTTGTGCTTGAGTTACAATCTCTTTATCTGAACAGAAGCTCTTTAATTTCATAAGATCCCATCTGTTGAGTGTTGGTTTTATTTAAAGTGCTATTGGATTTCTGATTAAGAATTTTTGGCCTAGTCCAATCAGCTCAAGGGATTTCCCTATCCTTTCAATTAAGGTTTTTACAGTCTCTGGCCTTATATTGAGGTCCTTGATCCATTTGGAATTAAGTCTTGTACATGGTGACAAGTACAGGTCCAGTTTTAATCTTCTGCATGTGGACAACCAGTTTTTCCAGCACCATTTGTTGAAGATACTGTTCTTTTTCTATTGGATTTTTTGGGTCCAGTTGTCAAAGATCAAATGGCTGTAATTGTGTGGGCTTATATCTGGGTCTTCAACTCTTATCCATTGATCTGTGTGTCTATTTTGGAGCCAGTACCAGGCTGTTTTTATAACTATGGATTTGTAGTATAGACTAAGGTTTGGCATGGTGATTACCTCCAGCAGTGTTTTTGTTACTCAGGATTTCTTTTGCTATCCTGGATCTTTTGTGCCTCCATATGAATGTTGAGATTATTTGATCAACCTCTTTAAAGAATTGCTTTGGGAGTCTAGCATGTACTAAAGGCACTAGGATCCTTAGAAGCTGGGGACTAACAGCCACAATTGCATTCCTATACTTAAGGGGAACACAAGAAAGAGTTTTAGGAAATGCCACTGAGTCCTTACACCTCATTAGAGAGTAGGACCCTGAGAAAAGTTTGACATACACTTTAAAGGATGCTGCAGGGATTGGGGGCGGAGATACTGTGAGATAGGGAGGGAGGGGGAAAGGAAGGGGAAGAGGGGGAGGGAGCAAGGGGGTTCAGGAAGGGGTGGAGGGAGGGAGGGGACTGGGGTACCTATTAAGCTTGTATGAGCAGAAATAAATAAATAAATAAAAGAATTACTTTGGGATTTTGATTGGTATAGCATTGAATCTGTATATTGCCTTTGGTAGGATGGTCATTTTTATGATATTGATTCTGCCAATCCAGGAACATGGGAGGTCTTTCCACCTTCTGGTGCCTTCTGCAATTTCTTTCTTTAGGGTTTTAAAGTTTTCATTGTAAAGGTCTCTTACTTCCTTGGTTAGGTTTATGCCAAGGTATTTCATTTTTTTAGGGGCTATAGTAATTGGGATTGTTTCTCTCAGGGCTTTTTCACTTCTTTCATTCTGGGCATATACCAACAGCCCTTTATGATCAAAACATTAGAGACAGTTGGAATGGAAGGAACCTTTATCAATATAATAAAAGCTGTATACAACAAGCCAACAGGAAGGATTGTGCTCAGTGGGGAAAAACTGGAAGCATTCCCGCTTCGATCAGGAACTAGACAAGGCTGTCTACCCTCACCACTTCTATTCAATATTGTACTTGAAGGCTTAGCTGAATCCATAAGACAGAAAGGGAGATAAAAGGGATTCAAATTGGCAAGGAAGAAGTATTTGCCGATGACATGATCATATACCTGAGTGATCCTAAAAACTCCACCAGGAAGCTCCTGGAATTAATACAGGAGTTCAACAGGGTGGCAGGATACAAAATAAACATACAAAAATCAGTGGCCTTCTTATATGCCCAGAATGAAAGACGTGAAAAAGCCTTGAGAGAAGCAATCCCACAACTTTAGAATAAGTGGATTTTCCATAACTTAATTATAGTAATATCTCAAGGTATCCCTCCAAACAAATTATCCTTAAATGAAATTTTATTGTAGCATTATTTATAAATGAAAAGTATTATAAGAAAAATAAATGTATACATGAAGGAAATTGTTTCAATAAATTAAAATAAATCCTAATAATTTAACAAGGCATCTTTCAGAAATGTGCTTCAAGCACTGTACTTTGCTGTGACAAATTAAAAGTCTTTCCTTTAAAATAAAAAAATAACAAAAAGAATGGACATTAGTACTGTCCTTTAACTTAATGCTAAATTCTCAGTTAATATACAAAATATTAGTAAATGAGAGAAATACAGTATTCAAAAAAGAGATAGATTATGAAAAACTTTCAGAAAGGAAGGCCGAGTATTTCCCCTCTTTTCCAAAGAAAAATCCCAAAAGAAAAAGCTCCTCAGTGAGGAATTGTCACACATGCTTTCAATCCCAGTAATCAGGATGCTGAGGCAGGAGTGCAGCTTCGACTACAAAGCAAAATAGTTTAAAAAAGTTGATTAATTAATATTGCTAAAGTGAGAATACAGAAAGGAAGTAAATATAATACTGATATATAGGGAAATACTTCAATATAGCATACATTTACCATAATCATATATCATATATCAAATACATCATATATTTACCATATATAAATCAATATATCATATGTTTTACATATGTCAGAAAATTTTTAAAAAGACTACTTGAGTAGCAATTCAGAAACTAAATTGAAATCATATGGAAAATTTTCATAGTTATGATTCCTCATGGCTTGGATCCCAGCACTTGGAAGGCTGAGACAAATTATCTAGAGTTTGAGTCCAGCATGGGCTGTCCAGCTGTAGGCCAGTCTGAGGAACATAGGCAGACACAGTTACAAAAAATCATACGGAATTCTTTGGGGGGGGGATGGAGACATAACTCAGTTAGTACAATGCTTGCCTGGCATGCAAAAAGCCCCACATAAGGCCTGGTATTGTGTGGCATACCTGTAATCTGAGCATTTGAGAGGTGATGGTAAGAGAATCAGAAGCACAGTGCCATTGTTGGTTACATAATCAGTTCAAGGAGAGCTTGGACTACTAAACCTTGTCCCAAAATAACAACAGCAGCAACAAAAAATATTGTATAACATAAATGTGGTAGCTCCATTGTCAGGGATATAGTGGGCTTTCTGATAGATACTTTTGAAACAATTGGATAATCATTTGACAATTTCAAAAACTAAAAATAGCTCATATTATAAAGAACAAGTGATAATCTATGAAAGAGATTCAGTACAAAAGGTAAAATTATACCCATAGTATTGGGTGGAGGAAAGCTTTGGACTTATGAACTAAAAATCTGGTATAATAAGACACTGGTGAATTCAAGTACACAATTTATGAAATTATTTTACATAATGGAATACAGAGAGACAAATTATAAATAGTGAGAAAAATGTCTTCAACATATATCAGTAACTGTACCAGAGAAGTTACTCAAATTAAGAAATTAAAAGACTGAGCCTCAATTTAGAAAACAGACTAAAGATATGAATGAATAATTTTTCAATCAACATAAAATAGCCTGTGATGGTATAAAAAGTGCTCAACTTCACTCATAATAAATGAAGTGGAAATTAAAACCAAAGACCAGACTTAATAAAATATTGTTAGAGAGCCTATGCATCTTTCTCACACATTGCTGATTGAAGATGAAGTGGTATAACTCCTATGGCAATGGTGGAGGATTCTGTATTATTTAAGAAATCTGGGTATACGTGTACATATGTGTCATGGTTTCAAATGTGTCCCCCATAGTCTCATGTATTTGGCAATGTCATGGCACCTTGAGAAGTGGAGTCTTGCTGGAGGAAGACAGTCACAAGGAGTGGGCCTTGATGTGGATTAGTCCCACCCTACCTCCAGAAGTCTGCCTTTGCAGCAAGCAGTCTTGAAGTTCTCAGTCTCCAAGGTTTTTGCAGTGACTTAGCCTCCTCCAGCTTTGGCTTGCTAGCCATGCTGCCTCTCCCATGAGAAACTGTACCTCCCCTCTGGAACCGTAAGCTGAATAAATCACCCTTTCTCTCTTAAGTTGATTGACTTTGAGTGTTCTCTAACGGCAATTGTTAAGAGTAACTGCTACAACATGTATATATTGTATGTGTGTAAATGTGTGTTGTGTGTGTGCGTGTATACATGTGTGTGGGTCAAAGGTGAATGTCATATGTCTCCCTCCACTGCTCTCCACCTTAATATTTGGGACAGAGTACCTCACTGAACCTGCAGTGAGTTGACCTATTTGTCTAGACTAGTCATCTGGCCAGCACTAGAATTACAAATATGCATCACTATGCTTAGACTTTTTACATGGGTGTTGTTCCAATTAGATACAGGGGTCAGTTTGACAATTGAAAGCTTAGACTTTGGGCATATCTGTGAATGGGTATTTAAGGCAAGCCCTAAGCAAGCATGTGGGAAATTAACTGAGGTGGGAAACAGCCCTCAGTAGGTGGACAGGTAGATAAGATAGAGAAAGCTGACTCATTAACTTGGCATACTTTGCAGACTAACACACTAACAAGTGACGATTTACAGTTCTCTCAAGAAATTTCTGTGAGTGTACTGGGGCCATTCCCTAAGCTCCTAATGATGGTATGAACTCTCCTGTGAAGCTGGACTATAAGCTGTAACCTGAATCATAAAAAAGAATAACTTCCCTTGTTTACATAGGTTGTTTGCTTATGTATTTATCAGAAACATGAAGAGAAACTGCAACAGGTGCTACCGATCCAAACCCAGGTCCTAAAGTCTGTATGTCAAGTACTTTACCAACTGAGTCATCTCACCAGCTTCTTAAACCATATATTTTTGATCAGGTAATTCCAAAATATCAGCCAATGCAACATTTATTGCTTATAAGTGAAATATTTCTGGAAATCTTGAAAACAAAAGAAATGTCTACATAAGGGAAATTAATTCAATGAAATAAAGACATCACATAGAGCATTATGCAGTGATAAAAATGAAAGTGATCTTTACAAACATTTTTCCTTTTTAATTTTTTTTATTTTTACAAGCATATTGATTATTCATCTCAGGTTCCTTCCCTCCCCTTTTCCCATCCCTTTCCTTCCCTTCACCATTCCCTCCCATTCCCCAGGACTTCAGGGTTCACTCTAGCTTATTTACTCCTGTGGGGGCTCAGGCCTTCGTAGTATATTAAGTTACCTCTCTTCAGGCCACCTCACTGATATGTGCATTTCACTTCACTCATCCAGTTTTAGGCCCAAAGATTTCCACTGTAAGTTCCCAGTTTTCATATACAAATACAATGAATTCGACTGTTCTTATCCCCTAATTCCCATCACTATTCCCTTCCCATTCCACCCACTGATTTTCCTTTCTAGTCTTCCTCCCACTCCTATGTACAAATCTTCCTCCAACTCCTGTGTATGTCTGCCTATGTGATCCATTGGGACTCATCTGTGATGACTGTATTGGTGAATATCTGGGCACATTATGGAGCCTTAAGGGCCATCCATTAGTGGGTCAACCATCAAGTAAAGACACTACTCCTCTCCTGTCTTCTTGCAGTGAATGTTGAATAATGCTGGGGATTACAACAGGCCAAATTACAAATTAAAAGGGCTTAGCAATAAACAGGAAATCTAAACTACCTCCTCCTCATGTAACATTGTGGAAGAGAGGTGATAAATATATAAGAGCCTAAGGAAAGAGAGAAGTATTGCCAGACAGAAGTTTCTGTCCATATCAGGGCTGCTATATCTAAGAGCACAATTCAGTGATCTTTATAAATTTCTGAGTTATGAAGTCAAAGATGAATTAAGATAAGAAATCAAGGTACAAGAATGAAGGTGTTTATAGTTATCTCTTTTGTATAAGAAATGAGGATAAAATAATATTCCCATACATGAATTATACATACAAATTCTTACAAAAGGAAAAAGATGAAAACAAAAGGTATTAAATTTGATTTCTCAACGTGTGAGACAAAAGGAGGAATAGAGAAGAAAATGTTACTTCTCTCATACTTTTTTATGTCATTTTGACTTTCAAAATTTCTTAGTGTACAATACTTGCTTAAAATATTTCATTTCACAATGGAAATGGAAAGATCTCAAGAGGTTCCATGCCTTCCTGAGAGACTGATGAGGACTAATGCTGATAGGCAAGAAATGGAAGACACTTTCTTCAGTAGAACATCCACTGATATATGATTCATGCTCATCAATCAAGTACTGAGGCACATGCCATTAAAGGCAAATCGGATGAAACACATGTGAAGAGACTTGAAAATAGGATCGATAAGAAGGGATGAAAGGGAAAGTTCAGGAGAGATAGGATGGGGAATTAAAGTGAAAATATCATGAATTCACTGTATTCATGTACGCAACATTAAAAGAATAAAACTTTTTTAAAACTTGACTTTCTGGAATCAGGCCAACCAAATCTATCCCCAACTTAAGGTTCAGGGAAACTTGCAGAAGAGGGGGATAAGATTGTAAGAGCCTAAAAATGGAAAGTTCCATTGCTGGAAAAGACAGTCTATTCAAAGTAGGCTGCTGCATCCAGGAACTCACTGCAAGGTGATTTGTCCTTACAAGACCTGCACAATATCTGAAATACCAACATGCCCCAATAGACTAGTGAGGATCTTAGGAGAAATAATTACGAAGTGGAAAACTTAAGGGCTAAAGCTAGACAGATGAAGGGTGGTGCCGTATCAGTGGGTCTGCCCAAGAAAGGGCCACTTGGTCTCCTACAGAGTCCTGAACTCCCACAAGATCAGATAATACAGAGAGAAATCTGGGAACCAGACAGGAAAGTGGGAGTGAGTGGGATGGATTGAAGAATGGAGAAAGGGAGAAGGAGGAGAGCAGGGATAATTATTTAATATGCTTGTGAAACTAGGAGAAAAATAAAAATTAAAAAAATTGAGTTTCAATAAGATATTTTCATATATATATGGTACTCTGAAAGTATTTTACAGCCCCATTACCCCAAAGTATGTGATATCTGTCTTTCTAATTTTTTTCGTGTACTGTATACCATTATCATGGTATCCACACAGCATTGCTTCTGACCAGGGAAAACATTTTACAGCTAAGGAAGTGTGGCAATGGGCTTATGATAATGGAATTCACTGGTTATATCATGTTCCCCACAATCACAAAGCAGTTGGTTTGATAGAATGGTGGAATGGCCATTTAAAGATGCAATTATGGTATCACTTAGGTAGTAATAGTATGGGGGTTGGGGTAAAGTATTTTAGGATGTGGTGTATGCTTTCTTTTTAAAAAATTATTTATTTATTTCTGCTCATACAAACCTAATAGGTACACCGGTCCACTCCCTCCACCCTTCCATAGAACACCTTGCTCTTTCCCCCCTTTTCCTTTTCCTCCCCCCTCCCTCCTTATCTCCCAGTGCTCCCTCTCCCCCATCCTTGGAGCATCCTTTAATGTGTATGTCAAACTTTCCTCTGGATCCTCCTCGCTGATGAGGTATAAAGACTCAGTGGCATTTCCTAGAACTCTTTCTTGTGTTCCCCTTAAGTATAGGAACACTATTGTGGCTGTTAATCCCTTGCTTCTAAGGATCCTAGAGCCTTTAGTCCATGCTACACTTTGAGGGGTCAATAATGTGTTGGCCATTGCACAGGTCATGCAAACTCCTATTATGATTGCTGTGGCTATAACTTGTGTGTAGTATCTTGCATATCATTACACCTCCCATCTTTGTGCTCTTACAATCTTAACTGCCCCCTCTTCTGCAAATTTCCCTGAGCTTAAGGATGGGGAGAGATTAGGCTGGCCTGGTTCCAGGTGGTTAATATAGAGTCTCTGATGTTCTGAATTATGGTTTGTTGATTTTTTTTTCATTTTGGCTACTCCTGCAATGCCCTTGGCTCCATCCTGATGGGTATTGGATGTCACCCCCTGGCCAGAGATAAAACCCTGTTAAATTAGAGTCTTGTTATAAGAGTATATTCAAAGGTAAGATGGAATAAAAGTAGGAGACTGCAGTGAGGGGGGGGTTCAATCTCCCTTTGCAAAATGGTTACTTTCTATCTGCCAAACTATATGCCCTCCCCTTCTGGTGAGATCATACCCCATCAGTTGTAAATGATCAGGAAGGAAAGTCTGTTAACTTAACCAGATGTCTCATTGCTTACTTGCACTCTTTGATGGTGGCCTATTTTATTTGCTGTAGCATGATCCCCTCTTCTTGTTTCTGGTGGGGCCCTCCTTCCCGATACCTCCTGTTTACAATCTTTGCAATCACTGTAGGTATTACAGAGATTTATCTTTGAGTGTCTCTAAGTGGGTTTGGTACTAGGATTCACCTGTAGGCAGTACATACAGTGCTTAATTTTCTGTGTCTGGAATAATTCACTCAATATAATTGTTTCTAATACCATCCATTTCCTTGAAAATTGCATTAATTCATAATTTTTTGATGGCTGAGTAGAATTCCATTATAAAAATATACCACATTTTCCTTATCCACTCATTGACTGTTGGACATTTGGGCTGATTCCATGACTTTGCTGTTGTAAACAGTGCTGCTATGAACATGGTCGTGCTTGTGCTATCAAGGTGAATTTTTGCTGTATGGGGGGTTATTTCCAAAAGTGGAATCACAGAGTCATATGGCATTTCAATCTTTAATTTCTTTAAGAATCGCCAGACAGCTCGCCAGAGTGGTTGTATGAGCCTGCATTCTCACCAGCAATATAGAAGCGTTCCCTTCTCTCCACATCCTCTCCAGCATTTGGTCTTGTTTGCGCTGTGGATTTTTGCCATCCTGACCAGTGTGAGATGATATCTCAGGGAAATTTTGATTTGCATTTCCCTGACAGCTAAGGATGTGGAGCCTTTTTTAAGATAATTGTTAGACATTTTAATTTCATCCCTGGTAAAGTTTCTTTTAAGTTCCAAGGCCCATTTTTTAATTGGGCCATTTGTTTCCTTGGTGTTTAGTTTTCTAAGTTCTTTGTGCACTCTGCATAATAGAGCTCTATTAGATATGTGGTTAGTGAAGATTTTCTCCCATTCTGTGGGTTTCCTTTGTGCTCGAGTTACAATCTCTTTATCTGAACAGAAGCTCTTTAATTTCACAAGATCCCAACTGTTGAGAGTTGATAGCAACGACTGTGCCATTGGATGTCTGTTTAGGAACTGTTGGCCTAGCCCAATCATCTCCAGGGAGTTCCCTACCCTTTCAACTATGGTTTTTATAGTCTCTGGCCTTATATCGAGGTCCTTGATCCATTTGGAATTAAGTCTCGTACATGGTGTTATGGTTTGAAATGTGTCCTCCACGGTCTCATATGTTAGGCAAGGCCATGGTACCTTGAGAGGTGAAGCCTTGCTGGAGGAAGGTAGTCACGAGGGATGGGCCTTGAGGTGGATTAGCCCCATCTTACCTCCAGGAGAAGTCTGCCTTTGCAGCAAGCAGTCTTGCAGCTCTGTTTCTAAGATGTCTGCAGGGACTTAGCCTCCTCCAGCTTTGGCCAGCCAGCCATGCTGTCTCTGCTTTGAGAGACTGTCCCTTCCCTCTGGAACCATAAGCTGAATAAACCTCCCTTTTTCCCTTAAATTGATTGACTTCGAGTGTTCTCTCACAGCAATCGTTAAGAGTAACTATTGCAGAAATTGGTAACAGAAGTGGGGTATTGCTATGAGATTAAGAACAGCTGGTACCACAACGTGAAGTTGCTTGTGAAGCTGAGAGAAGTTGGTACCCAGCAATATGGCCAATGCTGTGATGGGGCTAATGTGCCTTTAGAACTATTTGTTGGGAGAAATATGGAGAACTTTGGGACTTTGTGCTGGGGAAGTCTTTGCATCTTGGCGAGTGGGCCAAATGGGTCTTTCTCATGAGAGCTCAGAGGAGAGCAATGCTGTGAGAGACACAGGTAGTGGAAGCCCAACTTGTGATGGTCCAGTGGGGAACAGAGACTGTTTTTGCAACTGGACGAATGACACATGGAGCCATGTGTTGGCTGAGAGTTTAGTGAATTTTTACCCTCATCCTGAAAGCTTCCCTGAAGTTAAGATGGAGTGCTTGGCGGAGGAAATTTCAAAGCAATATAGTCTTGACAATATGATATTGCTACTTTTTAGTTGTCTTCAGAGTTATGAAAAAGAGCAAAGAATCAGGCAGGAAGAAGCAAAAACTGTAAGATCCAACGATGAAAAATACAATGCCAAAGAATCCAAGAAGCAGAGATCAAAATGGCTGCTAAAGAGATAAGCTCCAGGGGACTGGAGAGATAGCTCAGGGGTTAAGCCTCTGCCTTCTAGGGGAAGGTCTTGAGTTCAGATCCAAGACGCCACATTTAGATGCCAGGCGGAAGCAGGGCAGCCTGTGTTTCTGGTCCTGGTAGGGCGGAGCCTGTGAATCCCTGGACAGAGTAAACAAGGAGGCGGTGGAGATGGTCCATGGTGATTCCCGAATTCGTCCCTGGTTCTACACACACACACACACACACACACACACACACACACACACACACACACACGCATACATGCATACATGCACAATTGAATAATAATAAATAAAAAAAGAGATATGCTCCATTTGTAAATCAAAGCCTGCTCTCAATTTGGATAATAAGAGAGGCCCTAGCTTGAGGGCAAGATCCTCAGAGAAGGCTCTCACCTATAAGAATGCAAATCCTTTTATAAGAAATGAGCTAAAGGGTGGAGTTCCAAAGCAAAGGTCCACTGTGAAAGAGCTTTTCTCCAGGGTCAGCATAGAGAAGCTGAACCAGTTATGATTCAAGGGGGCCAGTCTTGGCAAAGTCGTCCGTGTGGTTCTGGTTTCAGGGGCATCTTTGATGCAAGAGGGGGAGATGGTGGAATACTAATCCAAGATTTCAAAAAATGATGGGAGCCAGGCAACACGTGGCAGAAAGTCTGCAGTTTAGACACCCAAGAAGGGCAGTTTGCACTATAGAGTTAAAGCCTGGTTTGCCATTGAGAAGCAAAGATGTTAGAGATTCCAGACACAATGTGGGACACCTGCCAAGGAGAGCTGTATACTCTGGGAGGAGTCAGCTCAAGAGACCAATGTATTCTATGGGCAGCTGCATTGGAGGGGTAGAACCAAAGCTCTTTGGAACTGAGATGATTTCAACAAGAGGCTCACCTGTTGGACTTGGAGCTACAAGATTTGGGGTTTGTCCTTCTGGTTTTCAGTCTTGTTATGGACCAATCTTTCCTGAATATGCCCCCATTCCTTCCTTTTGGAATGGGAATGTTTATTCTGTGCCATTATATGTTGGAAGTATGTAACTTGTATTTTGATTTTACAGGAGGCTTTGGACTCTTGACTTTTGGACTGTGTTGGGACTATTGTTGTAGTCTATGAAGACTTTTATAGTTGGACTGAGTATGGTTTGCATAATGAGATCGTAATGAGCCTGTGGGGGCCAGGGGTAAAATGTTATAGTTTGAAATGTGTCCCCCACAGTCTCATGTGTTGGGCAAGGCCATGGTACCTTGAGAGGTGGAGCCTTGCTGGAGGAAGGCAGTCACAAGGGGTAGGCCTTGAGGTGGATTAGTCCTATCCTACCTCCAAGAGAAGTCTGCCTTTTCATCAAGCAGTCTGCAGCTCTCAGCTTCCAAGATGTCTGCAGGGACTTAGCCTCCTCCAGCTTTGGCCAGCCAGCCATGCCACCTCTGCTTTGAGAGACTGTCCCTTCCCTCTGAAACTGTAAGCTGAATAAACCTCCCTTTTTCCCTTAAGTTGATTGACTTTGAGTGTTCTCTCACAGCAATAGTTAAGAGTAACCATTGCACATGGTGACAAGTATGGGTCCAGGTTTAATCTGCATGTGGATATCCAGTTTTGAAGATGCTATTCTTTTTCCATTGGATTTTTGGGCCCCTTTGACAAAGATCAAATGGCTGTAGCTGTGTGAGCTTATATCTGGGTCTTCAGCCCTTATTCATTGATCTGTGTGTCTATTTTGGAGCCAACACCAGGCTGTTTTTACAAGTATAGATTTGTAGTATAGACTAAGGTTTGGTATGGTGATTACCTCTAGCAGTATTTTTGTTACTCAGGATTGTTTTTACTATCTTGGATCTTTTGTGCCTCCATATAAATTTTGAGATGGTTTGGTCAACTTCTTTAAAGAATTGCTTTGGGATTTTCATTGGTATAGCATTGAATCTGTATATTGCCTTTGGTAGGATGGTCATTTTTATGATATTGATTCTGCCAATCCAGGAACATGGGGAGTCTTTCCAACTTCTGGTATCTTCTGCAGTTTCTTTCTTTAGGGTTTTAAAGTTTTCATTGTAAAGGTCTCTCACTTACTTGGTTTGGTTTATGCCAAGATGTATCATTTTTTTAGGGGCTATAGTAAATGGGATTGTTTCTCTCAGGGCTTTTTCACTTCTTTCATTCTGGGCATATAAGAAGGCCACTGATTTTTGTACATTATTTTGTATCCTGCCACCCTGCTGAACTTCTGTATTAGTTCCTGGAGTTTCCTGGTGGAGTTTTTGGGATCACTCAAGTATAAGATCATGTCATCTGCAAAGAGAGAAAACTTGACTTCAACCTTGCCAATTTGAATCCCTTTAATCTCCCTTTCTTGTCTTATGGCTTCAGCTAAGACTTCAAATACAATATTGAATAGAAGTGGTGAGAGTGGACAGCTTTGTCTAGTTCCTGATCAAAGTGGGAATGCTTCAAGTTTTTCCCCATTGAATCTTTGCTATTGGCTTGTTATATACAGGTTTTATTATATTGATAAATGTTCCTTCCATTCCAAGTGTCTCTAGGGTTTAGATGATAAAGGGCGTTTGGTTCTTGTCAAAAGCTTTTTCTGCATCTATCGAGAGGATCATGTGGTCTTGGACTTCGGACTGTTTTATATAGTGAATTATAATTTTTGATTTGAACCAACCTTGTTTGGCTGGGATAAAGCCTACTTGATCCCTGTAAGTGATCTTTTTGATATGTTTTTTAATCCGATTTGTTAAGACTTTATTGAGAATCTTTGCATCTCTGTTCATCAAAGAGATTGGTCTATAGTTTTCTTTTTTAAGTGTATCTTTATTAGCTTTTGGGATTAAGATGAGATTAGCTTCATAGAAAGAATTTGGTAGTGTTCCTTCCTTTGCTATTTGATGGAACGGTTTAAGGAGTATTGTTGTTATTAGCTCCTTAAATGTCTGATAGAACTCTGTGCTGAATCCATCTGGTCCAGAACATTATTTAATGGGAAGATTTGAGATTACTTCCACGATTTCCTCATATGTTATAGGAATATTTAAATAATTCAAAACTTCTTGATTCAATTAAGGAAGTTGAGCTTACTTAGGAATTCATCCATCTCTTTTGTGTTGTCGTATTTCACAGAGTATAAGTTTTTGAAATATCATATTACAATTCTCTGAATTTCTTGGGTATCAGTAGTGATAACTGTATTATCAATCCCAATTTTGTTAATTTGTGTTTTCTCTCTCTTGCTTTTGGTTAATTTAGCTAGGGGCTATATCAATCTTATTGATTTTTTCAAAAAACCGGCTTTTTGACTGGTTGATTCTTTACATCGTTTTCCTTATCTCAATTTTGGATATTTCTCCCCTAATTTTGCTTATCTCCTCTCTTCTACTGTTTTTGGGAACAGATTGCTCTAGTGTCTCTAAAGCTTTAAGCTGCATTATTATTTAATTGTAATGTTTCCATTTTTTTGATGTAGGCATTAAGAGCTATGAACTTTCCTTTAGGACAGCTTTCATTGTGTCCCAAAGATTTTGGTAATTTGTATTTTCATTATCGTTCACTTTCAGGAAATCTTGAATTTCCTTTGTAATTTCTTCCTGAATACAATTCTCATTCAGCATCATAGTATTTAGTTTCCAGGAGTTAGTGTATTTTCTGTTGTTTGTTGTGTTGCAAATGTCAAGCTTTAGACCATGGTGGTCTGATAGAGTACAAGCTATAATTTCAACTTTCTTGTATATGTGGAGATTCGTTTTGTGGCCGAATATGTGATCTATTTTGGAGAAAGTTCCATGTGCTGCTGAGAAAAATGTGTATTCTTTGGTGCATGGATGAAAATTACGATAGACATTGACCCCTCAAAGTCTAGCATGGACTAAAGGCTCTAGGATCCTTAGAAACAAGGGATTAACAGCCACAATAATGTTCCTCTTTTTAAGGGGAACACTAGAAAGAGTTCTAGGAAATGCCACTGAGTCCTTACACCTCATCAGAGGGGAGGACCCAGAGGCAAGTTTGGCATACACGTTGAAGCATGCTCCAGGGATGGGGGCAGGGGGTACTGGGAGAAAGGGAGGGAAGGGGGAAAGGAAGGAGAAAAGGGGGGAGGGAGCAGGGAGGTTCAGGGAGGAGTGGAGGGAGGGAGGGGACTGGGTTACCTATTATAATCGTATGAGAGAAAAAATAAATAAATAAATAAAATAAGAAAAAGAAAATTTCAATAGAGATCTGTAAGGTCCATTTCAGTAAGGGTTTGATTAAGTTCCAAAGTGTCTCTGTTAAGCTTTTGACCTGTTGATCTATCCCATGTGAGAAGGCTGTGTTGAAATCCCCAAGAATTATCATTTGGGGGTTGATTTCTCGCTTTAGACGCTGTAGGTTTTGCTTAATGAATGAGGAGGGGCCCTTATTAGGTGCATTTATGTTCAGTATTGTGAAATCTTCCTGGTGATTTGTGCCTGTGACTAAAATGTAGTATCCATCTGTCTCTTATTTTTTTTTTTTTTTTGGTTTGAAATCCACTTTGTCCGATAGCATAATGGCTATCCCTGCCTGTTTCCTGGTTCCATTAGCTTGAAGAATTTTTGACCAGCCTTTTATTTTTAGGATGTGCCTATCTTTTGTGGTGAGATGAGTTTCCTGAAGGCAGTAGATTGATGGGTTGTGATTTTTAGTCCAAGTTTGTAATCTGTGTCTCTTGATTGCTGAATTAATTCCATTGACATTTAATGTTATAATGGAGAAATTATTTTTAATTTTGGACTTTTTAATGTTAATGGCTTTTGTAAGTGTATTATTTGGCTTTTGGGTTTTGACCGTATTATACTTCCCTTCTGTTTTCCTGGATATGCTTGTTTTTTTTCTTCAAGCTTGCGTATCATTTGTAGCATTTTTGAAGGCCTGGTTTGATAGACATGTAAGCTTTCAAGTTGTCTTTGTGCTGGAAAACTTTTCTTTCTCCCTCGATCATGATGGATATTTTTCCAGGTATGTTAGCCTGGGTTGACATTTTTGCTTATTTAATACTTCAAGTACATCTCTCCAAGCTCTTCTTGCTTTTACTCTTTCCATTGAGAAGTCATTTGTTATTTTAATAGGTTTACCTTTAAAAGTGACTTTTTTTTTCCCTTGAATCTCTCAGCACCTTTTCTTTGTCTTGAATATGGAGTGTTTTGACTATTATTTGCCATGGTGTCTTTCTATTTTGGTCATGTCTGTTTGTGGTGTGCAATGCCTCTTATATTTGATTGCACCTCTCATTCTTTAGATGAGGGAAGTTTTCCTTGATGATAATTTGAAAAATTTCCTCAGGTGTATTATTTTGGGACTCTTGTTCTGGTATTCCATGAATGCACATGTTAGGCTTCTTCAGGGTGTCCGATAACTCTTGAATATTTCTCTCAAATATCTTTTTGGCTTTAACAACCTTTTCCATTGAGGTGGTTAATACTCCTATTTGTCTTGGAGATCTGAAATTCTATTTGCTGCTTCATTAATTCTGCTGGTAAGACTCTCTATTGAGTTCTGGGGTGAAGATAACTTGTCTTTTAGTTCAATTTTAAACTCTCTCTGAGACTCTTTTAACTGCTCTGTTCCTATTTTCGTTTCTTGAACTGTTTTTCTCAACTCCTCCAAGTGTCTGTTGTGGTCCTTTTCAAAGTGGTTGATGCAGTTATTTATGTCCTCCTGGATTTCCTCTTTCATAGTATTGATTTTGGTAAGGATCATGCTTTGAAAGTCTTTATCCTGGGCCTGGCTTTCTTGGCTATTTTCTGTGAATTTGTTTTGGTTTGAATGTATTATTATGGGGTTAATTCTTTCAGTAGGATATTTGTCTTCTTGGGTTTTGTTTCTCATGGATCTTCGTTTTGACTTCCGCATTGTTGTTTTGTCTCTTAAGACCTCTCAGATTCTGTGTGTTTTTGAATGAACTGATCTAGTTGATATTAATATTCTCTGGCAGTTATTACTAGTGGTTGCCTTGGAGGTGGGTGCGTTTGTCTGTTGTTATTATTTCCTGAATGGAGGTATTAGGCTGTTAGTACATCAATTAAGACAGGCTTAGTAGACAGGAAGTGAATATTAGTGTGGTAGTGCACTTTTACAATTTAATACCTTGATGATATGTGAGGGTGAGTGGTATAGTCCCTGAAGTTTTATATTGTTTGGGGTGGTTATATGGAAAAGTTAATCTACAGTGATTAATAATTGAAAGAAGCAGGATGGTAAAAAGGGGTTCACTTATCTTTGAGCTGGATGTGAAGAATCTCTCTCATGTGATATGATGATTTTAGAGGACTTCAGATGTATGGCGTTTGCTCCCTAGAACTTTGCTTGGGTTTTCATTGAACTCTGTCGGTTTCTGAGGAGCAGTGTGTCCTTCCTGACATGCAGGGTGATCGGAAGCATCTAGGGCAGGCGGGTGCATGGACCAGCAAAAGGGCTGGTGACATACTTCACCTGGGATCCAGGGAGTGGCCTAGAGTTCCAGCCAACCCCGGGCAGGCTGAATGCTGCTTAGGCTGGCTGGCAGGAGGAGCCGGGATGTGCTGGTGGAGGTTATCTGAGACACAAGGTGACTGGGAGCATCCAGGGCAGGCCGGCAGGTGGACCAGCAAAAGGGGCGATGTATGCTTTCAATCAACGCCCAATGTATGGTACTATATCTACTATAGCTAGAAATCATGGGTCTAGGAACCAAAGAGTGGAGGTTGGAATGGTTCCTCTTACTGTCACACTTAGTAACCCATCGGGAAATGTTTTTGCTTCCTGTCCCTGCAAGTCTGTACTCTGAGGGCTTGGAAGTTTTGGTTACAGAGCAGGGGATGCTTTTGCCAGAAGAAACAATAAGCGTTCCATTGAACTGCAAGCTAATGCTTCCTCCTGGCTATTTTGGGTACCAGATGCCTTTCAATCAACAGACTAAGAAAGAAATAACTTTGTTAAGAGGTGCGATTGATCCAGATTATCAAGGGGAAATTGGACTCCTTCTCCATAATGGAAGCAAGGAAGAATTCAAAGGGAATGCAGGAGATTCAGTAGGGCGACTCTTGGTGTTACTATGTCCTGTGATTAAGGTTAAAGGGAAATCGCAACACCCCAATGTAGGCAGGATGGTGGACTGCCCAGAGCCTTCAGGAATGAAGGTATGGGTGATGCCACCAGGAAAAGAACCAAGACTTGGTGAAGTACATGCTGAGGGTATAGGAAATACAGAATGGGTAGTGGAGGAAGGTAGTTCTAAACACTAAGACCATGTGACCAGTTGCAGAGATGTGGCTGCCCAGAGCACTTCTGTTCTATTCTGTAAAGTACAAATGGAACTGTCTAGAATTTTTCGACTTGTCTTAATTGTATAATGAGTGACAGTGAAATACAGAATATGATGTATATATTTTCTAGATATTACTCTTTTTATTTTGAATTGATATTTATTATGATATAATGTTTCTATTTTGCTATTTATTCTGTGCTAAATTATTTAACTTATACTGATATTGATAGGATTTTATATTTAAGAGATTCTGAATTTTTTATAATGTGAGAATTTGAGAACTTTTGGTATTGAATTGAATGTCTTTTTTGAATATAATATCTATGGGAATAAGGGTTGGAAGGTCATATTATAAAAGTTATGTGTTTGTGTCAAGTTGACAAGGGGTGGAGTGCTATGGTTACATTTTAGGGTCAACTTGACAGTTGCAGACTGTTTGGGGCACAGCTGTGGGAGGTTAATGGTTGGAATAGACTCCTGAACAAGTCTTTAGGTACTTGATTAATTGCTGTGGAAAACCCAGCCCATATTGGGTGGCACTTTCCAGCAATGGACCAGACAATAGAAAGTGCAAGGAGGAGGGATTTGCTCTTCCCTCATTTTGTGTCAACTTGCTGTGGAGTCCACTCTGCCAGTGTCATTCACTTTTAGAACATCTTCACCTTCTTTGTTGCTGTTGCTGCTGCTGCCTCTGTCCTTGGTTGAAGCAGAGATTTATCCTTTCCACATTGCTGTTCTTCCTGTTGCTTTTGGAGCCTGGCCTCTAGGCCTTGTTGCTGTTTAATGTTCATTGCTGACTTTGGAGCTCATCTATTCTTCATTGATATTGGAGTCCAGCTGTTCTCCACCAACATTGGAACCCAGCATCTTCGACCCTCTAGTGAAGTAAAGACTTGAGAACTTCTTGGGATCTTTCAGTTTTGTGGGACATTTTGATCAAGAGCAAAGCAGCTATGGGTGGCTACTTTGAAGGACACTGTTTTCATTGTAGGTAAATTTAATAAATTTATTTTTATATATTACATTGTAGAGATTATGTTCTTCAGAGAACCCTGACTAATACAGATTTACTAACATAATTTTATTAGAAAATAAATTTTTATAACATTTTTGGCCTAGCTATACAAACTAAATAGGACCCCCTTCTTCTCCTTCTCCCCTCCCTTCATCTTTGTTGTACTCCATGCCATTCATACCCCTTTCCACTACCCACCTCCTTCCCACCCTTTTCCTTCCTTCCTCATCTCTTGGTGCTTCCTGCATTCTCTGTCCCATCCTCCAGAGCATCTGCTGAATTTCCCTCTGAGTCATCTACACTAGTGAGGGTTTGGGACTCAGTGGCATAGCTTGGGGGGCATTCTTGGGCTGCCCGCTAATATGGGAACTCTTTTATGACTGTTTAACCCCTTGCTCTAAGGATCCAACTGCCTGAAGCCTTCTCCCCTGTAATCCCTAATAGACTTTGGGGGGTTGTTGACATGTCAGCCATTGTGCAGGTCAAGCAAGGTCCAATCATATTTGTGGCTATATTCTGGCTGCTGCAGCCCTGACTTGTGAGGAGTATCTTGCATATCACTGGTCCTCCCCATCTTTAGTCTTTTACAATCTTGCCACCCTTTCTTCTACAAAGTTTCCTGAGCTTTAGGATGGGGAAAAATTTGGCTGGTCTAGTTTTGGGTGAATAATGTAGGGTCTTTGCTGTTCTGAATTATGGTTTGTTGTTGTTTTCAGTTTTGCTGTTCCTGCACTGCCCTTGGCATCAAAGGTCATCTCCTAACAAAAGATAAAAGACTGCTTAAACAAAGATCTTAATATAAGAAGAGATCCAAAGGTAGTTGGAAGAATAGGAGTAAGACAGCAATGAGAGGGGTCAGTCTCCTGTTTGCCAGTTGGTTACAATCTAATTGCCAGCCCCTATAACATCCTTGACTGCGGAGTTCAAACCTGTTCAGCCCCAATTGAAGAGGTAGGGAAGTGAGAGTGAGTTGTATCAGATGTCTGGCTACATACATGCAGTACATGACTGTGGCCTAATTTCTCTATTGAAGTGTATTTGTTTCTTTTCTTTTGAGGTCTTCTTTCGCCCTCTCTCCTATTTATAATCTTTTGTGTTTATAGTGGGTATTACAGAGATTTACCTTTTAGTATGCCATTAAGTGGGTTTGCAAGTAGGATCCACTTATTAGGGAGAACATATGAAACCTAACTTTCTGTGTGTGGGATAATTCACTCAATAGAATGCCTTTTAATTCCATCTGTTTCCTGGCAAATCTCATTAATTCATCTTTTTTGATGGCTGAATAATATTTAATTGTATAAATGTCCCACATTTTCATTATCCATTTGTCAACTTTTGGGAATTTGGGTTGATTTCATGATATTTGTATTGTAAATAGTGCTGCAATGAACATGGTTGTACTCATGTCAAGGTAGTGAATTGCTGCATTTTGGGGAACTACTTCCAGTAGTAGTATAGCAGGGTCACATGGTGTTTCAATCCTAACTTTTTAGAAATCACTATACAGATCTTCAGAGTAGTTGTATAAGCCTGCATTCCCACCAGCAATGTATGAGAGTTCCCTTCTCTCCACATACTCTCTAGCATTTGGTGTTTGTATTGTGGATTTTCACCATCTGGACAGGGGTGAGATGATATCACAGGGTAGTTTTGATTTGAATTTCCCTGATGGCTAGTGATGTGGAGCATTTTTAAAGATATTTTTTAGACATTTAAATTTCATCCCTGGAAAAATTTCTTTTGAGTTCCGAGGCCAGTTTTCTAATTGGGGTATTTATGTCCTTGGTATTTAATTTTTTAAGTTCTTTGTGCACTCTGGATAATAGAGGTCTATCAGATATGCAGTTAGTGAATATTTTCTCCTATTTTGTGGATTGCCTTTTTGCTGGGTTTACAATCTCTTTATCTGCACAGAGCTCTTTAATTCCATAAGATCCAATTTGATGAGTGTTGGTTCTAGTGTCTATACTATTGGATTTCTGTTTAGAAAATATTGGCCTATCCCAATTCTCTCAAGGGAGTTTCCTACTCTTTCAACTAGGGTTTTTATAGTATTGGTCCTAATATTAAGGTCCTTGAACCATTTGGAGTTGATTTTTGTACATGGCAACAAGTATGGGTCCAGTTTTAATCTTCATATATATCCAGTTTTGTCAGCACCATTTGTTGAAGATGCTGTTTTTTTTTCCATTGGATTTTTTGGGCCCCTTTGTCAAAGATCAAATGGTTGTAATTCCATGGGCTTATATCTGGGTCTTCAACCCTTATCCATTGATCCATTTGTCTATTTTGGAGCCAGTACCAATCTGTGTGTATTACTATGGATTTGTAATACAGATTAAGGTTTGGTGTGGTGATACCTCCAGCAGTGTTTTTGTTACTCAGGATTGTTTTTGCTATCCTGGGCCTTTTGCGCTTCCATGAATTTTGAGATTCTTTGGTTGATTTCTTTAAAGAATTGCTTTGGGATTTTGATTGGAATAGCATTGAATTTGTATATTGCTTTTGATGGGATGGTCATTTTTATGATGTTAATTCTGCCAATCCAGGAGCATGGAAAGTCTTTCCATCTTCTGGTATCTTCTGTAATTTCTTTCTTTAATATTTTAAAATTTTCATTGTAAAGGTCTCTAATTTCTTTGGTTAGATTTATACTAAGGTATTTCATTTTTTAGGGATTATGGTAAATGGAACTTTTTCTTAGGACTTTTTCATTTTTTTCATCTTTGGTTTATAGGAAGGCCATCGATTATTTTGTTACCTGCCACTCTGCTGAACTTATGCATTAGTTCCAGAGCTTTTAGAATCTCTCAGGTATAAGATCATGTTGTCTGCAAATAGAGATATCTTGACTTCTTCTTTTCCAAGTTGAATCCCTTTTATCACTCTTTCTTGTCTTATGGCTTTAGCTAAGACTTCAAGTACAATATTGAATAGAAGTGGTGAGAGTGGACAGCCTTGTCTAGTTCCTGATTGAAGTGGGAATGTTTCAATTTTTCCTGTTTAGTATAATCCTTGTTGTTGGGTAGGGAAGGGGAAGGAGTGCCCCCCAGAAGTAAGGAGAGAGGGGATCATGCTTCAGTAGAGAAAATAGGTCACCATCAAATATTGTAAGTTAAGTAGTGAGACATTTGGTCAAGCTCACTCTCACTTTCCTTCCTGGTCATTTGTGACTGAGTGGGTTTGATCTCTCCAATCAGGGATGGTGTAGTCACTGGCAGATAGACAGTAACCATCCTGCAAATGGGAGACTGACCTTCCCCTCACTGCAGCCTCTTACTCCTATTCCACTTACCTTTGATTCTCCTCTTATAGTAAGATTTCACTTAAGCAGCCTTTTATCTTTGGTTAGGAGGTGATCTTCAATACCAATCAGGATGGAGCCAAGGACAGTGCAGGAACAGCAAAACTGAAAACAATAACAAATATAATGGAGAACATCAGAGACCGTACATTAATCACTTGGAACCATACCAGCCAAATCTCTCCCCATCTTAAAGCTCAGGGAAACTTGCAGAAGAGGATCGGCAAGATTGTAAGAGCCTAAAGATGGGGAGGAACAATATGCAAGATGCTCCATACAAGTTAGGGCTGCAGTAGCCATAATCAGACTTTGCATGACCTGTGCAATGACTAACATGACAACAACCCCCCCCCAAAGTCTAGCATGGATCACAGATACTAGGATCCTTAGAGGTAAGGGATTAACAGTCATAACAGTGTTCCAATATTAAAGGGGAGCCCAAGAAAGGGCTCTGAGCAATGCCACTGAGTCCTTATACCTTACTAGAGTGGAAGACTCAGAGGGAAGTTTGTCATTCACACAAAAGGATGCTCCAGGGAATGGGGCGAAGGGGGAGGCACTGGGAGAAGGAGAGGAAGGGGCGTGAAAGGAAGGGGAAAAGAGAAGGAAGGTACAAGGGGGATTGGGGAGGGGTGGAGGGAGGGAGGGTACCGGGGTACCTATTAAGCTTGTATGATTGGGGAAAAATAGTAAATATAATTAAAAAATAAAAAATAATTAAAAGGAGCAGCAAAACTGCAAAAGAAAATCAACAAACCACAATCCAGAACTTCAGAGACTCTATATCAACCACATAGAACTAGGCCAGCCTAATCTCTCCCCATCCTGAAGCTCAGGGACATTTGCGGAGGAGGGGGCGGTAAGATTGTAAGAGCAAAAGGATGGGAAGAGCAATGATTTGCAAGATTCTCCACACTAGTTAGGGAGGAAGCAATCATAATAAGACTTTGCATGCCCTAAGCAATGTCCAACACACTACTGACCTCACAAAGTCTAGCATCTGCTAAAGGCACCAAGATCCTTGGAGGCAAGGGATTGACAGCTACAGTAGTGTTCCTATGCTTAAGGGGAACACGGGAAAGGGTTCAGGGAAATGTCACTGGGTCCTTGTACGTCATCGGAGAAGAGGACCCAGAGTAGAGTCAGGCATGCACAATAAAGGACTCTCTGGGAATTGGGGAGGAGGCACTGGGGCATGGGGAGGGAAAGGTGGGGGGAGGGGGAGCAGGGGGTTCGGGGAGAGGAGGAGGGAGGGAGGGAACTGGTGTACCTATTAAGTTTGTATGAGAGGAAATAATAAAGAATGTATATAATAATAAAAAGGAAGATTTCTTCACAAGAAAAAAATATAAAGTTATGAGCTCAGAACTAAAAAAAAATAATAATAATAAAATAAATGGGCTTGAAAAAAAATCCTTGCTGTTGGCTTGTTTTATACAGCTTTTATTATGTTGATATAAGTTCCTTCCATTCCAATGGATTTCCCCTTGACTGTGATTTTGATTGTTGAATATTGTCAAAAGCTTTTTCTGCATCTATCGAGAGTATCATGTGGTCTTGGACTTTGGAATGGTTTATATGATAGATTACATTTATTGATTTGCTTATGTTGAATGAACCTTGTGAGCCTGGGATAAAGCCTACTTGATCACAATGAATGATCTGTTTGATAATTTTGACTCTAATTTGCTAAAATTTTTTGAGAATCTTTGCATCTGTGTTCATCAAAGAGATTGGCCTATCATTTTCTTTTTTAAGTGTATCTTTATTAGGTTTTAGGACTATTATGATATTAGCGTCATAGAAAGAATTTGGAAGTGTTCCTTCCTTCACTATTTTGTGGAATAGTTTAAGGAGTAGTGGTGTTAGCTGTTTTTTAAATGTCTGGTAGAATTCTGTGCTGAAACCATCTGGTCCAGGACATTTTTTGGTGGGAAGATTTGAGATTACTTCATCAACCTCCTCATTTGTTATAGAACTATTTAAATAATTCAAAACTTTCTGAAAATATCTCTCTGGTATGCTGACTTGAACTCTTTGAGGTATGTATCTCTGCATCACATGGTAGTCTATGTTTAGCTTTTATTTCTTTCTGGAACTTCCATGATGATTTTCATATGGGCTGTACTATATTTTAAGTTTTAAAATGTAGTCTAGAAATAAATCACTTCTGCAAGTATAGAAAATAAATTTAATAATATGCACTAGAACCCTTACTTCTGGGGTATATATTCTAAGATCTCCAGTGGATAGATGAAATTGCATGTATTATTAAACCATATACACACATGTGCATAATACATTTTTAAATAAATACTTGTCTATGATTAAGTTTAATGCTAGAATCAGGTAGAGAAATGGATATTAGCAGTAATCAATAATAAAATGGAAAAATTAAAGTAACATACTCTAATTAAAGTTATGTGAGCTGTTATCTCTAAATATTCCATTGTGTTGTACTTACCCTTCTTGTGATGTGAAATCATTCCTGCATGATGAGATGAATTTAGGCGAATGACTTAGGCATTGACATGTAGTATTAGACTACCATACAGCAGTTATTGAGTGCAAGTACTATAATATCACAACAGTCTACCTGACAACTAAAAGGCTACTGACTATTATTTGAATAAAATACATAATGATGGTATGAGAGACAAAGGGACAATTCATACCCTGAATAGAATAGAGGAGAATGGTAAGAGATAATGTCACAATATTCAGTGAGATATGTAACTTAAAATAAATCAACTGTCCATCTCTAGATACTTCCATTAATTATTTTTAGGGGACACTTACCCTGCACATAACTGAAATGGAAGAAATCAAAATCACAGTCAAGGGGGAATCCATTTTACAACTATGTGTACATATGTGGTTATATCATTACTATTATAATATTATTATTATGAAAATATACTCTCTCTTAGATCAGTAAGAAAGATAAAATAAAGTTTTCATTTCAACATTTTCTTTCACTGATTATCTTTTGGGGATCAAAATGGGGCAAGTACTCTAACATGGACATCTATCCTCATTCTTGATGATCTTATTATGTAAGTTTTTGACATTCATCATTTCTGTCTAAAGAATTTATTTGACATCTTCTTCAAGGCGAACCTACTGGCAATGAATTTTTGTTTATCTGATAAAGTTTATTTCATATTTAAAAGATAATTTCACAGAGTATAGAATGATAAATTGATGGGAATTTCCCCTCAATGCTATCAGTTCACTCTTCACATTTGTCTTGACTCTCTTTTTGATCACATGACTTCTAAGAAGAAATTAGATAAATTTCTTATCATTGCATCAAGGTAGTTTTTCTTCTTGGAGTTTTTGTAGAAACTTGACATTGACTTTATGTAGTTTGAAGGTAATATGACTTAGTGAATCAACTAATTTTGACATTTATCCTGTTTATCATACCTTGAGTCTTTTGGATCTACAATTTCATATCTGGTATTAACTCAGGAAAGTATGATGGTTTTTTGTCATTTTCCACTCCTTTGTTTCTTTCATCATCTCCCATCATACATATGTCATACATTTTTGGCTATCCTCTTTCTCTTTTGTTCTTTTATTATCTTGTTTTTTCAGCTTTTGAATTTTATTAGGAGATACCTTCATACTCAGATTCTTTCCTCAGATGTGATCAGTCTGCCAATGATCCCACCAAAAACGTTCTTCACTTCTACTTTATTCCATCTTTTACATTTGTTTTCAGTTGAATTTTAGAGTTTCTACCTCTCTGAAAATTGTTTATCTGTTCTTACATCCTGTATACATTACCCATTTTGAAGGCTTAAGATATTAAATATCCTTGTTTAAAATTTCTAGTCTAATAGTTCTAATATCCTGTCATCCATATCTGGTCTGATATTACTTTTTTTGTCTTTTAGTTTTATTGTAGAGTTTTGTTTTCAATAGTGAAATGTGAGATTCTGGGCAAAGAAAAGGATGTGCTTCCAAAAGACCTTCAGTAATGTGATAGTAAAGTAGTGTAGAGGGCAGAGAAGTGTTGTATATGTCAAAGAGTCATTCTAACTCTTTCAGTGATCATGTGTCTTGGACTGTGAATTTTACATGTATTTCATATCTTCTTTTCAGCGAAACAAATAGCTGGAGTGGGTTATAACTGGGCATTTTTTCAATATCAATTAAGCTCTGCTAATATCACAGTGTGTTGGGTTTTGGTTAAATAGTATTTTCTGATATAGTAATTTGTGAAAAGAAAATAATATCTCTCCCTATGCTGGAAGCACCAGATTGTTTCTTCTTAATATTTCTGTAAGAACTTGACAGCACGCCAGGAGGTAAAACACAGAGAAACATAACAACCTTATTCTTCCATTACTGTATACTTTGTAGGTTTATTTTAATCACTCAGACTTGTCTACATTGAGCCTAGAGAAATAATTCAAATATTCCCAACTTCAACATGGATTGATGTGAAAGTTTGTTCCAGTAATTTTCAATCTTCTGAATTTGACTTTTGCTGCTCCTTCATTTTGGGGGTATTGGTAATCTAACCTATTTGACTCATTTATAAAAAGCTGATAGTGCTTTTACTTTGTACAGCATTTTACCTGCTGTTCTTAGGCAGAGGGGTGACTTCCATTCTTTTGTCACCTATGTTTCTTGAGAATGATTTTCCTCTGTCAATGAATATTTATTGTCCCTAGTATATGTTGGAAGACAAAATTAATAACATGAACACACACACACACACACACACACACACACACACACACACACACACATTCTGAGATTGGAAAGTAAGTTTGTTTCTATATTGTTTGAAATTTTTACCACGTGCTTATATTTTATATACTATATTTGCAATAAAACCATTATATTCGACTATAGAAAAAGACTCGGGGGGGGGGAACTCAAGCTATTGTAGTAAGGGGAAGAACACTGGGGAACTTTTACAAGCCAAGTACATTGTCTTTAAGGATTCTCTCAGGAATTCACAAGATGATATCCAATACTGGGACACTAAAGACATTAAAGACATCTGAGAACACTGTGCTAAGTAAATTTAAAAAGGTGAAAGAAGGTCCGTGGCATATGCTCCAAGTTCTGTACCACACTGAAAAGAATAGTTGCAAATATATAGTCTTGAGACAGAGAAGATAATGGGATATTAAAATCAGGAAGCGGGAGCTGGCAACATAGTTCCTTGGGTAAGGTTTCTTCTTGCAACCTTGTAATCTTCATTAGCCTTCTTTGCATTCTCTTCATAATTTTGGGGGATAACGACCATTCAGTAATTCATACAATTATTTCCACAGGTTTAAAAAATATCTTAGTAATGCTATGAACCAGTTTAAACTATCTTAAGGAATATTATTGTAATTGTACTGCCATAAATCATTATATATGTATTGTAAATGTCGTAAGTGGCATAATATCAGGAACAAAATATTATAAGAAAGGTGGAAAGAGGTAAGTAAGAAAATAATTTCAAATGGCATATCTAGAATTTCAGAGAACAAAAAAAATTAGTAGCCTTTTTATTTTGGAGGATTTAAAGGAAGGTTTCATGTTTGAACTTGTGGGATAGGTAGGTAGTGTGATGATTAGTATTGCGTATGTGATACTTGAATTGCATATCTCCAGGCACATGCGTGAAGGCTAATATAGATTAAAGTTAGCCTCTGAGAATTCCTTGAAGGATTATTATTTTGATTACCTTAATTAATGTAGGAAGATTCATTTTAATTGTGAGCATTCTCTGGACTATATAAAAGGAGAAAGTAAGCTAACCACAAGCATGAATTCATCCATCTTTGTTTTCTCACTGAGAATGTCATATATAGGATTGCTGCTTCAAGCTGCCTGGTCTTCTTTATCATGAGAGACTGTACTTCAAAATATGAACAGAAATAAATCTTTCCACTTTTAAGTTGTTTCTGTCAGCGTATTTTATTACAGCAATTAGAAAAGAAACTAAGATACAGGTAAGGCACATACATACAAAAATAATGGTTGAAGGAGGAGAGAGCAACATTAAATATTTGAAGAGAAGACGACAGGCAAACTTCTCTGTGGCTCAAAATATAAAGGGCCATATGTGAAGGGATAGCTTGGAAATATATATAAATCTTAAATGTGAATCTAAGGAATTTGGATTGCATGTAGTAGGTATCGGGGAGTTGCTATAAGATTTGAAGTATGGAGTTACACAACAGAGTGGTTTAAGGAGAATGTTCTCTGGTTTTAGAGACTGAGAGATCAGAGGGGAAGGTATTGCAGTTGTTGAGGTAATGGATAATAATGAGTGATGGAGCAGAAATAGAGATGAAGAAATGGATCTAAAAACTAGTGCAGAGTAGAATTCATTAGATGTGGACTGCAAGGTAATAAACAAAGGTGATGGCACGATTTTCAGCCTAGATGAATAAGAGGAATATTACCCACAATTTAGTCTAATTAGATAGCTTCAAAGAGGAAAAATGCTGATGATTACCTAGATAAAGACAAAGAGTTGAAACAATTATTTTTACAATTTGAATAGAAAAAAGCTGCTACTGAGGAAAAGGGAATTTTTGACACCTACTCCAAAACTGCCTTTTAAAGTGTGTTATATGTAGACAGGAGTGTATGAACACATGACAGAGGTAAAATTATAAAACATGTTTCATGCTGATAGGAGGATCAAAAATTTGTTAGTGTTAAGCAATTAGTGATATGTTAAATGTTATCAGAATATAATGAGGGCATAAAATTTGCCTGTATTGTTCATTTCGATAACTTAGATATCTAGAATAGTGGGCATTACACAGTGAGCAATATATA
This sequence comes from Typhlomys cinereus, assembly GCA_023101885.1. Classification (NCBI taxonomy): domain Eukaryota; kingdom Metazoa; phylum Chordata; class Mammalia; order Rodentia; family Platacanthomyidae; genus Typhlomys; species Typhlomys cinereus. The sequence goes on from JALPQD010000574.1 coordinate 901,788, forward strand.
TGTTGAATGAATATGTATTCATAAACAAATGGAAAACTTTACTTTGATCTAATTTCCAGTAGCATCTTATAATATTCTATGTATATATTCTATAAATCTAATAAAGGAACTACAGGGCAATTAAATTATGGGGTTTTAGACTAATAAAAAAGAGAGCTGTGAAATATTCATGGATCTACTTCAGGTGAGTGAAAATGAATATTTTCACAGCTTCTCCCTCACAAAAAAACTCCCAGAAACACTTTCAGCTGGTTACATAATTGACAAATGAAAAAAATAGAGATTTTTATTTTAAATACCACTAAATGAACTAACTATAAGGCTTGTTTTCCATTTTCTTTTTTTAAATTTTATTATTTATTATTTATTCAATTGTGCGTGTATGTGAGTGTGCATGTGTGTGTATATATGTGTGTGTGTAGAACCACGGACGAATTTGGGAACCACCATAGACGCCTCCACCTCCTCCTTGTTTACTCTGCCCTGGATTCACAGACTCCGCCCTACTAGGACCAGAAACGCAGGCCGCCCCTGCTTCCGCCTGGCGTCTATACGTGGGGTCTTGAATCCGAACTCAGGACCTTCTGCCTGCACCCCTGAGTCACCTCTCCAGCCCCTTGTTTTCCATTTTCTCCTGTCATCTGCTACCCTTTCCCTCTTGACTTTCAGTAGTGATTTTAATTTACTTTTAATTACATTGAAAATGATAATTTTGCATAAATTTTATCATTCCATCATTATATTTTACAATGTCAATTTCAGATACAAACACAAGAGCATTGAACTGAGATGTAGAATCTCCAAGATAATACAACTGTAATTTCATAGCCAAAATTCATTTTATTTTAATTGGAATCATGGAAGCACGCACTGCACAACACTAGTTTAGCTGGGTTTCCTTTACTTATTGTGAGACTTGAATTCTACCAACATACTCTCCACCAAACTTGCTGTTGAATAAGGAGGGACTGAAAGGAAAAAAAAAACTTCTTTCATTATTTTTTATCTTTTTGCCTTTTCTTCTTCATATATTTATATTTTATACATTAATAAGGAATTTATGTATTTTCATCACCCACTACCTACTGCCATTTCACCCACCTATTTTCCTCTGTAGTCAGTTTCCCTCCCTTTCCCATGTCTCTCTGGCTGTACAATTATCTGAGCACTCATCAGGGAACCAATGGTTGATAAACCATAGAGCACAGGAGTCTTTCTCTCTGTCACCCAGCATCAGTCACAAACATTCTTTCAGGATATCCTTGTGTCTCATGGAATCTTCCCTGTTCCATGGCCAGATGTTAAGGGCCAGTTTTTGTGGTGGTCCAGTGGAAGTAGATGCTTCTTCATTGAATTCTTGGGTGTGGCTGCCTTGATGTGAGTGAGGGCTACTGTTCATGGTTACCTCTTCCTGCCTTCCAGTTCTTGCATTCTTGCCACCACCTCTTCCACAAAATTCCCTTAACCTTGAGATGGGAGTGCTTCAGATGTCCTGATGAGGATCCAGCCATCCACAATCTCTTTTACTTTGTGCTGTAGCCAACTGTGATTTTCTTCATTATGTATCTTCCATTGCAAATGGACAGTTCTTGGTTGAATTCTGAGTGTTTCTTTGATCTATAATGATAAGCGTTTAGATGGCAGCTCACTATCAAGTATTTATAGTTAATACTAATAAGACTGTTTCCAGCTAGCTCCTATGGTCTCCCTATCATCAGGTATTTGACTTGCTTTAGAGTACCAGGCATGTGGTCCTGGATTTGTAGAGTAGGAAGTTCTGTCTGGCTGAGTTTTATTTTGTTGGTGCAATTTTTACTTCCTATTCATATGTCCTATCTTTACTTCCCTCTCCCTTAACATAATCTCCCCATTATTTATCTTTCTACTATCTTACTCCTTAGGTTCTCACATACATTATGTTGAGATTAAATGATTATGCTATAGAAATAGCGTTAAAAAGAATATAGTAAGATTTCTTGGTAAATTTATGTTTTAGAAGGTTATTGTCTCTATGTGTTAGAAGCATGTTCTTGTAGACATGAAAATCATGAATTCTCTGACAGTATCTTACTTATGTGGATCCTTGATGAGCTTTCCATGCTGAGTGGGTTCATAAGAATTCTACATTTCTGGACCACTATGAGTTCCAGAATCAGGAACACTATGTACTAGGGAAGGCATGGTGGTGGATTTGCATGCTGCATGTATTTTTTCTGCTTACATGCATTCCCCATTTTTCCATATAACTATATTAATACAGAATTAAATACAGTACATGTTTTGTGTTATAAAACACAATTTAAAAGAATAAAATTATAAGAATGCCTAGATGGAAGCAGCAGAACACTACGTGAAGCACAAATTTCTGAGCATGGAAACCTGAGTACAGTACGCACATGAATCTGGTCCTTTACTTTATATTCTTCATCTTGCAGTGTGTGTGTGTGTGGGGGGGTACTCTGTGTGCCTGTGGAGGCCCAGGGATGAATTCCAGAATCATCCTGCATTGTGTTTCCTTCTTTTAGCTTTGCTCTGAGCTTTCTCAAGCCTTGTCTTTTAAGGATGGAAGTATAGGCTAATACCATTTCCACCTGGACCTTTTGCATTTTTATGTAGGATCTGGAGACCTAAACTCAGGCTTTTCTGCTTGTGAAGCAAAAGCATATCCCCTGAACCATTTCTCTAGTCCACATCTTAAAAGGATGTGGATAATGATATCAAATTGTGCTGACCACATGATCTACAATGAAAATTATAAATGTGAACACTTGGATCATTTTGGAGAGAAAAAGAGGAGGCTTAAAGAAAGGATTATTTTTATATAACAATGGCACAAATTCTCCATGATTATAAATCATATTGGGCCGTAATCCCCAACAACTTCCACACATGCACACTTCTAGGAAAACACATGTAGGATAAACAAAATCCCACAGCAGGCAATAGGTCTACTATTGTAGGGAAGACTGGGATAAAAAAGGAAAGGAAAATGAAGAGAGCAGGAAAATGAGGCAGGGATTGCAAATGGGAGGGGAAAAGGCAGGGAATAAATGCACAAGCAGATAATGGAAGGTCATAAACTGTATCATGAATAACAGAGGAAATAAGGACAACAAAAGTGGTCTGAGTTAAAATATACAGTCATTCTCTGTTGATATAAAATGATAGCTGAGTTTGAAAACTGTACATTGTTAATACAACCAAGATAATTAAAAAACAAGAAGCATCTTTTATCTCATAGACACATAGCTAGTTCAGAGATTCAGCAATATGTGGAATCACATGAGTATAATATCTTATTTTACTAACACAGAAAAAGTCTGATTCTGTTCCTGTCTATAAGAGGTTGACTTGAATTTGTTAAAAAGTAATTGAGTTTCTCACCTCAGTAGCCATGTCTAGGTTTTGTTAGTTTATTGTTTCTTACACTATTTAGATTCCTGAAATGCTCCATAGTTTTAGCTACAACTAGGCATCTGTGCCTACAGGGTCACAGCCAATAAGACTTGGAGTCTCTCTTCTGAGGGGAAGTATGAGGTCTCCAAGGAAACAACACAGGACAATTGTACCAGCTGCTGTTTGGGTTCTTGAAAAGCTATTGGAAGTGAATTCTTTTAAAATTGAGACCTTACTGAACTTTATAGTACATTTCCCTCCAAGGACATCAGCAGGCACAGCATTTTATAAGCAAAATCATTATTATTTGAGTGTAGGTCAAAAGCACTGCACATTTATTTGGTTCAATTTTAGCGTTCCTTCTCTATTCACTGACTTTTCTTTCTTTTCAGGGGTAGTTGTGGTCTTGTCTATGTACAGCAGAGAATACTTACTAATTGTTAAAAACAATGGTGCTTTTATTGCTCCAGAACTTTGTACAGATCCCATCATACTGCTGTCTAACAAAATGGCTGTTTTGACAATAATAAAAACAAATGATGTGTGTATATATGTATTAATAATGGAATGGAATGTTGTGATGCCATTTCACATTTTAAAATGATTAATATAGTCAAACTAAATAAACATACAAAACCTTCAGGAACTACTTATTCCTTATGGTGATACTGTTTAAGAATATGTTGAGACTATTTAAGATATACTCTTAAGAAATTTCAGGTATTAACTATGATAAGAGATTGCCTCTTGAGATACATCCACAAAGATGATACTTTGTTTAGATAAGTTCTTTTCATTAACCATCTTTACAATTTACGACTTGATTCAAGCTCATAGACTCCTATAAAACAATTGCTTTTAGAATAGAACCCAAGGCAAGTTGTGCAAGTAATCTATGCCACAAGTTCCTAGATATGATAATTCTTAATATATTTTCAGATAAATAGCTAGTCTCAGAGGGATCAAATTACTGCCTGTTAACACATGCCAAGTCAATAACAGCAGGCAACATCATAGATTTCAAGGCTCTAAGACATGTTAGATCTTACAAAACTATTATGGAACTACAACACACATAGGGAACAATGAAGACTATCTTAGCTTTCAGCTCAAGAAATTTTAACAAATGAAGCATTTCCATGTAATAGTATTCCAGTGAAAAATAAAGCAAGGAAACAAATAAAAAACTGGTATCCAAAAAGCCATCCTTGAGTTTCCTACCACTCACTCTCTCATAAGAGTAGCTATTATCCTGACTGAAAATTTCATAAATTACTTATTTTTATGTTTTAATTAACATAAGAAATAGTTTTATATGCATGTATACTTTTTAAAAAATGCTTAGAATTTCATACACAAATATGAATTTATAATATTTTTATGCCTTAATCCCTACTCCCATACCTTCTACTTTTCTCATTACAACCTTGTTTCTTCCCTTCCAGTTCTCCCACTATTTTAATTTTTATATCTGCTTCATTTGGGTTGTCTTTGGTGGCGTGGGAAGTGGTTTACATGTCCTGTTTGTGACCAAGAAATTTGCAATCATTTATTTTCTGCACTTTGGCTACTTGTGATTTTTTTTGAGATATTTCTTTTTTTCTCTTTTGTATTTTTTTAATGTGCATAAGTGTATGTGTGTGTCTATGTCTGTAAGTTTGTCCTTATGTATCAGAGAGCACTGTGGATGCTTATGGAAGCCTAAGGGTACCACTGGAATTCACCCTGGAGTGCCCATCTCCTCTTTGTTTTGCTTTGGAGTTTCCCAAGCTCAGTCTTTCTGGGCCAGAAGTACAATCTGCTACCATTGCTGTCTGTCATTTTTACATATAATAATACATGTTTATGAGGCAGCTTGGCATTAAGTTTTTATAATTAAAAATTAAGAGTTTGTTACCCCCCACCAGGACCTATGTCTTCTCATTTCATAGGTTCTTGACCTGGCTTACAGTACCAGGAATATGTTCCCTGCTGAAAAGCGCCCTAAAATCCAGTCACAGGGTGACTGTTCTTGAAACTTACAGCTTTCATCAGTTGTAGAGACTGTTGATTGCTTTGCTCCCCCAACAGTTTACATAGTGCTTTCTGGTACTATGAAAGAAGAAAGTTTCCATATCAGTTCTAGTTTGGTTTTTTTTTTTACACCGTTTCCTGTGATCCATGTGTTTAATGACTTCAGCAATAAGGTCTTACTAAGAATACTGGCAAAAGTCATTTTTTCAGGCCTTTGAAGGTTCCCTGATTAACAACTTATTAGAAGTCATTACATGTCTGAGACTGAGAATTTTTTACAGCTTCTGGTAGGCACATTAAAGAACATTTTCTTTTTTTTTCTCAGTATTAAGTGTTTTTGTATTTAAGTTATTTTATTTTTCTAGTTTTTATATATAACATTTTTATTATTATTTCCGCTCATACAAACTTAATAGGTACAACGGTTCCCTCCCTTCCTCCTCCTCCCTATCTCCTTGCTCCCCCTCCCCTCACCCCTCCCTTCCCATCCCCCAGTGCCTCCCCCCCATTCCCCGGAGAATCCTTTAATGTGCATGCCAGACTCTCCTCTGGGCCCTCCTCTCTGACTACGTACAAGGACCCAGTGGTATTTCCCTAAACCCTTTCCTGTGTTCCCCTTAAGCATAGGAACACTACTATGGCTGTCAATTCCTTGCCTCCAAGGATCTTGGTGCCTTTAGCAAATGCTAGACTTTGGGGGTTCAGTGATATGTTGGTAATTGCTCAGGTCATGCAAAGTCCAATTAAGATTGCTTCAGCCCTAACTTGTGTGGAGTATCTCCCATATCATTGCTCCTCCCATCCTTGTGCTCTTACAATCTTACCGCCCCCTCTTCCACAAATTTCCCTGAGCTTCAGGATGGGGAGAGATTAGGTTGGCCTAGTTCTAGGTGATTGATATAGAGTCTCTAAAGTTAAAGAACATTTTCTATTATACTCTATCTTCCTCTCTTTGTGTTCCCTTGTGTAAGGGGTTTGTTCACATTCTTTTGAAAAAAAGGTGTGGGTTTTTTGTTACAATATAGGAAGTTTCTGGCTAGTTATTTTTTACAGTTTCATCTCTTCCAGTACTCTACTCCATCATCTCCTTCTCCCCTTAAACATTTCTGCCCCTTATTCCCTTCTCGACATTTTGGTTTCTAATAATTTATTTACTCATAGTTTTCATAGACATTTCAATTCTGTGTTTAGCTTTTATGAATACTACTATCATGAGCATTTGCATTTATCTGTTGCTGACCACATAAAGAATTTTGGTTGGATGGCTAACTAGGAGTGAAATTGCTACATTATAGAATACATATATTCAGCTTTTACAAGATTCTATGAGAGAATTTTACATTTTGCTTTAATTTGCATTTCCCTTATGATTAATAGGGTTGAACATCTTTTACCGTTATTGACATTGAAGACAATTTCTTTTGATAAACACCTATTTAAATCTTGATCTGTTTTTCTGTTGGAAGTCCATGGTTAAAAATTGATTTGTAGGTATTTATATTTTCCACATATATCTTTAGTCTGTTCTATGAGTCACAAGTTAATGTTATCTTGTGACAACTACTTGCTAGATATCAATAATTGCTTGTTTTGAAAACACTATCTGTAACAGTTACTCTTAACTATTGCTGTGAGAGAGCACCCAAAGTCAATCAACTTAAGGGAGAAAGGGAGGTTTATTCAGCTTAAGGTTCCAGAGGGAGGGTACAGTCTCTCTAAGCAGAGGCAGCATGACTGGCTGGCCAAAGCTGGAGGAGTTTAAGTCACCACAAACATCTTGGAAGCTGAGAGCTGCAGACTGCTTGCTGCTAAGGCAGACTTCTCCTGGAGGTAGGGTGGGACTAATCCACCTCAAGGCCCACCCCTTGTGACTGCCTTCCTCCAGCAAGGCTCCACCTCTCAAGGTGCCATGACCTTGCTAAACACATGAGACTGTGGGGGACACATTTCAAACCATGACACTATTTAATCTTATTTCAGCCTCAGATATGCAGAAAAGGTAAATACTTCCTCTTTTTATGTGTATGTACACTATGTAAAGATACACTATGTAACCACATTAAACCTTTAGGTTTGGGGTGTTACTCAGTGGTAGTTTCCTGAAGACCCAGAGTTTGACCTTCAGCATCAATGCACACACACACACACACACACACACACACACACACACACACTAAAGCCTTGACAAGAATAACATTACCTTGATTTTTTTTTGGTGTCCTCAATATCATATTAAAAGTTTATATCTTACAGGGTTTCCTGGGCTTCCATTCTCAGGAGGCACCCCTGAGCTAATTTCTAGCTACTGGTAGGCTGCCTATGGCTGGAAGCCCAGGGTTTCATCTGTTCCTTTTACTCCCAGTTCAGCCCACTCTACCCATGGTTGAAAAAAAAAAATTATGAACAATGAAAGACAATTCAAGAAAAGCCTTTATTAGCCTCTCAGGAGAAATCCCATAGGGGAAATATCCAGACTAAACCAACTCAGAAACAGTCTGCTTAAATAGAAAAGAAGCATGGCACACTTACACTTTGCTTGTAACTTAATCAAGTACAGCCTCACATATGCATGACTTCTAGTTCCACCTATGTACATGTCACAAATCTTGTTTATGAATCAACCACATACCTCCTGTTTAAGTTTTTTGTTTTGTTTTTTTTTTTTTTTTTGCTGAGTCACTGGAGAAGTATTTCCTATCCTGTATTAAGTAAGAATAACTGCATGATGGGCAGAGTCATCTGGAGCTTGTCTTACCCGAAGTAGAGCTCTCCAAAGTGTCTGTATGCAATGTGGAACCATTCTGATTGAAGCCAAGGCTCCAGAAGCAGAAGTCATTGCTTTAGCAGCATCCCTGCTTGCAGTGGGTCTCAAACTGGAGTGCAGCTTCTTCAGCGTGATCACAGAGTGTTCAAAATAGTGGAGCTGCTTCTCCAAGTTGCCAAAGAAGGGGCTGTTCGACTGAAAGATCCTGCTTCAAGCAGCAAGACATAAGGGAAGAGTCTGTGGGCAGTCTTTCAAGGGCCAGATGGTCAACCCCCAATAGTTTTGCTCATTAACAAAAGAAACATTCAAGAGTACTTAAAATAAAAACCTAGTGAATTAACATTTTTGGCAGTATTCAACAATGGTTAACTCCTTCCAAAGAGAAACCCTTAGGGAAGATTGGGTCCCTCTGACTTCTCCCATCTACATTTATTTTAAATCCTCACTGTCAATGTAACTATGAAAGAAGACAAATAGAGAATAAAGTGGCAGGTACAAAGAGGACATCAACAAATGTCCATTTTCATTTCCTTTCTATTTTTTCATTCTCAAATTTCTGGAGTGAATTGCTAATACAACATATTAAAAATCTTTGGATTATTTTACCCTCAAATTGGCTTGTTAGGGTTAGCCAGTTCAACAACTGTCTAACTTATTATATTGATTTCAATACCATTGTTGATATCATAAATCATTATAGAATCTTAAACACCTACTTCATTCTGAGCTTCAGGAATTTCAGTTTTCAGCAAGTTTGAATCTCTTATCTTTGACTTCCTCACATCCACAACAAATCATTTCCCACTGGCCTCAAGATTCTTCAGTTTTTTTTTTTTATTTAGCATACATATGAAGCATTGAATGTTTTTTGGAGAAACTGTTAAAACTTCCCTTATCAGAGGGACTTATAGACCTAGCCACTATGAGAAGAAGAGGAAAGACAGTTATTTTAAAAACTGTCAATAATAAGATAAATAGTGGTAACTCTTCTTTGAATGAATTAATAAATCAGCCAAACTAGAAGTGCTATCAAGAGAGATTAACAGCTATATGCTGATTGACCATAGTATTAGCTTCTGATGAAAATCTAAAATCACCATGTTGCACAGTTTTGAATGTGGTGGGTTTACTCTTTCAGGGTCAATACTGTCTGTCTCCTGGATTCGATTATCCTCTTTGTGGATGATACACAAATCTTAATCTACTTGTCTGTGCTGTACTTAATCCCTGGGTTCAGTCCTGTATAACTAAGGCAACCATATTTTCTGCAACAAAAGTTAGAAGACAAATGAGCTGCTTGACAAAGGCTTATTTTTTTTGATGTATGAATTATTAACACAACTTAGAGAGACAGAAAATTTCAATCACATTCAGTTGTACTTTCAATGAATTTACTTTACCGACAAACTAGCTAATAGATGTCTATCAGTGTAACTATCACTGTGAATATACATTTATCCTCTGTAACTTCCTCTAAGTTAAACTATTCCTACAACAAATGGGAAATTTGACCGTTTTCCATCTATCTTGAGTGATGTAACTTATAATAATATTCAGCTTATCTAACTTTGTGCTTTACCTATCCAGTCATTTTTAAATGACTATAACTTTCAGAAAAAAATATTTTTCACCCTGTTTTATTCCCTTGATAGACATCATACAAATTGGCAGTTCAGCAGCTTATGTGTATGACAAAGACAACTGGTAAAGCTTATTAAAATGACCAGTGCCTGGGTCTAACATTCACAGAGATTGATTTGGTTTCTTAGATCTAGGGTAGATGACCAAGAGATTTACTTGTTTTTTTTTTTAAAGATGGAATCACACATATCTAAGGCTATTTTTAACTCCTTCCATGGCATTCTAAGTCTTGCCTCACCCCTCTGAACTGAATCTACATTTTTATAAGTTGGAACCTTTCTTTTCCTTTCTTTTCTTTTCTTTTCTTTTCTTTTCTTTTCTTTTCTTTTCTTTTCTTTTCTTTTCTTTTCTTTTCTTTTCTTTTCTTTTCTTTTTCTTTTTTTTCTTTTTCTTTTCTTTCCTTTTTCTTTTCTTTTCTTTTCTTTTCTTTTCGTTCTTGTGTGTGTGTGTGTGTGTGTGTGTGTGTGTGTGTGTGTGTCTGTGTGTGTGTGTCAGAGGGTACTGTACGTGCCTGTGGAGGACCAATGGTGACTTCAGGAACCATCCTGGATTGTTTCTACCTCCTTTTTGCTTCACTCTGAGATTTCCTAGAAATCTGTCCACAAGGGCTGGAAGTGCAGGCTGTTTCCACCACGTGGGACTTGTGATTTGAACTCAGAACCTTCTGCCTGCAAGGCAGAATCTTAACCCCTGAGCTATCTCTAAAGCCCCATAAGTTGGAACCCTTTGACGAGTGGGGTCTTGGCCTGAGAATACCTTTCCTACTATCCCAGTGCATAGTAAGAGGTCTCTCTTAAACGGTCCTGATCTTTTAGAAAAAAAAATTATAAATGCTTTCTTCAAACCCATGTTATCTGAAACTTTGTTTTAATTTATTTATTCAGTGAGTTTGTGTGCCTGTGTGCCTGTGTATGTCTGTGTGTATCAAAGGGCACTGTGTATGCCTGTGGAGGTCCAAGGGTGTCTTCAGAATCATGTTTATTTGTTTTGCTCTGTAGTTTCCCATCCTCAGTCTTCCAGAAATGATAGTTAAGCTGATGCCATTTCCATCGAGCATTTTTACATGGGATCTGGGATCCAAACTCAGGTCCTTTCTCTACAACCCTTGTCTGAAACTTTAAACTCATTCATACTCCTTTCCTTGATAAACCTCACATTTTTATATATTCCTTCTCTACTTCTCTCTCTCGTTCTTTCTTTCTCTCTTCTTCTCTCAGCATTCTTATCTTCCAAACTACCCTAAAATGGCCCATTAAGCTCTGCTCACAGTATTCTAAGCTTCTCTAACTTGAAGCTCTAAATTCTATGTTCTTCCTGCAAACCAACCCCGAAAGTCCAGGAACCACACATCTAGGTTTATCCCATCAATGCCCCAACTCTTCATTATCAGTTTTCTCCATTACTTATTTTTCTCATAACAAAATAGTTGATGAAAACAACTTATGAAAGGAAGAATCTATTTTTGGGTTAAAAATTGTGGGTGTAGTCCATTGTCCTGGGGAAGGTGAGGTAGCAAGAATAGATATGGCTGTTGCAATAAGAGTAAGAGGCAACTAGGTACATTGCATCTGTAGTCAGAAAGTAGAGAGAAAAGATGTGAGTTGTGGCAGTTAAGTTTCAGTTGTCAACTTGATAAGTGAAAACTGAGCCTTTAGGCTCATCTCCTATGCGGGATGGTTCGTTAAGGCTAGTCTATTGAGATTGTTTTTATTTATTGATGTCAGAAGACCCCGGTCCATTGTTGGTGGGAACATTCTTCATGCAGGTAGATAAGATGGAGAGAGAACAAGTTGGAAGACTGATAAGCTAGACAGTGTGAACTAGTCCTTTCCTGCTTTCTGCTCTTGCTGTGGATATGGTATGTCCTGTTTCCCTTGACTCCTACTGCCAACTCTCCTGTCATCATGATCAACTGAAACCTGATACAGTAAATGGGAACAGAAGTCCCCTCACTCTCCTAAATTGTTCAGGTCATGCATTTGTTACAGCAACCGAAATGTGAGACAAAGAGACTCTCAAAGCTATTTTTAAACATTTTGTGTAGATAAGGAAAATGTTGAGCTTTTGATCTTCTTGTCTACAGAGAAGACATTACTTATTTTATTCACTGCTGGGAATTGCACCCAGGACTTTGTAGGTAAGCATGCTTATAACTGAGATCCAATCCAAGCCCAGGTTAAGTTTTAATGTACTTACATTTATTTCTGGTATAGGTTATGTGAATATTACATTTCATTTAACAAAGTTCAGTGTGAACTACTTACTCTGATATTTAATGTTTAACTGTCTTAGGAATGGTTTCTACTTTGGGCTGTAAAAGGATATTGAGGAAAAAATGGTGATTCAACTCGAAGAAAAAAATGTGTTACTGATAGGTTTAATCACGATAGCATTGCAATCTCACTCTGGACAAAATACTTAAAGAAGGAAAAATATCTCTGGAACTTAAAAGAAACTTCTCACAGAAAGAAACTGACAGTATACAGGCTCAGATGTCTTGCTACTTATGGGCCTTTCTTGACAGTGGCCTTATTTACCTATTAAACTGTGCTCCTTTATCTCCATTCTCTTATGTTCTTTTCCCTACCATCCTAGTTTTAATCTTTTGTGGTTATAATGGGTATTATAGAGATTTTTTTCCTTGAGTATATCATCATGAGGGCTTGAACTAAGTTCCACTTATAAGGGAGAACATGCAAAGTCTGATTTTCTGTGCTTGAGATACTTCTATCAGTATAACTTCTAACTCCTTCCACTTACCAGCAAATTTCATTAATTCACTTTTTTGATGGCTGTGCAGTGTGCCATTGTGTATATGTACCACATTTTTATTATCCATCTGTCAATTGTTGGGCATTTAGGTTGATTCCATGACTTTGCTATTATGACTAGTGCTGCAATGAACATGGATATACACATCACTATGTTGAAATTAAGCATTTGGGGGGAATATTCCCAGTAGTGGTATAGCAGAGTTACATGGCATTTCGATTTTTTGAAACTTTGCATATATGTTGGATTTTAACCATTCTGACCTGGGTGAGATGATATTTCAGGGCAGTTTTTATTTACATTTCCCTGAAGGCTAAGAAGGTGGAACACTTTTAAAGGTATTTGTTGGACATTTCAATTTTGTCCTAGGAGAAGTTTCTTCTAAGTTCCAGGGCCCTTTTTTTTGGGGGGGGGGGCTATTTATCTTCTTGGTGTTTAGTTTATTGAGTTTTTGTGCACTCTGGATAATAGTGCTCTATCAGATGTGTAGTTAATGAAGTTTTTTTTCCATTCTATGGGTTGTCTTTTTGTTCAATTAACAATATTTTTAGCTGAACAGAAGCTCTTTAATTTCATAAGGTCTCCTTTGTTGAATGTTGGTTCAATTTCCTGGGGGTTCTGTGTACAAAATTTTGGCCTAGGCCAATTAACTTGAGGGAATTCCCTACTCTTTCTTCTAGGGTTTTCTTGGCCTCTGGTCTAATATTAAGGTCCTTGATCCATTTGGGATTGATATTCATGCAGGATGACAAGTAAAGGTTCAGTTTCAATTTATTGCAAGTAAACATCCAATTTTGCCAACACTATTTGTTGAACATGTTGTTCTTTTTTCCACTGGGTTTTCTGAGCCCCTTTGTAAAAAAACATCAAATGACTATAAGTGTATGGTGGTATGTATGGGTCTTCAACCATTATCTATTGAACTATTTGTCTATTTTAGAGCCAGTATCATGCTGTCTTTATTACTATAGATTTGTAGCACAGATTAAGGCCAACACCATCTTTTAGCCTCATGTAGCCACCTCTACAAATGTAATCTTTTACTGTCACAGTAATTCTAACTTTCCAGTTTAAAATAAAATCAGTTTAACCTTTGTTTTGGTTTGTGTAGACTGCTTTTTCCTAACCCACAAACATACTGAGATCTTTTTGCTGTCTCTTTACCCTAAACAAAATTAACATACTTAGCGAAACTGCCATTCAGTTTTTGTATTTGTTGGCTTGGAAAGAAGAATATGGATAATTTTTAAATGTTTCTTTACATAATGGGTAGTATATTGTATATTGTTTCCTCTGCATTGATTATGCCACTTAAAACTCTATCTTTGAAATCTACTCCCCCAACCCTTCTTATATTCTACTTCTTTATCTGCTACCACTTTAAATATTTCTTGTGGTCTTTTATATCTCCTCTTTGAAAGTCTTCACCCTATCTCTCTCCCCACCCCTGTTTAATTGTCCCTTTCAAGATTTTTGCTGTTCCAGGAAGTCTTAATTAAGTACTCAAATATGAAGATTCATTGCTAGCAGCTTCATATAAGAGAGAACATGCAGTGTTTGTCTGTGTCTGGGATACATCACTCAATATATTTTTCAATTACGTCCATTTATCAGCAAATTTCTTAGTTTCTTTTTTTCTTATTAGCTGAATAGTATTCTGCTGTGGAACTGGTCTGGAAGTTTTCCCCTTACTGGCCTCCTTTTATAGCTCCAAAAAGTACTATCCAATCTGCTAAAGGAGAAAAACAACAATCTCATCAATCAGTGAAAGCTTCAGGCTACAAGAACAACTACCTTGTAAGAGGTGACCATCAGTCCAATAAAGACATAAATGTTAAGGGGGTAATTAACTGGCTTCCGATTATATTTAAGATCTGCTTTTCAGCAGGGAACAAAATCTAGTAATGTAAACCAGACCAAAAACATATGAAAGGAGAGGACATAGGCCCTAAAGGGGATATATGTTATTAAGGTTTATCTACAAAAAAGCACTATAACAAATTGCCTTTTCAGCATTTGTCATTATACCCATAGACTGGAGAAACACTCAGTACTCAACCTGGAAGTTTCCTTCTACAATGGAAGTTGTTTATTTTAGAAATACACAACTGGTCAAAATATAGAAAATAAGTGACTATGGACTGCTTAGCCCCAATAGGAAATTTTAGCCACCCTCTTCTTAAGATTGCAGAAAAGGCCATAAGAATGTTAGAACCTCTGAGTCCTTACACCTCATCAGAGAGGAGGACCCAGAGGGAAGTTTGACATACACAGTGAAGGATGATCCAGAATGGGGGGAGAGGGCACTGAGAAAAAGGGAGGGAGGAGGAGAAAGGAACGGGAAAATGGGGGAGGGAACAGAGAGTGGTAGAGGGAGGGAGGGAGGGGAATGAGGTACTTATCAACTTTGTATGAGTGGAAAAAAGTAATAAAAATAAAATAAAATAAAATAAATAAAATAAAAAAATAAAAAATAAAGTTTTCATTGTAAAGGTTAAAAAAAAAAAAAAAAGAATGTTAGAACCTGAAAGGAGAAGGGTGCAGCCACACACTATCTTCTGGATATTACAAGGGTGTCACATACATTAAATCACTGCAGCTATGTGTATTTCTATAAGATCTGCATGGAAATTGGCCTATCAGAATTTTACCATGGAAGGGGTGGCTTCATGCTTCCTTTGGAGACCATTAAGGGGTAATGCTAGATAGGAGGAAGAGAAGATGTCTTCCCAATGATATAACTACTGAAATATGCTTCATGCTCCAACTAGTGTTTGATCACATTCTGTTAAAGACACTGAGATGGGCCACACATGTAAAAAGACTTGAAAGTAAGAGGGATACTGGTAGGGAAGAAAAAGGGTTTTAATGGGAAAAGGAGGGGTGATGGGATTGAGGAATAAGGTGTGAAAATAACATGAATTCAATGTATTCATGTATGAAACTCTGAAAGAATAAATTTTTTTATATTTACATTTTTTATTATTATGTCAGCTCATACAAACTTAATAGGTACACCAGTTCCCTCCCTCTCTCCTCCTCCCCTCGAACCCCCTGCTTCCCCTCCCCTCATCCCTCCCTCCCCATCCCCCAGTGTCTCCCGCCCCAATTCCCAGAGATGAAAGAATAAAACTTAAAGGATGAGAAAATGAAATAAAATAAAAATTACAAGAAAAAAGATATTTTTGTGACAAAAATCTTTTGTAACAATATATGTAATATCCACTCAGTCTGTCCAATAATTATTTTGTTATACTTTTAGAATTTTTCCAGTCTAATGAAGGAAATTGGTGTTGAGGCAGTACATACCTGGGAAAGCTAAATGTCTATTGAAGGTGGTTGAAAATGCTGATCATTGTAACCATGCAAAATTTATTTACTAAAAATATCAGAAACTCTTAAACATCAATGTGCTTCATGGTAGAAGAAAAGAGAGCTCTTCGTATTTTAGTCCTTGTCTAAGAAGTAACAATTCAATACTTAGAGACAGTCATATAGCCTCAGCTAAGCCTACAACAATCACTCAATACTCTGTGTCCAGGAGAGTATGGCATCATCACCAAATAAATATAATGTCTTTGATTTCTAGGAATAACATTGATGTTATGGGTTAAATTGCTTTCATTTTAGTAAACACTGTCAAATTATACTCCAAAGTAACTCTACCAGTTTGTATTTTATTTTGGAATATATGCATCTACATACTCTATTCAATGGTTGTTTTGCCATTGATTTAGAATTTTCCAAGTCTAATGGAGGAAATAGAGCTTGATATGATTTGTATGTTTTGAATGCTTGTGAAGTTGAGTGTCATGCTGTTTATACTTCCATTTACATTACTTCTGTAGCCTGCTTTGGTCATTTCCAATTAAATATTGTTATCAATTTGTAGATGTTTTTATATGACCTTATATAATTACCATCTATTATTATGCTCAGTGTTTTACAGATTAGCAGTAGATTAAATCTGATTTGTTTTTATTTTTCATGGAAATGAGAAACTATGCTTTGAATCTCTCACATAAACCTGTCTGAACACAGGAAAGGGTTCAGGGAAATGCCACTGGGTCCTTGTACATCATCGGAGAGGAGGGCCCAGAGGAGAGTCAGGCATGCACAAGAAAGGACTCTGGGAATTGGGGCGGGAGGCACGGGGGGATGGGGAGGGATGGGTGAGGGGACGGGGAGCAGGGGGGTTCGGGGGGAGGAGGAGGGAGGGAGGGAACTGGTGTACCTATTAAGTTTGTATGAGCTGAAATAATAATAAAACATGTATTATAAAAAAAGCTGTCTGATATACAACAAAGTATTTATCAAGCCACCTTCTAGACTTCTTTCTTTGGGTTAAATAGTTGCCACCCTTTAATTTTTCCTTATAAGACTGATGTTCTGATTTCCTTAATCACGTTTCCACATTGTCAACCCCTTCATACAATAGAAACAATATAGTTCTAAATCATGTAATGTGTCTGTTTTCTTTTGTTTCTTCAGTTTTTGTATTTGGAAACTTGTATTTGGAAAGCTTTGATGTAAGTTTATTTTACTTCAGTTTAAAGGTTGTGTGACTTTTTTTGCATTATTTGAAGCTTATTTTAGTCCTTTTATTTTCCCATATTTTTTTCATCTTTCTTTTTGTCATTTATTTATAACTTACATTATAGTTTATTTTATGTCTTTATAGCTTATTTCCAAAATTAGAGATCTTTATTGACATAGCAGAGTAAGGCACAGCCAAGTGAGAGGGCTGGCAGCTCCATGGCAACAAGAGTTCTCATGAGTGTAAAGTCCCTTGCATTTACGTCAGTCAGCTCTTTGTAGCTGAGGAGAAACATCTTTTACCTTGGTGAGAACAAAGCAAATAGTTTGGCTGTAATAAGGAAGGCCACTGAGAGGTGAGATTTTCAGTCGGTTTTTTCAGAAGCATTTTATGAAGAAAGCTAGCAGCTCTTGCTTCTTCAGCCAGTCTATAAGCCCTGTAGATCACCTTCAGTATGGGCAAAGTAATACTGCTCAGTGTGCTCTTATCAATGTGGCCCTTCAATTCTGCTTCAGATAATTCCACCTTGGGGTTTGTATTTCCTGAACCATCATTTGTTTTTGTTTGGTAGGCTTTTAACTCAAGATTGTAACCTGGTGAGTAGGCACATTCTTTAAACTCATCTACTGTAGAGTCCAGTCTTTTATTCATTATTTCTTTTTTTTTATTAAAAATTTAATTATACATTTTAAAATTTTTTACCAGTTCCCTCCCTCCCCCCTCCTCCCCCTCCCCTTCCCCAGTGCCTCCCCCCCAATTCCCAGAGAGTCCTTTATTGTATACGACTAACTCTCCATTGGGTCCTCCTCTCCGATGACATATAAGGACCCAGTGGCATTTCCATAAGCCCTTTCTCTTGTTCCCCTTAAGCATAAGATCACTACTATGGCTGTCAATCCCTTGCCTCCAGGGGGTCTCGGTGCCCTTAACAGATGCTAGACTTTATGAGGGCAACAGTGCGCTGGACATTGCGCAGGGCATGCAAAGTCCCATTACGATTGCTTTGGCCCCAACTATTGTTGAGAATCTTGCAAATCGTTGCTCCTCCCATCCTTTTGCTCTTACAATCTTACCGCCCCCTCCCTGGGCAATGTCAGTTCTATTGCTTATTCAGGCTCTATCAAATTCAAAACTAAGGCCTTAAGGTCCATTAAGTGTCACTGCAGCATCATGTTCTCACTTCTATATTTGAAGTATAACTTCTGAACAATAGCTTTCATCTTGTCTATCTGCTCTGGGTTGACTATGACTTTTTCAGTAAAGACACCTTCTGCTTATCATCAGAATAGAGGAGGAACACAAGTTTAAAGATTGGTGGAGTCGCCTGAAATTTCTTATGATCCACCTCCTCTTCTTGTGATGATCTAGCTCCTCTTCCTCCTTCCTTAGTCTGATGTCCTTCTCTAAGCACTTTGTAAGAATTGCACTGAATAAGGTTGAGCTCCCATTTTCTAGGGACTCCTGAGGTATACAGACAACTTGCACAGAAAGGGACTCAAGTAGTAGTGCTTCTTCACCATTACCAAGGGCTAAAAGCCAGTGAGAATCAAGTCTGGATCGTTAAACTGCTTCAAATATTCAATTTCCTTTATCTCTAGTGCAAATATGATAACTCCCACAGATCTGAGATCTCTTGGTATCAATAGGCAGGAACAGAATGCCTTAATATATTAAACATCCTGGTCTTGGTTGTCACTAGTTCATTTGTTTCTCAACTGAATCTCACTGGAAAAGGCTTGCTAGCATTTTGGACCAACTTATATAAATGCTCACAGTGAGTACCATGTTTTTACTGAGCTTAAATTTTCAGCATCGGAATACTCGTTTTAGAATATTACTTGGCATGAATCTTCCTCAACATCTTACATCTTGCTTGATTCCTTAAAGTTAACTCTGATATCCTCATTCTCAGCTATTCTCATCATATGTCTGTAGAAAAAAGATATGTCAATGACCTCATATTTCTTCAGGGGCATCAAATCAAGGAAGATACAAGTGTCACCTAAGTCACTAGCTTGGTCCTGATCCAGCTGCTTTGTCATTGTCATTGCCATGAAGGCTATATTCATTGATGAATAGCATGATCCTCTTATGTACTATCTTGAATTAGACCTCACTAAAGAGGTTATGAGCAATTACATCTTAGACTTTTTTTTTTTAAATTCTGCTGTAACCTTAGTCCCTCAGTCTGGTGAAGGTCCAGTACTTAAGCATCTAAATTTTTCAAATATTATAAGATATAAATATTTTTGAAAGTCACTAAATTTTGATTTTCTTGGTACTATGGAGTACCACTGCTGAGAGATTGCAATCAACACCTATGATCTTACAGGTGTATATACTCTGGATACATTGCATTTTCACATTGAGAGTCAAACATGGCCCTGAATGCATCAACCAGGACATTCAAATTATCTCTTCCTGAGTATGTTCTCCACCTGTATTAGGGGCTCTCTTCATCATTTTCCTCTACTTCAACCTGGAACTTGTAGTAGGATTCCCACCCTGACCTGTTGGATTTTGCTTATATTAAAGCAGACAAAATGCACAGAAGGCAGGCATCATGTCCACAAGGGTTAAACTTATTTATGTCTGGAAATTGTTTGATTCTTTCCTGGAAAAGAAAAGATAAAAATAAATCGGTATAGATCATGAAACATGATTTGGGAGAGTTATGAAAGTTGAGAGAGAGAGAATAATACAGAGAGACAGAGGTAGAAGGGCATCTGACAATTATGATGCAAAACATAAGAAATCATGGCTTAGTATTTATCTTTTAAAAAATACTTAAATTTATTTTATTTGTTTTTCATGTGTGTGTGTGTGTGTGTGTGTGTGTGTGTGTGTGTGTAGCAAGGGGCACCACGTGTGTCCCTGTGGAGGACCAAGTGTGACTTTAGGAACCATCCTGGATTGCTCCTTTTTGCTTTGTTCTAGAATTTCCCAGGCTCTGCCCACCAGGACTGGAAATACAGGCCACAGCTGTTTCCATCTGGTGTTTTTACCTGGGACCTGGCTCCAAACTCAGGACCTTCTGCTTGCAAAATAGAGTCTTAACCCTTGAGCCATCTCTCCAGCCCCGTATTTTAATCTTTAAATATACTGTGATTTGGTTGGATACTTCCTCTCCAACACCTTTATTCTAGATTCATCTAAATAGTCATCTTGTCTGTCTTACCTAGTCTTTCTTTTTTTTTTTTAAAAAAAGAAGCAGTTATTAAACCAACAGCCCATATGAAAAGCAACAGTTTGTTCTTTTTCTTCTTAAATTTGATCTTGTTTTGCAGAGATAGCTTCCCTAATTGGTCAAGGTCTTTCTCAACTGAATCTTGTCTTTGAGAATATTTATCATCCTCTGTATAATGCAGTATCATCAGGAAACGCAGCAAGTTTTTTTCCAAACACACATCTCCGGCAAAACTGTCCTTTTAAAGACAATCACTATCTTGATGGTTTGATCAAAACTTCAATGTTTTCTGATTGTCAAGGATTTCTAGAGGCACAGGTATTAATTTCACTCATAGCTTAAAACATCAAGTAGTACTTCTGCCAGACAGAATCACCACAATGGCAGTGCTCTTTTCAAGATAATCTTCATATACCTGTTAAGAAAAACTGGGAATTGCAAAAAGCTGTTAGAAATGAATTTGTAAGCTCTCACTATATAGAAGTATCTGGGTTAAATCTGTTTGAATGACCATGCCTTCAGTTTAAAAAGCATTATTCCTTCTCCATGTCCAAAATCTGTATCGTGTGTTAGTAAGATGCCTCAGTTTTATTTATAGTGTGAGATCACTTTGTAGTAGAATTCCATCTTCTTCATTGTTATTTGAATAAGAAAATTGAGGCAGACAGATTTCAGCTTGTTATAAAAACATCCTTACAACTGGGGCTTATTCCAACAATGGAACAGACTGTCTCTTGAAATAGGTAACTCCTGATCCCCAGAGGTATTAGGGCAGAGGCTTGGATAGCTCCCATTTCTCCCCTGAATTATACCATCTGTCATCATTAAAACCAATTAATTAAATTTTTAAATGTAAATGGTTATTGCGTCTTTTGCTGAATGTAAGTGAATATTGTAAAACCTTAAAATAATACAGAAAAAAATGGAAACTTCCATTATTAGTTAATTCACCAGGAATTCCCACTGTTAATAATTTCACATGTCCTTTCAGACATTTGTTTTGTCTGTGTAAACATATTGGTTTTAGTACAAGTGACATCATACTATATATATAATGTTTCACAAGCTTTTTTTGTCACATAGGAGATGTAACAGGTTTCAATGTCAACAATAAATATTTTTGTGTTATAACTTAATATACAGACTATACGCCTAATTCAAAATCGTATCTGTATGTAACTGCTAATATGTAAGCTATATACCTACCTTGAAAGCATAAAGAATCAAAAAGGCTCACAATGAGAGAATTAAACAGTCCATATAGTGAATTCCAATGTGTCTGCTACCTTAATACTGCTTGTTACCATACTGTTAGTTTTTATTACATATCAATCCATCTTAATACTTTGGTTTTCTTTTTTTCTCCCACATTTTATTTTTTCCTAATCATACAAGCTCAGTAAGTACCCACATCCTTTCCCTCCCTCTTCTCCTCCTCAGTCGCTCCATCTTGCACTCTCCCCTCTTCCCCCCTTGCTTTTACTCCCTACCTCTCTCTCCCTGTACCAGTGCCTCACCCCCCCTGTACCAGTGCCTCCCTTTTCCTTCCTTTCATCCCATGGAGCATCCTTTTGTGTGACTGCCAACCCTCCCTCTGAATCCTCGACCCTAGTGAAGGTTCAGGACTCAGTGCATAGCCCTGAGCCCCTTCTTGGGCTCCCCATTAATGTGGGAACTCTATTATGACTGTTTAATCCCTTGCCTCTAAAGATCCTACTGACTAGAGCTTTCTCCCATGTGATCCCTCCTAGACTTTACGAGGTCATTGACATGTCAGCCATTGTGCAAGTCAGGCAAAGTCTAATTCTGGCTACCACAGCCCTAAATTGTGTGGTGTATGTTGCATATCATTGCTCCTCCCCATCTTTATGCTCCTATAATCTTGCTGCCCCCTGTTCTGCAAGGTTCCCTGAGCTTTAGGATGGGGAAAGATTTGGCTGGTCTGATTCCAGGTGAATAATGTAGGGTCTTTGGTGTTCTGAATTATGGCTTGTTGTTGTTTTCAGTTTTGCTTTTCCTGCCCTGCCCTTAGCTGCATTCTGATTGGTATCAAAGGTCACCTCCTGGATTTTTTATTTACTATTTAAACTGTATAAATCATTATAATTTGCACTCAAGTCATTCTGTATTTTTCACTATAACTGGAATCCCTTATTTATTTATTTATTTATTTATTTATTTATGGCTCTTGAATCAGATAAAATTCATATATGACTTTAACACAGATGGCTTAATCACAGTTTCTAAACAGCCCTTAACAAATGTATAACCCATGCAGTCTTAACTCTTACCAAGATACAAACTACACCCAAAAGTTCTTGCTTCATGTTTATGCTTTTTCTTTAGTTGTGCAGCATGTTTTTGTTTAGTTAAGACTGTTCGTGACTGCCATTTGTTGCTAGTAGGTATATTTACTGTTTATTATTTTCATTATAAATATAAAACAGTTCTTTGTTTAAAATTTTGTGTTTAAAGTACCAACAATACTATGCAACAATTTGGTTTAGCATGTTCATTTTACATTATGCATGTACTTGATATCTTCCCATATTAGTAAATACTTGGCCACTAAATCCTTCCAACAGATATCTAATATTCAATATAATTCAATATAGTATATATTTCATGTACATAATTCAATATAATAATATAAATGTATCATAATTTATTAATATTTAACCACCATCACCACTGATGAACAGTTAAGCCTTTCAATTTTTCAGTATCATACTAAGGTTAAAATGAAAACCCACAGAGATATTTATTGCCATAGTAATTTTATTGTATCTCTACAAATATCCAGAAATCAAATAATGCAACTTTTAGGCAAATTTCACTCCCATATACATGCTATATGCCCGAAAATCAATTTATGTAATTTCTATGATTATAGTATGTGTTTTCTGAATTTCTAGAACTGGAAAAATAAAGCATATGCTCTGAGAATGAGCCTTCAAATTAGGGGTCCAAGAATGGACCTAAGGATGGGGTTAGGAACTCAAATATCACAAATCTCAGAATCAAAGAGAGCTGGGATAATACTTACAATAATATTCAGCTGAAAGTAACATATAGTCAAACTTTTCAAGAAAAAATGAGGGAAAATTATATATAGTAGTCTGGAAAATTCATAAAGTACACCTATCTAGAGCACTGATTCTCCAACTTAAATGCTAAGAAGCACCTTATGGTTTGTTAGCTGACTGCTTAGCAACACTTCCAATTTTCTGATTCTGCCTGGTTTTCATGTGAGCTGAGACTGTAATTCTCTCACAAGTTATCAGATGATGCTGTTGCTTCTGGTCAAGGAATATAGACTGGAAAGCTAAACCCATATATTTCAGTCTACACTGAGCAAAATAAAATTCCAGCTTTTATTCATGTCATTGTGAACAATCTCTATTGTTCGAATCTGCTTCTCTGTGTTCTTGAAACCAAGTCAATTTCCCTTTAATCTCTTGTTATTCAGTGTTTCAAACCACTCAATCTCCATTGCCTTCTATTAGAAACTCAAAATTTAATGGAAATATCTCAAAAAACTGATTTTACCAAGCATCAGACATGAAAGGAAGGTAGTTTTTGTTGGATTGATCTACACAGAGCTTATCTACACAAAATGCAAATGTAATATGCTTAGTGAAAATTGAATTATGTACTTTTTTCTAGATGTGATACATATTAATTCTGTTAATTTACAGGGATACATGCCAAAATAAAAATCATGCTGAATCAGAAAAAGCAAATTAGAAATATAAATGATTGTGTATGCAAACACACACTATTCCTTGGGGCTATTTAAGACATCAAATTTACCAGCCTTTCAGGAATACACTTTGCCCATATGTCACAAAATTTGTTGTAAATCATCTACATATAAAATAAATTCAAGATCACATGTCAAATTCTGGTATTTATCTTATGTTTTCACTTCTAAATAAGAAGAGTTGTTAAAATAATATTAGATTGTATAGTTTAAACTCACATGCTTCCAAAAATTATTTACTAGGTGTTTGGAATAAAAAACATAAAAAGACAAGGGTTATAATTTTAATTTAAATCTAGTGGTGAAAAGAGAGGTAAATAAATAATTACAAGGTATATGAGAAGGATTATTTTAGAAGCATGAAGAAAATGTTGTCCAAACATAAAAGAATGAATCATTTTTTTTTCTTTAGGAATGAGGAAGGTCTTCACAAAGATTGTGTCATTTTAATTGAGTCTTGAAGGGGTTGTTGACAAAGACATGGAAGAGTATTAAAGCAAAGGGACTTATGCAGAGGCAGAAATTTAGAGCCATGGAAGCATTTAATGTAGGCTTGGAGTATAGTTCAAAGGTAGAATGTTTGCCTGGCATATGCAAGGCCCTAGATTTAATTTCCTTTGAGGAAAAAAGGAAGGAAAGGAGGGGAAAAAAGAAAGTTTGGAGTGAAAGAAGATGAAAAAAAAACAAAGAAAAAATCAAGCAAGAAACCTTCTGTGTTTGGGTTCTAGGTGTGACTGGGATGGGAGCAGTGCTGGATGAAGCAGGAAATGTAGAAGAAAAATTTTTGGACTTTGAAATCTATGCATGGAGTAAATAGTGAACCTTTGAAAAAATATGATATCTCTCCACCAGTGCTCAAATATTTCAATTCTACCAATGCAGTCCGTCCTTCCTTCCTTCCTTCCTTCCTTCCTTCCTTCCTTCCTTCCTTCCTTCCTTCCTTCCTTCCTTCCTTCCTTCCTTCCTTCCTTCCTTCTTTCCTTCCCAATCACTTGTCCCTGCCATTTTGAGCTTGTGGTAAGGCACATGCACATCATGATAGGGAACACGAAGTGGAACAAAGTTGCTCAGATCATGGCAACTGATAAAAAAAGAGAGAGAGAATCAGGAGCAGGTCTCATCTTTCAAAGCTTTTGTCCACCCTATTAAACCTTAAGACTAAGTCGTCAATATCTGAGCCTTTGAGGAATATTTAATATTTGGACCATAATAAGGAAGATCTACTATGCCAAAAGCATTAATTCAAATCAATTGAGAACTAATACAAAGATTTATCAGATATTTCTCAGTAGCATGTGCTCTTAAACTTGCATCCTAGTGAATTAATCTGTATAAAAGGAACCTGAGGAAGCACGAGGAGAAGTCTTTAAACTCAGTTGCATCTCTGGAAATTCATAGGTGAAACCCTGTCCCTCAATATCATCACATTAGTATTTAGGATTTTTAGGAGGTAATTAAATTTAAGTGACACCTCAAGGATGGATAGTAATATGATAGGAGTACTGGTTTTATAAGAAAAAGAAAACATTCTGTCTGTGTTTCTTGTTTTCTTTCCTTCTCCATTTCTTTACATATTTAACAAAAAAAAAGTGTGTAAGCATACAGTGAGAAGAAGGTTATCTATAATTTGGGGTATGGGCTTTCACTGGAACTCTATCAAAGAGACTCACTGATCTTAGACTGTCAGAGTCAAGAATAAATTTCTGTTGTTTAAGCTACACAGTCTACGGTTTATACTTATGGGAGATTAAGCAATTCGACCCAGAGTTGGATGGTGTTGCTGAATTGCAAAGTTGAAATTGTGGTTTTAAATAGGCTAAGTGTCCATAGAAAACAAGAACCAATTGTATAGTATCATTTCACTTGAAGTAATCTAGTGATTAAAGATGCCTGAATAATGAAGTATGTATCCATGTATCTATTCTATAATGCATAAATTTATAGCTGGAAAAGTAGGATATTAACATGTACATCATCCCTCATTAAGCTTTGGTCCTTCGCTTTTCACTGTAGATCTACTTAGCCAAGATTGATAACTACTAGCCCTAAAAATAGCAAAAGTTCATTTTTTTAAATAAAAGCTGAGAACTTTTTAAAAACTACCTTATATTTATTAGTTTGAGACTGAAAACTTGTGCTCCTTATGTGAACCATATTTGAAAAATGTAAACTGACAAGGAATTCCTATCAAGAAATTTACTTTAAATTGCTTATTTCTTGTCTCCCAACCTGGAAACCTATATCAGCTGTTGGCAGTACATTTGCCATGTCCCATCTGGCCATAACTTAAAGGCAGAGTTTTCCTATGGGGTGATATTTCTCCAGCTCCTCATAAAATTTTATTGCTTCATTGCTGCAAGTTTGAACATGGATACATTTTGTTATTTGAAGAAATCCTTTTCTTGCACCTAACAGACAATCTATTTGATTGAAGTATAAATTATGTTGTAAGAGAAATATCCTAGGTTATGTGATTTAACTATGAATATGTGGTCAAAATAAAATTAAAAGTCTACAAAGTCTTGCTCTAATGCCTCTTTAAAGATCTTTGTTTCTGTTAAGATACAGCAGACCTACTTTATTCTTTCCATTAGATCCAACTTTGTATGTGGGCATTACAAAGAAAACAAAAAGAAGAGACAAAAGACTGATTGGAAATCTCAAGAACTATTTATTTTTTTCTCGGTTTTCTTTTTCTTTTCATTCATTTTTTAGTATGTTGAAGACTAAGTGTTGAAGAAAGCAGAAACACAAAAGTAGAATGGGCCCATTAAAAAGAAAAATCACCAAACAACTCTTTGTATCATCAAAGGATCAATTTTCTGTCTGAAGACAGAAATTTTTCAAATCAATTCCAAGGACATTCCTGACAAGTAAAGAAACATTTGTGTTCCTACCTTCCCAACACACACAGGCACCAGCAAAGGCTGTTCTATTCAGGCTGTAATAAGGTTCTTTCAACATACTTCCATGTTGTGTAATAGAAGGTTAAGCATAAAGTTTGGATTTTATCCCTATTGGGTATAATACTATAAATTCTTGACATATCAGAATCTGTAGAGACCTTATGGAAAACTAAGATTTCTACTAGAATCTGAAGTTATGAGATATCATCTATTTTCCCTATGAAGAAGGTCTTAGAAGAGGTCTAGAAAAGAGTCAAGACTTTTTCTATGATGTGTTGGTTTTAAGACTAGCCTCTGGTGATGTCAGAGGAATTCCTGAGTGGAATAGCAGTGAAGATCTTCTAATCCTTCCATTCAAGGAAATATCACTGTAGTTTTAGTGGGTAGCTGGGACTTTTCATATTTGTGCAAGGGAAATGAATGGATGATAATCCCCTTACATGTCACTGAAAGTTGAACCAGAATATGGACTTGTGCTTCTACTTGACTCAGTAGTTCTCCAGAGAAGCAGTCTTTGAGGCACACAGCTGAATCAAGTTTAAATAAAAAGCAGAGATTTAAAACAAGGAATAGCCATAATTTTTAAAATGTAATCTGTAGCAATTATCAGCTAGTGGGCCAGCACGTGGGCTGGTGGGTGGGTGGGGCTTACAGGTGGGTGGAGCCAGTGGTTTTCGTGTCACAGAACAAGATGGTGTCAGAGAGAAAGGGATCTCTGGGCAAATCAGGAACCGGTCGTCTCTGCAGCTCCTTCAGCTACTGTTGATACTCAGGCTCAGAGCAACATTGGCAAGTATTCATGATATAATGAACCTGAGCCACCTACCAAGTCAAGTTGGGTGGAGTACCTCATTGAGAAGTTGAACTAGTTAGGCAGAAAACTTGATGGCTTCATAGCTATTCTGTGAAACTGGACAAAGTCCAAGCTGACCTAAAGCTACAAGAAAAGAAATAACTTATATGAAAAAAAATGAAGAACCAAAATTCAGATGAGGCTAAGACAACAGTCTTTGTTATCTTGGTCAAATATGGACTGGATTGACTGGAGTACCCAGGTAGCACATAGAAATGCATTTGGTGAGGTCAGAAACTTCTACCACAGCTTGTTCTGGTGTTGCTGAAGTTTGTGCTTTGTACCACATTTACCTTGATTACTCTCACCCCAATGGTCAGACCCCACCACAGATGGTGGGTGGATGCTATAGATGCTGAGTAGAACCAAAGAAAATCATGGAATTCATCTGTCCTTCTGACCTGGGCCACATCAAGAGCAGAGTCCTGTTTAATAAACAGAGAGAGAAGGACAAACTATGCAGTATAATCCATTGTTTGGCCTGCTTGAGGATGATCAGCTACCAGATCTATCTTCCAGAGTTGTTTTCAAAGAAATTCAGATTCATTGAGAAGGAAACAGAGCCATTCTTTGAGAAGTTTACACATATCAAGGCCTGTTGCAGTTCACCTGCATGGTTGCTGACAAATCACCATCAAAAGGCTTAAGGGAACAAGAGTTTTATTTTATTATGATAGTCCGGTTACAATTCATAGTCCAGCTTGATGGGAGAGCATGCACCAACATCAGGGGTGAGAGGATGACTGAGAGAGGAATGATCCTTACTTGCCAGACCAGCATGTCTAGCCAAGTATACACAAGGATGCTGACTCTCTCAACCAGCTCTCTATATTTTTATTCCAGGGCCTAATACCACCTACTTGGGCTTTCCCCATCACCCAGACAATCTCCTGCAGGTTTGCTCTAGGCTTAACCCAACCACTAATTCTCCACAAATGTGCTCAGAGCTCAAACCGTCAACTATCAAGTTGACACCTGTGTCTAACTATGACAAGAACCAAGCTGAAAAGTGTGACTATCAGAAGCATGGAAAATTTGCCATCTGAAATTAAAATACATGGAGTGCACCAAAAGCCCATATAATGGAACAAGAAGTACACACTGCTGGAAGAGTAACTTGATTACAAGGTGATGAGACACCTCCAGGTCCTGACCTATTTTCTCAAAGACATAGCACAATGAGCTCCCCTGAAGATGGGGATCTGCTACCAAAGAGGGCCAAATGAGGATCATGAGTCTCCTGAAGGTGTGCAGGTGGTGATGTCATTTGCATAGATGGTTCTATGATGATAATGGCAAAACTGATTGCAGTTTCAAGATAGGGAGGATCCTTTCCCATATTCCTAATGGAAGAACTCAGATCTATGATCTGATCCTGCTTGTGGGTGACAGGATTTTTCTTTTTATTACCACTCAAGTGAGGAACTTAAGTTCATTTGTCAATCACAGTGCCAGTACTCTGTGACAGGACGGCACAGTTAACATCAAAATTCTGCAATTCTGGGGCTGGAGAGAAAGCTCAGGGGTTAAGCCTCTGCCTTGCAGGGGGAAGGTTCTGAGTTCGGATCCTAGACCCCACGTACAGACGCCGGGTGGAAGCGGGGGCGGCCTGCTTTTCTGACCCTGATAGGGCGGAGCCTGTGAATCCCGGGGCAGAGTAAACAAGGAGGAGGTGGAGGGATTCATGGTGTTTCTCGAATTTGTCCGTGGTTCTACACACACACACACACACACACACACACACACACACACACACACACATACAATTGAATAAATAATAAAAAAATTTAAAAAAATTCTGCAATTCTGGCACTGAGAATGTTTTACACTCAGTCCATAAAAATGTATCGTGATGTTTGAATTATCATATAGCAGTTATGAACATCCTTGAAACAAATAGAAAACCTTGACAAGTAATGTCAACAAATAAATAGCAAACGTAGGAAAATAAAATAAAATTTATCAAAACTGCAAATTATAAGAGAAATACATAAAATAGTTATATTTAATTAATTTATTTTTCATCTGTGTGTGTGTGTGTGTGTGTGTGTGTGTGTGTGTGTGTGTTTGTGTGTATCAAGAGGAACTGTATTCCCCTTTTGGAGGTCCAAGGGTAACTTTGGGAATTATCCTGGATTGCTTCCACCTCCTTTTTGTTTCTTTCTGGGATTTCCCATGCTCTGCCCACCAGGGCCAGAAGGGCAGGCTGCCACCCTTTCCATCTGGCTTTATTTATATGGGACCTGGGATCTGAACTTAGGACCTTCTGCTTGCAAGTCAGGTTAAGTAAGACCCCTGAGCCATCTTTCTAGTTCCCCCAAAATTGTCATATTTAATAAACCAGAAATATAAGACTGAATTACAATTTCATTTTTGTAAGTATCAAAAATAATGCTACATAGATAAATTTAAGAAAGGTGGATACAAGATTGAATACTGGAGATTACAAAATATTGTTGAAGCTGAATACCAAATATTCAAATCATTCAGAGCCATTATATTTACTGTTGAAATGCCTCCCAAAGTAACCAACATATTTAGTGCAGTATCTACCAATATCACATTGTCCTTTGTTAGGGGGAAGCATACATGGAAATGGCGATGTTCAAATTCATAATGGCATTGAAAAGGATAAATGACCAAACAACATTAATAAGAACAATGCCAGAGGACTCATATTTATAAATTGCAAAACTTATTGCAAAGGTATAATAATAAAATATATACTTTATATATTATACAACAGAAGAGGAATAAAACTGAATTTATAATAAACTGGTTTTTCATTAAGTGTGCTGAGATTATTCAATCTGGGAATGGATTCTCTAATAAATGATGTTGAGACATATGAATAGCCAGCCATATTCCAGATAATGCAGTTAGATGCTGAATATATACGGTATACATTATAAATTAGCACAATAAACATCATAAACCTTAATATTGATCAAAATTTTAAGTATAAGAACTAAAGGAAAAACTCTTACAAAAAACCATGATGATAAATAATCATGACTTTGAATTTGGCAGTGTGTTCTTACCTATGATACCAAATGCACAAACAATAAAAGGAAAAACCAGATAAATTAGAATCCATTGAAATTATAAACCATTTATGATGTATTAAACTACAAGGTCAACAGATTAAATAGTACAGTAAAGAATCTTCACAAATTATGTGTTTAATAAGTTTTTAGTATCCAGACAATAGAAAGAATACATATAACACTATAGACCATATCAATTTAAAGCAATGGATATAATAAATGTTTATATCTCCAAAGAAAAATTGAAAATTGTTCAAGCACAAAAAGATCTAAGAATTATTAGTTGTTTTGAAAATACACATTAAAATCACTCTCGCTAAGATGACAAATAAAAGGAGTTACAGGACCAAGAGGAACATGAAACAACAAGGACCAGCAAAGATGTGTAGGTATTAGAATCCTCATAGTTTATGTAAAAGATCTGTTAGGAAAGCAATTTGACATTCCTTAAGCAAATTCAGCATAAAAAGGATGGGGGAGAAATACATGACACTAAGATATGATGAAACCAATTACACTACTAGCTTATGACAAAATAAAGAAAATCAAATAAAGCATTAATAGAAATGTCCTATACAGGGGTACACAGAGAGGGCAAGAAAGGGAGAAAGAAGAAACAACCTTGAGATGCTCCTCCCAGAAGACATAAGTGACTAAACAAACCTGAGATATGGTGAGAAAAGTCTTAATGCCCACCCCCTCCCAAACAATTTAGGTTTTTGTCATGGCTTTTGGTTGCCATTTGATGGTAAGACCCCCATTGTGGAAGACACTATATACAGAAATCATGGGACATGGAGAAAACAAGCTGAACTGACCCAGAATTTTCATCCTTGCTGGCTAGCTCTAATAATAAGCCCATCCACTGCTGGGGGAGAAAAAACATTAACAGTCTTAACCAGATGTAAATTCTGCAAGCTGTAATATGAGTCCACTGGCTGAATAAGGGAACAAATATTATGGGGATAACCACCTACTTTCCAATTCTCTTTTCCTTTTTCGCCATATCTCAGGTGAATGCTGGCTATGATAAATGAAATTAATTTTTTTAGTTGTATGCACACTAATCTATTAATACTCTAGCAAATACTCAAGCATATTCAATAGAGGCAACTCTAATGAAACATAATATACCACTCACATGTGAAGTTATGAAAGTAAGAGGGAATCTGGCTAGTTTGCAATGGAAGAAGGAGGGGGAATGGAACTGGGAAATGTCAGTAAACATTAACTTAAATTAATTGTATTCATATATGACACTATCAAAGAATGAAAACATTAAAAAAGTTAAACACATTCAATCATGTTGGAACATATCTGCAATTCCAGTTCTCAGGAAATTGAGGCAGAGGTATTACTGTCAGCTTGAGGCTTGGGCTGCATTCTAAAGTCCAGTCAGCAGGGTCTATATAGATAAGTCCTATATTTTAATAAATAAACATAACTCCCCAGGATCCTGAGACTGACCCCCATGCCAGGTAAGAGGCATTGGAAACTAGGGAGGGAACACCCACCTGTCTCAGATGTCCCAGTTATGGACCCCAGCACTAGGGAACAGTCATATCACACAACCAGAAGATCCCATCTAAATCTAAGAAGCTCTCCCAAAAACAACTAAAGTCAGACAACCTCATCTCACTCGAGTGTCAAAAACAAATACCAAAGCAGTCACAGACTTAACAGAAGATGTTCAAGTCACATAATAAACCCACAAAATACACTAAGTACCAGGAAAATATGTCTTCTACAAAAAACACCAACCCCCTAAAATAAATTACAATCAGAATAACCTGCTAGATACTAATCAAGAAAGCATGATTCAGCATAATATCTTCCAAAGAAATGTTAGTGATATGATCAACAAGCTTCTAGAACTATAAAAGAAATGTGACAAATGAAAAAAGGAACTTGAAGAACTCAGAGAGAAAATGAATTAGTGTGTGACCTTATATGAATAGGAAAAAAGTAAAAATTACGGAATGAAAAAGGAGATAGAGGAAACAAGAACAAGGTTAGAACAGGTGAAAAAAAGAACTTCAAACTGAAATTCAGTTGGAATTCAAAGCTAAATTAACTGAAATTGAAAACCCAACAAAAAGTATAACATACAGAATGGATCAAACAGAAGATAGAATAGCAGACCTGGAAGAAAAGCTGACATAACAGGATTGTTCAATCAAAGTAGCTGAGAAAACCAAAAAAAAAAAAAAAAAAAAAAAAAAAAAAAAGAAAGAACTATAGGATACCATAAAGAAGCCAAACCTGGCTCCAAAAAAGAGATATAGACAAATGGGTTAGAATTGAAGACCCAAATATTAGTGTACTTACCCATAGTCAACTGATCTTTTACATAGGTGCCCCCCAAAATTGGAAAAAGAACAGCATCTCCTTTCGTTGGCAAAACTGAGTACCTATATGCAGAAATATGAAACTGGACCCTTATTTATTTCCCAGTATAAAATCAACTCCAAATGCATCAAAGACCCCAATGTCAGGCAAAAGACTATAAAATTTCTAGGGGAAATTTGGGAATACCCTGAATTGATTGGCCTAGACCAGCATTTCCTTAATAAGACCCAAAAAGCACATAGAATATGTTCAATGCTAGGCAATAGGGACTATATGAAATCAAAATGTTTGCTCAGAAAAAGGGACTCTTAATCCAACAAAAAGGCAACCATCAGTATGTGAGAGTATCTTCACTAACCACACATCTGATAAAGGACTAATATCCAGACTACAAAATAAATTGAAAAATTAAACACCAAGGAAGTAAACAAACCCATGGGTCCTTGTACGTCATCGGAGAGGAGGACCCAGCGGAGAGTCAGGCATGCACAAGAAAGGACTCTCTGGGAATTGGGGCGGGAGGCACTGGGGGATGGGGAGGAAGGGGTGAGGGGAGGGGGAGCAGGGGGTTCAGGGGGAGGAGGAGGGAGGAAGGGAACTGGTGTACCTAATAAGTTTGTATGAGCTGAAATAATAATAAAAATGTATTAAAATGGGCTATAGAACTGAAGAACTTCTCACAAGATGAAATTTAAATGTCTAACAAACATCTTTTAAAAAGTTCTATCCCCCTATTCATTAGGGAAATGCAAATTAAAACCACTCTGAGATATCATTTCATTCTAATGAGAATGGATAAGATCCAATTCACGAACAACAGCAAATACTAGCATGGAATCGAGGAGTAGGGGGCTCTCATACATTGTTAGTTGGATTCTAAAATCATACAACCCCTTTGTAGATTAATTTATAGATTCCTAAAAAGCTAAAAATAGAAATACCATACAACTTAGGCATACCATCTCTGGGAATAGTCCCAAAAAACACTGCATCCTACAACAGTCACATGTACAACCATGTTCATCGTAGCACTTATCACATTGGGAAAGAAATGAAACCAGTGTATATGATCAAGTGTTGATGAATGGTTAATGAAAATGGTACATATATACAACGGACTACTAATCAGCTTATACAATGAAAAGCTTATACAATGAAAATTTTAAAACCCTAAAGAAAAAAGTTACAGAAGACACCAGAAAGTAGAAAGACATCCAATTCTCTTGGATAGGTAGAATTAATAACATAAAAATTGACCATCCTACCAAAAGCCATATACAGATTCAATGCTATACCAATAAAAATTCCAAGAAAGTTCTTTACAGAAATTGACAAAACAATCTTAAAATTCATATGGAAGCACAAAAGGCCCAGGATAGCATAAAAACAATCCTGAGTAATAAAAACTCTGGTTTTAATCTATACCACAAATCCATAGTAATAAAGCAGCTTGGTACTGGCTTGAAAATAGAACACATAGATCAATGGATAAGAGTTGAAGACACAGACATAAACCCATACATATACAGTCATCTGAGTTTTGATATAAGGGCTCAGAAATCCAATGGAAATAGAACAGCATCTTCTACAAATGGTGCTGGCAAAACCAGTTGTCCACATTTAGAAGATTGAAAGTGGACACTTACTGGTGACCATACAGGAAAATCAACTCCAAATGGATGAAGGACCTTAATGTTAGACCAGAGACTATAAAAAACCTTACAAGAAAGAACAGGGAATTCCCTTGAGATGATTGGCATAAGCCAACATTTTCTAAACAGGACTCTAATAGCACAAAAAATAGAATTAACATTCAACAAATGGTATCTCATTAATTAAAAAGCTGCTGTTCAGCTAAAGATATGGTTAACCAAGCAAAAAGACATCCCACAGAATGGGAGAAAACATTCACTAACAACACATATGATGGAGGACAAATAGCCCGAGTCCATAAGGAGCTCAAAAAATTGAACACCAAGGAGAGAAATAGCCCAGTTACAAAATGGGTTGTGCAGACCAGCCTAATCTCTCCCCATCCTAAAGCTCAGGGAAATTTGTGGAAGAGGGGGCGGTAAGATTGTAAGAGCCTAAAGGTGGGGAGGAACAACGATATGCAAGATACTCCATACAAGTTAGGGCCAAAGTAATCATAATAGGACTTTGCATGACCTGTGCAAATACCAACATATCATTGAACCCCCAAAGTCTAGTATGGATCACAGGCACTAGGATCCTTAGAGGCAATGGATTAACAGCCACAACAGTGTTCCTATACTAAAGGGGAACACAAAAAAAGTTCTAGGCAATGCTACTGAGTCCCTACACCTCATCAGAGAGGAGGACCCAGAGGGAAGTTTGACATGTATACTAAAGGATGCTCCAGGAATGGGGAGAAGGGGTACTGGAAGAAAGGGAGGGAGGGGGTAAAGGAAGGGGAAAAGGGGGGAGGGAGCAAAGGGAATCCAGGGAGGGGTGGAGGGAGTGAGGGGAATGGGGTACTTATCAACCTTGTATGAGTGGAAGAAATAAATTAAAAATAAATAAATAAAAAAGAAAAGAAAAGAAAAAGAAAATGGGTTGTGGAACTTAAAAGAAACTTTTCCAGGACAAAATTTAAATGTCCAACAAATACCTTAAAAAATGTTCCACTTCTCTAGTCATTAGGAAATAACAAATCAAAACTTCCCTGAGGGATCATCTAACCTAGTCAGAATGACAAAAGTCCAAAATACATACAATAACAAATGCTGGAGAGGATGAAGGGAGAAGGGAACCCTAATACATTTCTGATAAGAATGCAGACTTGTCCAACCACTCTGGAGATCAGTATGGTAGTTTCTAAAAATTTAAAAATTGAAATGTCATATGATTCTGCTATCCAACTACTGGGAATAATTCTAATACATGCATCATTTTATTATAGTAACATGAGTACATTGATGTTCATTACCATACTATTCATAATAGCAAAGTCATGTAATCAATCTAAATGCCCACCAGTTGATGAATGGATAGTGACAATGTGGTACATATGCACAATGGAATATTACTCAGCCATCAAGGAAATGAATTAACGAAATTTGCTGGGAAATGGATGGAATTGAACAAGTTATAGTGAGCGAAGTATCTCAAGTACAGAAAGTCAGACATCACATGTTCTCCCTTATAAGTGGAACCTAGTTCCAAATACTCATAATGATATACTTAAGGGAAAATATAACATTCATTGTAACCTCAAAGGATTATAACTACAGGGGCAAAAGAAA
This sequence comes from Typhlomys cinereus, assembly GCA_023101885.1. NCBI lineage: Eukaryota > Metazoa > Chordata > Mammalia > Rodentia > Platacanthomyidae > Typhlomys > Typhlomys cinereus. The sequence continues at coordinate 938,282 of JALPQD010000574.1, forward strand.
AAAGACCCCAATAAGATGGAGACAAAGGAACACAGTTCACTTGAGAAATAAGGCCATAGTCCATAGTCCAAAAAAAAAAGCCAGAAAGTAGTGAGACATCTGACACCGCTCACTCTCACTTTTCTTCCTGTTCACTTGGGTTTGGATGTGTTTGAAATGCTGGGCATGTGTCCCCTGTAATGCAGGGGTTAGGGGTTGGTAACTAGTTAGTAACCAATTGGCAACTTGAAGGCTGACCAAATCACTACTGTGTCCTATTCCTATTCTTCTCTCTCGTTTTAAGCCTCTTCTTACATAAAGACCTTTTTATTAACAGTTTTTTAATCTTTGGATAGGAGAAAACCTTAACACCCAGACAGAATGCAGCCTTGTGCAGTGTAAGAATAATAATTGAAACAACAGCCAAAACATAATGCAGAATACCAAGTAATGTACAATGGTTACTTGAAACTAGGCCAGCTGAATCTCTTCCCATCCTAAAGCTCAAGGAACCTTGTGGAAGAGGTGGTTGTAAGACTATACAAGTCTAAAGATGGAAGGTCCACTACTGGACAAGACAATCTACTCAAGACAGGGCTGTAAGCACTCAGGAATTCACTGCCATGAGATCTGACCTCACGAGACCTGCACAATGCCTGATATGTCAACAAGCCCCCATAGACTAGTGAGGATCTCAAGGAAGATGGTTTCAGGCAGTAGGATCCTTAGAGGCAAAAGGTTAGACAGGTATAGGGCAGAACCCATATTAGTGAGTGGTCCAAGAAGGGCTCTCCTGGCCTACCACACAGACCTGAACCCCCACTAGACTAGGTGATTCAGTGGGATTCCCAGGGCCCATATAAACTGATGGACAGGATAGTGGGAGGGAGCAGGTTGGATACACCAAGAGGGAGGAGGGACGGTAGGGGGGAGAGAGAGGGGAAGAGAAGAAGGGGAGATGGAAGGAGGATAGTGAAGATACCTACTCATTGAGCTTGTATAACTAGGAAACCTTTTTAAAAAGAAATGAAATAGAACTACCAAGAATAAATTAAAATTTAATTATAGCGATAAACTGTGAAAAAAATAAACAAAGGGTTATTCCTAATTAGTCTAAGAATTCCCTATGGTCTGGATTAATTTCCACATTCCACACTTTGCTACAGGCCAAGTATGTGTCCTTTCCAATCTTTTTGAAAATGTACTTCCAGGGGCTGGAAAGGTGGCTCAGGGGTTAAGCCTCTGCCTTGCAGGCGGAAGGCACTGAGTTGGGATCCTAGACCCCACCTGTAGACGCCAGGCGGAAGCAGGGGTGGGAGATGGGGGGGAGGGGCTGTGTGGCCTGCGTTTCTGGTCCTGGTAGGGCGGAGCCTGTAAATCTCAGGCAGAGTAAAGGAGGGGGTGGAGGAGGTCCGTGGTGGTTCCCAAATTCACCCGTGGTTCTACACACACACACATACACATACACACACACGCGAGCGCGCGCGCGCACACACACACACATGCACACACGCACAATTGAATAAATAAAAATAAAATAAAATAAAAAAGAAAATGTACTTCCATAAGATCACATCTTTGAGACAAAGATGCTAGAACGGATGCTATATCCACATTAATTCCTAATTGCGTCCAAAAACACTACCCCAGCAGAATACAGAATATAATTCGGACACAGGATGGTACCAACCAGATTCTTAAAATTTAACTTTAAAATTGTTAATCAAAGGATCAGGGAGATGGCTCAGCAGATAAGGTGCCCATTCACAAACCAGACAATCAGAGTTTAATATTCAGAAGCCCACAAGGTAGAGAAAGATAACTGACTTCCAGAAGTTGTCTTATAACTTCTACCCACATGTCAAGACATGCATATCTACACTTCCTCTCCTTCTGTGTCTCTCAAGTAAATGGATAAAATACAATATATAAATGAATAAAATAAAAATTTTAATAAAATGGAAAATAGGGACAAGAATAGCAAAATAAACTTAAGAACAGAAGCAAATAAATTTTTCCACATCAAGAAAGTCAGTGAAATTGAAAAAAATTCATTTGAGCCAAAAAGATGGTTGTTTGAAAAGAGAAACATTAAATATTAATGTTTATAACAAGCATAAAATAATAAACTTATAACAAGACAATTTTTAAAAGACACACACAAACAATGAATACAGAACCAAAACCAAGGATATGATGGACCCTGGACACAGGTAAAGGATAAGAAAATATAAAAATTCTACATAAATGAATTGATCTCTTAAATTGAACGAATTCATCAAAAAACATAAAGTAACACACTTCATTCATGACAAAAAGATCATTTTGATTGTCTTGTGCTTACAAAGGAAATTAGATGTCTGATTCTAAATTCCATTATCTTTCTCACATACTAAGGCATGCATGAATTCATTGGAAAATTACATCAAATTGTTTTCTGTAAAAATTCTTCCATATAACAAAAGAATAGTAAAAAGGAAATGAATTTTATTACATATTTTATTTTTTAGTGCTGCATACATGAATATAGTGAATTTATGATATTTTCACTCTTTGATCCCCAAAGCCATTTTCATCTTTTTCTCCTTACAATCCTTCATTCCCCCCTGCCAGACTCTCTCCTGTTTTCAAGTTTTTCCACTTGTTTCATCTAGTTTGTCTTTGATGACATATGCCTGATATGATTCATGCTCCAGCAGGTTTAGATTAATGAATATGACACTGTACTGGTTATTCTTATCTGTTGCTATGAGAGAACACCCAAAATTAAACAATTTAAGGGAGAAAGGGAGATTTATTCAACTTATGGTTCCAGAGGGGAAATACAGTCTTTCATGGCAGACATGGCACAGCTGGTGGCCAAAGCTGGAGACAGGCTAAGTTACGGCAAACATCTTGGAGGCTGAGAGCTGCAAAACTGCTTGCTGCAAAGCAGACCTCTCCAGGAGGTAGGGTGGGACTAATACATCTCAAGGCCCACCCCTGTGATTGTTATCCTCCAGGAAGTCTCTACCTCTCAAAGGTACAATGACCTTCCCCAACATATGAGATTATGGGGGACACATTTCAAACCATGTCAGCCACTAAGGAAAACATATTTCTTTTCTTCTCTATCAGTATTCGTTTAGATTCAGAACCAGACCTCAAGCCAGAGACCCCACTTGATAGACATGAGATCAAAAACAGATTTCCTACTTCTGGAGACCCCGCCAAGAAGAAATACAGACAACTGGAGAGACTCCTAGTTATATTCCTAGAATTTGGTCAAGCCAAAATTCTTTCCCCCTGCACTACAACTATTAAAAAATTGAACCCCTCACTCCAATCAGTACTAATTTCCATCTGGCAGGGAAATTGCTGATTTCCCGTTGGAGTTTGGAGGAGCTTCCTGAATAAACTTCAGTCTTTATGGACAAATCTTGTGTTCTATCTTCCTTCCCCACACTTCTCTTCCTTTTTCTCTTTTTTAACAGTATTAGTCCTCATCAGTCTCTCAATGAGGTGTAGATCTTCTTGAGACCTTTCCCCTTCCATGATGAGACATTGATTGCACAGTTCCTATACAGTTCATGTGAATCTATTTCATGAAAATGTTACTTTGATGAGAAAAGATAAAATACAAAGCAGGAAATTTCTGGTCAATATTAATTAAGAATATAGAACATTCATTAAAGATATCTTTCCTCAACTGACTTGCAAATAAATAACAAATATTAATTTTCAATATGAAATTTTTTGCCAAGATTAAATGAATTTTTTACAGAAATACAAGTCTAGTGTAATACTTGAAAATCAATTTAATTCTACATATTACCAAGTATTTAAAAAAGCATGTATAATCTTATCAATTGATGAAGAAAAAAATCACATTGTCAAGATCTATACAAATTCATGATTAGAACTCTCAGGAAAAAAATACAAGTAGAAAGACAATTCCTCTATTTGTATGGACATGTATATAAAATCCAAATATATACCTAATGGTTAAAGACAGTTTGCACCTTAAGATGAGAACAAAACAAGGATTTCAAATCACCATTCTTGCTCAATATACTGCTAGACATGCTAGGGAGCACAGCAAAGAAAGAAAATGAAATGAAAAGAATACAATCTGGAAAGGAGCAATAAATTGTGTATCACTTTATGAGATTTGTAGAAGAAGTCTGAAAAATCTATGAAACATTCACATAACTAATAATAATAAGTTATATTAAGATAATTTTTTATTTCTATATCCTAGGATATATGTGGTTGTGGCAGTTAAAATTACAGTATAACATAATCATCAAAAAATATATTAATTAGACATAAATCTAAAAACTTATTCAGCATTGAAAAATAATAAAATAAAATTTAGAATTTGAATATGCATATTGTATCAAACAATTCTATAACTAAAAGGTATGCATTTTCTTAAATTGATTTATAGAAGATATTCTCATGAAAATGTCAACAAGAATTTTAGTAGATATAGAAAAGATTAAATGTGGTTTCTTAGTCCATTTGGGCTACTAAAACAAAATAACTTTGAAAAGGTCAAGTGACTAGCTCAAATGTATTGCTTAAAGTCCTGGAGATTGAGAAGTCCAACACTAAGCAACAGTAGATTTGGAATCTGGTAAAGACTCACTTTCTCTTCCAATAATGATTGCCTTCTATAGAGGGTGGAAGGAACAAACAAGTTCCCTAAGTCTTTGTTTATAAAGGCACTAATTCCATGATCTAGGGCAGAAGCTTATGATCTTCTCACCTCAAGAATACAGCAACTCTTTTTTTATATTTTTTTATTTCTTCCACTCGTACAAAGTTGATAAGTATCCCATTCCCCTCCCTCCCTCCACCCATCCCTGGATCCCCTTGCTGCCTTCCACCTTTTGCCTTTCCTTCCCCCCCTCCCTTTCTCCCAGTGCTCCCTCCCTCCCGCCCAATTCCTACAGCATCTTTTAGTGTGAATGTCAAACTTCCCTCTGGGTCCTCCTCGCTGATGATGTATAAGGACTCAGTGGCCTTGCCTAGAGTTCTTTATTGTGTTCCCCTTTAGTATAGGAACACTATTGTGGCTGTTAACCCCTTGCCTTTAAAACTTCTAGTACTGGGGCTGGAGAGGTGGCTAAGGGGTTAAGCCTCTGCCTTGCAGGCAGAAGGTCCTGAGTTCGGATCCTAGACTCCACATATAAACGCCGGGCAGAAGTGGAGGGCGGCCTGCGTTTCTGGTCCTGGTAGGGCAGAGCTTGTAAATCCCCAGGCAAAGTAAACAAGGAGGGGGTGGAGGCGTCCATGGTGGTTCCCGAATTCGTCCTTGACTCTACACACACACACATACATACACTCACGCGCACACACATACATGCACAATTGAATAAATAATAAATAATTAAAAAATAAAATAAAAAATAAAAATAAAAGTCCTAGTACCTGTGATCTATGCTAGACTTTGGGGGTTCAGTGATATGTTGGTAATTGCGCAGGAATGCAAAGTCCTATTATGATTACTTTGGCCCTAACTTGTATGGAGTATCTTGCATATTGTTGCTCCTTCCCACCTTTAGGTTCTTACAATCTTACCGCCCCCTCTTCCACAAATTTCCCTGAGCTTTAGGATGGTGAGAGATTAGGCTGGCCAGGTTCCAGGTGTTTGATTTAGAGTCTCTGATTTTCCGAATTATGGTTTGTTGATTTTTTTTTTCGGTTTTGCTGATCCTGCAGCGCTCTTGGCTCCATCCTGATGGGTATTGCATATCACCACCTGGCCAGAGATAAAATGCTGTTAAAATAGAGTCTTATTGTAAGAGTACATTCAAAGGTAGATGGAATAAGAGTAGGAGACCACTGTAAGGGGGGAGAGGTCAGTCTCCCATTTGCAGGATGGTTACCTTCTATCTGCCTGACGCTATGCCCTCCCTTTCTGTGATCTCATACCCCATCAGATGCAGGTGACCAGTAAGGAGAGTCTGCGAGCCCAACTAGATGTGTCATTACTTACTTGCAGTCCTTGATGGTGCCCTATTTTCTCTGGTGTAGCATGATCCTCTCTCTCCTTGTTTCTGGCGTGGCCCTCCTTCCCCTTCCCTCCCTGCTTATAATCTTTGCAATTACTGTAGGTTTTAAGAGATTTATCTTTAAGTGTGTCACTAAGTGGGTTTGGTACTAGGATCCACCTATTAGGGAGCACATACGGTGCTTAATTTTCTGTTTTCTAATTCCATCCATTTTCCAGCAAATTTCATTAATTCATCATTTTTGATGGTTGAGTAGTATTCCATTATATGAATATACCATACTTTCCTTGTCTACTCATAAACTGTTGGGCATTTCAGTTGATTCCATGACATTGCTATTGTAAACAATGCTGCTATGAACATGGTCCTGCTTGTGCCATTGAGTTGAATTTTTCCTGTATGGGAGATTATTCCCAATAGTGGAATAGCAGGGTCATTTGGCATTTCAATCTTTAACTTTTTTAAGAATCACCAGACGGCTTGCCGGAGTGGTTATATAAGCCTGCATTCCCACCAGGAATGTAGGAGAGTTCCCTTCTCTCCACATCTCCTCCAGTAGTTGGTATTGTTTGTATTGTGGATTTTTGCCATCCTGACTAGGGTGAGATATCTCAGGGAGGATTTGATTTGCATTTCCCTGATGGCTAAGGATGTGGATCATTTTTTAAGATATTTGTAGATATTTCAATTTCTTTCCTAGCAATGTTTCTTTTGAGTTCCGAGGCCCATTTTTTAATTGGGCCATTTGTTTCCTTGGTGTTTAGTTTTCTATTCTAAGGTCTTTGTGCACTCTGGATAATAGAGCTCTATCAGATATGTGGTTAGTGAAGATTTTCTCCCATTCTGTGGGTTGCCTTTGTGCTCAATCTCTTTATCTGAACAGAAACTCTTTAATTTCATAAGATCGCATCTGTTGAGTGTCGGTTTTATTGACTGTGCTATCAGATTTCCGATTAGGAACTGTTGGCCTATTTCAATCAGCTAAAGGGAATTCCCAAACCTTTCAACTAAGATTTTTATAGTCTCTGGCCTTATATTGAGGTCCTTGATCCATTTGGAATTAAGTCTTGTACATGGTGACAAATACGGGTTGAGTTTTAATCTTCTGCATGTGGACTACCAGTTTTGCCAGCACCATTTGTTGAAGATGCTGTTCTTTTTCCACTGGATTTTTGGGGCCCCTTTGTCAAAGATCAAATGGCTGTAATTGTGTGGGCTTAAATCTGCATCTTCAAACATTATCCATTGTTCTGTGTGTCTGTTTTGGAGCCAGTACCAGTCTGTTTTTATAACTATAGATTTGTAGTGGTGATACCTCTAGCAGTGTTTTTGTTACTCAGGATTTCTTTTTGCTATCCTGGGCCTTTTGTGCCTCCATATGAATGTTGAGATTATTTGATCAACCTCTTTAAAGAATTGCTTTGGGATTTTGATTGGTGTAGCATTGAATCTGTATATTACCTTTGGTAGGATGGTCATTTTTACGATGTTGATTCTGCCAATCCAGGAACATGGGAGGTCTTTCCACCTTCTGGTGTCTTCTGCAATTTCTTTCTTTAAGGTTTTAAAGTTTTCATTATAAAGGTTTCTTACTTCCTTGGTTAGGTTTATACCAAGGTATTTCATTTTTTTAGGAGCTATACTAAATGGGATTGTTTCTCTCAGGGCTTTTTCGATTCTTTAATTCTGGGCATATAGGAAGGTCTCTGATTTTTGCACATTTATTTTGTATCCTGCCACCCTGCTGAACTTCTGTATTAGTTCCTGGAGTTTCCTGGTGGAGTTTTTGGGATCCCTCAGGTATAAGATCATGTCATCTGCAAATAGGGATAGTTTGACTTCTTCCTTGCCGATTTGAATCCCTTTTAACTCCATTTCTTCTCTGATGGCCTCAGCTAAGACTTCAAGTACAAAATTGAATAGAAGTGGTGAGAGTGGACAGCCTCGTCTAGTTCCTGATCGAAGTGGGAATGTTTCAAGTTTTTTCCCATTGAGCATAATCCTTGCTGTTGGCTTGTTGTATATAGCTTTTATTATATTGGTAAAGGTTCCTTCCATTCCAACTGTCTCTAGGGTTTTGATCATAAACGGTTGTTGGTTCTTGTCAAAAAGCTTTTTATGTATCTATCGAGAGTATCATGCGGTCTTCAATTTTGGACTGGATTTTATGGTGAATTACATTTATTGATTTGCGTATGTTAAACCAACCTTGTGTGCCGGGGATGAAGCCTACTTAGTCCCCGTGAAAGATCCTTTTGATATGTTTTTGAATCCGATTTGCTAAGACTTTGTTGAGAATCTTTGCATCTATGTTCATAAAAGAGATTGGTCTATAGTTTTCTTTTTTAAGTATATCTCTATTAAGTTTTGGGATTAAGATGATATTAGCTTCATAGAAGGAATTTAGTAGTGTTCCTTCCTTTGCTATTTGATGGAACAGTTTAAGGAGTATTGGTGTTATTAGCTCCTTAAATGTCTGGTAGAACTCTGTGGTGAATCCATTGGGTCCAGGACATTTTTTGGTAGGAAGATTCGAGATTATTTCCTCGATTTCCTCATATGTTATAGTACTATTTAAATAATTGACAACTTCCTCATTAAATTTAGGTAAGTTGTGCTTTCTTAGGAATTCATCCATTTCTCTTGTGTTGTCAAATTTCACAGAGTATAAGTTTTTGAAATATGACATTATAATACTCTGAATTTCTTGGATATCTTTAGTGGTAAGTCCATTTTCATTTTTAATTTTGTTAATTTGTGCTTTTTTCTCTCTTGCTTTTGGTTAATTTAGCTGGGGGTGTATCAATCTTATTGATAAAGAACAACCTCTTTGACTGGTTGATTCACTGTATTGTTTTCCTAATCTCAATTTTGGATATTTCTCCCCTGATTTTGCTAATCTCCTCTCTTCTACTGCTTTTGGGATCAGATTGCTCTAGTGTCTCTAAGACTTTAAACTGCATTGTTAAGTTATTTATTTCTGATGCTTCCATTTTTTTGATGTAGGCATTAGGAGTTGTGAACTTACCTCTTAAGACAGCTTTCATTGTGTACCAAAGATTTTGATAAATTGTATTTTCATTATTGCTCACTTTAAGGAAATCTTGAATTTCCTTTGTAATTTCTTCCTGAATCCAATTCTCATTCAGCATTAAATTGTTATGTTTCCAGGAGTTAGTGTATTTTCTGTTGTTTGTTGTGCTATGGATGTCAAGCTTTAGACCATGGTGGTCTGATAGCGTACAGGCTAGAATTTCAACTTTCTTGTATATGTGATTTGTTTTGTGGCCCAATATATGATCTATTTTGGAGAAAGTTCTGTGTGCTGCTGAGAAAAATATGTATCTTTTTGTGCATGGGTGAAAAGTTCAATAAAGATTTGTAAGGTCCATTTCATTAAGGGTTTGATAAAGTTTCAAAGTGTCTCTGTTAAGCTTTTGACCTGTTGATCTATCCCATGTTGAGAGGGCAGTGTTGAATTCCCCAAGAATTATCCTTTTGGGGTTGATTTCTCACTCTAAAGTGCTGTAGGGTTTGCTTAATGAATGTGGAGGGGCCCGTGTTAGGTGCATATATGTTCAGTATTGTGAAGTTTTCCTGGTGAATTGTACCTGTGACTAAAATGTAGTACCCTTCTTTGTCTCTTATGATTTTTTTTTGTTTGAAGTCCACATTGTTCAATAGCATAATGGCTACTCCTGCCTGTTTCCTGGTTCCATTAGCTTACTGAATTTTTGACCAGCCTTTTATTCTTAGGATGTGCCTAAATTTTGTGGTGAGATGAGTTTCCTGAAGGCAACAGATTGATGGGTTGTGATTTTTAATCCAAGCTTGTAATCTGTGTCTCTTTATTGGTGACAATTCAATTGACATTTAATTTTATGATGGAGAAATTATTTTTAATTCCGGATATTTTTTATGTTTAGTGGCTTTTGTAAGTGTATTAATTGGCTTTTAGATTTTGGTGGTATTATACTTCCTTTCTGTCCTCCTGGATACACTTGTTTTTTTTTTCAAGCTTGAGTATCATTTCTAGCATTTTTTGAAGGCTTGGTTTGGTAGACATGTAAGCCATCAAGTTGTCTTTGTGCTGGAAAATTTTTCTTTCTCCCTCAATCATGACAGATAGTTTTGTCGGATATATCCACCTGGGTTGATATTTTTGCTCATTTAGTACTTGAAATACATCTCTCTAAGCTCTTCTTGCTTTTACTGTTTCCATTGAGAAGTCATTTGTTATTTTAATAGGTTTACCTTTAAAAGTGACTTGTTTTTTTTTTTCCCTTGAGGCTCTCAGCACCTTTTCTTTGTCTTGAATGTGGAGTGTTTTGACTATTATTTGCCGTGGGGACTTTCTATTTTGGTTATATCTGTTTGTTGTGCAGATTGCGTCTTGTATTCAGATGGGCCTCTCATTCTTTAGATGAGGGAAGTTTTCATTTATGATAATTTGAAAAATTTCCTCATGTGTGGAATTTTGGGATTCTTGCTCTGGTATTCAATGAATGCGCATGTTAGGCTTCTTCAGGGTGTCCCATAACTCTTGAATATTCCTCTCAATTATCTTTTTGGCTTTAACAACCTCTTCCATTGAGATTGTTAATTCTGCCACTTTGTCTTCAAGATCTTAAATTTTATTTTCTGCGTCGTTAATTCTGCTAAGACTCTCTGTTGAGTTCTGGGTTGAGGATAACTTGTCTTTTAGTTCAATTTTAAACTCTGCCTAAGACTGCTCTATGCCTATTTTTGTTTCTTGAACTGTTTTTCTCAACTCCTCCACGTGTCTGTTTTGTTCTTGTTCATAGTGGTTGATGTAGTTATTTAACTCCTTTCGGATTTCCTCTTTCATAGTATTGATCATGGTAATGATCATGCTTTGAAAGTCGTTATCTTGAGCCTGACTCTCTTGGCTAATTTCTGTGAATTTGTTCTGGTTGGAATCTGTCGCTATGGGGTTAATTCTTTCAGTGGGAGATTTGTTTTCTTGGATTTTGTTTCTCATGGATCTACAATTTGACTTGGGCATTGTTGTTTTGTCTCTTGAGTCCTTACAGTTTCTATGTGGTTTTGACTGAACTGATTTAGTTGGTATAACTGCTTTCTGGCAGTTATTACTAGTGGTTGCCTTGGAGTTGGGTGTGTTTTTCTGTTGTTATTGTTATTTCCAAGATGAGGCTATTAGACTGTTAGTACATCAATTAAATCAGGTTTAGTAGACAGGGCGTGCCTTACCTGGTCTGAGAATGAGCCAGTGTGTGTCCTGGCAGGCAGAAGCAGGGAGAGGCTAAGGATAGTCAGTGAGCTTCACCTGGGACCTGGGGCATGGCCAGTACCCCATCCAAACCCTGGGCAGCTTTGGTGCTGCTCAATCTCGATGGTGGGAGGGGCTGGGAAGAGCGGGTGACCTGGGTTCTGGTGGGGAGTACCTGGGAAACAGAAGGCCTTACCTGGACCGTGCTAGTGAGCAAGCATGTTTTCAGGGCCAGAGGAAGTGGAGTAAGGGCAGCAAGTCTTTCTTTTTTTTTATTCCACAACACAGTCAGTGTTGTAAAGATTATTCCTAATTTTAATTTTAATTTTTCTTTTTCTTTTTTAATTTTAATTTTTTTATTTTTAATTAATTTATGTATTTTTTACACTCATACAAACTTAATAGGTACTCCAGTCCCTCCTTCCCTTCCTCCACCACTTCCCTGATCCTCTTGCTCCCTCTCCCCCCCATCCCTGGAGCATCTTTTAGTGTGCATGGCAAACTTCCCTCTGGGTACTCCCTGTTGAGGTGTAAGGACTCAGTAGTCTAGAGCTCTTTTTTGTGTTCCCCTTTAGTATAGAAATACTATTGTGGCTATTAATCCCTTGCCTCTAAGGGTCTTGGAGCTATGATCCATGTTAGACTTTGGGGGTTCAATGCTATGTCAGTCATTTCACAGGTCATGCAAAGTCCTAATATGGTTATTTCAGCTCCAACTTGTATGGAGTATCTTCCATGTCATTGCTCCTGCACATCTTTAGGCTCTTATAATCTTACCGCCCCCTCTTCCACAAATTTCCCTGAGCTTTAGGATGGGGAGAGATAAGGCTGGCCTGTTACTTGTGATTAATGTAGGGTCTCTGATGTTCTGAATTATGGGTTTTTTTTTCCAGTTTTGCTGTTCTTGCACCGCCCTTGCCTCCATCCTGATGAGTATCAGATGTCTCCTCCAATCCAAAGATAAAAGGCTGTTAAAATAGAATCTTACTATAAGAGTAGATTCAAAGGTAGATGGAATAAGAATAGGAGACTGCAGTGAGGGGAGGGTAGTCTCCCATTTGCAGGATGGTTACCATCTGTCTGCCAGTCTCTATGCTCTCTCTGACTGGTGAGATCAAACCCCCTCGGTTGCAAGTGACCAGGAAGGAAAGTCTGTGAGCTTAACTAGATGTCTCACTACTTATTCACTTGATGGTGACCTATTTTCTGCTGTTGCATGATCCCCTCTCTCCTTGTTTATGGCGGGGCCTTTCTTCCCCTTCCCTCCTCTTTATAATCTTTTGAATTACTGTATGTATTACAGTGATTAATCTTGGAGTGTGTCACTAAGTAGGTTTGTGTCATGGTTTGAAATGTGTCCCCCACAGTCTCATGTTTTTGGCAAGGTCATGATACCTTGAGAGGTGGAGCCTTGCTGGAAGAAGGCAGTCACAACGGGTGGGCCTTGAGGTGGAGTAGTCTCACCCTACCTCCAGGAGAAATCTGCTTTTACTACAAGCAGTCTGTAGCTCTCAGTTTCCAAGATGTCTGCGGTGACAGCCTCCTCCAGCTTTGACCAGCCAGCCATGCCGCTTCTGCTTTGAGAGACTGTACCTTCCCTCTGGAACCATAAGCTGAATAAACCTCCCTTTCTCCCTTAAGTTTATTTACTTTGGGTGCTCTCTCACAGCAACAGTAAAGAGTAACTGTTACAGAAATAGGTACCAGGAGAGGGGTATTGCTGTGAGATTAAGAATAGCTGGTACCACACTTGAAGTTGTTTGTGAAGCTGAGAGAAGTTAATACCCAGAAGTGTGGCCAATGCTGTGATGTGGCTAGTGTGCCTTTGGAACTGTTTGTTGGGAGAAATATGGAGAACTTTGGGACTTTGTTCTGGGAAAGTCTTTGCATCTTGGCAGTTGGGCCAAAGGGGCCTTTCTTGTGAGAGCTCAAAGGAGAGCAATGCTGTGAGAGACATAGACAGTGGAAGCCCAGCTTGTGATGGTCAAGAGGGGAACAGAGACTGTGTTTGCAACTGGATGAGTGACACATGGAGCCATGTTGGCCTCTAGTTTAGTGAAGTTTTGCCCTCGACCCGAAAGCTTGCCTGAAGTTAATCTGGAGTGCTTGGCAGAGGAAATTTCAAAGCAATGTAGTTTTGACAATGTGATATGGCTATTTTTTAGTTGTCTTCAGAGTTATGAAAAAGAGCAAAGAATTAGGCAGGAAGAAGCAGAAACTGTAAGATCTGATGATGGAAAATACAATGACAAACTTAAACAGTTGAACCAGGAAGAAGCAGAGAACAAAATGGCTGTTGAATAGATTAGCTCCATTTGTAAGTCAAAGCTTGCTCTCAATTTGAATAATAGGAGGGGCTCTAGCTTGAGGGCAAGATCCTCAGGGAGGGCTCCCACTCATAAGAATGCAAATCCTTTCAGAAGACTCAAGCTAAAGAGTGGAGTTCCAAAACAAGAGTTGGTTTCTTTTACAAAACCATTGCCCAGAAGTGAAAAAGATGGTCAACATAGAGAAGCAGTATTGGCTGTGATTCAAAGGGGCCAGTCTTGGCAAAGTAATCCATGTGGTTCTGGTTTTAGAGGCATCAGTGATGCAAGAGGGAGGAGAACATGGAGTCCTCCTCCAAGATTTCAAAAATTGGCAGAATCCAGGCATCATGAGGCATGAAGCCTGCAGTTTAGAGGCCCAAGAAGAGCAGTTTGTGCTGTGGAGTTAAAGCCTGGTTTGTCATTGAGAAGTAAAGATGTTAGAGATTCCAGACACAATGTGGGACACCTGCCAAGGAGAGCTGTATACCCTGGGAGGAGTCAGCTCAAGAGAGCAACATATTCTATGGGTAACTGCATTGGAGGGGTGGAACCAAAGCCCTTTGGAACTGAGATGACATCAAAGAGAGGCTCACATGTTGGACTTGGAGCTACAAGATTTGGAGTTTGTCCTGCTAGTTTTTGGTCTTGTTATGGACTAATCTTTCCTGGATATGCCCCCATTTCTTCCTCTTGTAATGGCAATGTTTATTCTGTGCCATTGTATGTTGGAAGTATGTAACTTGTATTTTGATTTTACAGGAGACTTTGGACTCTTGACTTTTGGACTGTGTTGGGACTACTGTTGTAATCTATGAAGACTTTTAAAGTTGGACTGAGTATGGTTTACATAATGAGATGGCAATGAGCCTGTGGGAGCCAGGGGTGGAATGCCATGGTTTGAAATGTGTCCCCCACAGTCTCATGTGTTGGGCAAGGTCATGGTACCTTGAGAGGTGGAGCGTTGCTGGAGGAAGGCAGTCACAACGGGTGGGCCTTGAGGTGGATTAGTCTCACCCTACCTCTAGGAGAAGTCTGCTTTTACTGCAAGCAGTCTGTAGCTCTCAGTTTCCAAGATGTCTGTGGTGACTTAGCCTCCTCCAGCTTTGGCTAGCCAGCCATGCCACCTCTGCTTTGAGAGACTGTACCTTCCCTCTGGAACCGTAAGCTGAATAAACCTCCCTTTCTCCCTAAGTTGATTGACTTTGGGTGCTCTCTCACAGCAATAGTAAAGTGTAACTGTTACAGTTTGGTACTAGGATCCACCTATTAGGAAGTATGTATGGAGCTTAATTTTCTGTGTCTGGAATACTTCACTCAATATAATTTTTTTCTAATTCCATCCATTTCCTGGAAAATTTTATTAATTCATCTTTTTTGATGGCTGAGTAGTATTCCATTGTATAAATGTATCACATTTTCCTTATCCACTCAACTGTTGGGCATTTGGGTTGATTCCAAGGACTTTGCTCTTGTAAACAGTGCTGCTATGAACATGGTCATGCTTGAATTTTTCCTGTATGGGGGATTGTTCCCAATAGTGGAATAGCAGGGTCATATGGCATTTTAATCTTTAACTTTTTTTGTTTATTTTGTCTTTATTTTAATTTTCTCATGATATAAATAAATAAAACAAAAAACAACATGTTTTAGTTTATGGTGATTTCAAAATAACATTATGCCCCAAATACATACACTTAAACCATGTAATTAAGCATAACAATGTTTTAACTAAGAGGAAATATTCTAGGTACACAGAGATCCCTTTAAATGTGTAGAATGAATTCCCAATGTGAGATTAATTAGCACACTAATGTAGGACCATTGATTAATCTTTATTTTTAAAGAATCATCAGGTAGCTCACCAGAGTGGATGTATAAGCCTGCATTCCCACCCACATTGTAGGAGGGCTCCCTTCTCCCCACATTCTCCAGCATTTGGTGTTGTTTGTACTGTGGATTTTTGCCATCCTGACTGGGGTGAGATGATATCTCAGGGAGGTTTTGATTTGCATTTTCCTGATGGCTAAGGATGCGGAGCATTTTTTAAGATATTTGTTAGACATTGAATTTCGTCCCTGGTAAGTTTCTTTTGAGTTCCAAGGCCCATTTTTTAATGGGCCATTTGTTTCCTTGGTGTTTAGCTTTCTAAGGTCTTTGTGTGCTCTGGATAATAGAGCTCTACCAGATATGTGGTTAATGAAGACCAATTCTTGATACTGAATATTGGTATATTAGATTTCAACATATGGGCTTTAAAAGGAGAGAAACTTTCAGACCCCAGCAAGTGAAGGAGAAAGAACTTGGAAGACATGAAAAAACTTGAGGTGCTATGTATTGAAACAACAGTCTTATGAATGCTGGGTATGTGATTTACAACCAAGTGACATTTCCAGCTCAATAAAATAATTTTGAAAAAACTAATAATGAGGAATCTATTTGATTTCTAGAAATATTTTCACAATGATCAAGAGTATATAGTACTAACTACAAAATGAAATCAGAACATTAGGGCAGGATAGAGAATGTGAAAGAAGACAGAAAATCGAGCAGAGGCAAAATTTTAGGACATAGTTGTTGAATTGTTTCCTAATTTTTTAATTCACAAATTTTGTGAATTCTAGAAATAGAAAGCAGTTCACAAAGAGAAAGACAATTTTGAAAACAACCTCATCTTTTTTTTAATGCCATATTGTTAGGGCCATGGTGGTCTGATAGAGTACAGGTCATAATTTCAACTTTCCTGTATATGTGGAGATTCGTTTTGTGGCTTAATATGTGGTCTATTTTGGAGAAACTTCCGTGGGCTGCTGAGAAGAGTGTGTATACCTTGGTGCTTTGATGGAAGGTTCAATAGAGATCTGTTAGGTCTATTTCAGTAAGGGTTTGATTTAGTTCCAATGTGTCTCTGTTGAGTTTTTAGCCTGTTGATCTATCCCATGTTGAAAGTGGGGTATTGAATCTCAACTACTATCATTTGGGGGTTGATTTCTCATATTAGACATTTTAGTGATTGCTTAGGTGCATATGAGGTTCATATATCTTCAGTATTGTGAAGTCTTCCTGGTGAATTGTACCTGTGACTAAAATGTAGTATCCTTCTGTGTCTCTTATGATTTTTTTTGGTATGAAGTCCACTCTGTCAGATAGCATAATTCCTACCCCTGCTTGTTTCCTCCTTCCATTAGCTTGAATAATTTTTGACCAGCCTTTACTTTTAGAATGTGCCTATCTTTTGTGATGAGATATGCTTCCTGAAGGCAGCAGATGGAGGAATTGTGATTTCTAATCCATGTTTGTAACCTGTGTCTTTTGATTGGTGAATTAATTCCACTGACACTTAAAGTTATAATGGAGAAATTACTTTTGATTCATGACTTTTTGTGTTTAGTGGCTTTAATAAGTATATTATTTAGCTTGTAGATTGTGGTGGTATTATACTTCTCTTCTCTCCTCTTGGATATGTTTGTTCTTTTCTTCAAGCTTGAGTATATTTTCTAGCACTTTTTTGAAAGCCTGGTTTGGAGTTCATGTAAGTCTTCAAGTTTTCTTTATGGTGGAAAATTTTTCTTTCACCCTTGGTCATGACTGATAGTTTTGATAGATATTTCAGCCTGGGTTTACATTTGTGCTCATTCAATACTTGAAGTACATCTCTCTAAGCTCTTCTGGCTTTTACTGTTTCAGTTAAAAAATCACTTGTTATTTTAGCTACTGGGTTCTTGCACCTCATTGGAGAGGAGAACCCAGAGGAGAGTTTGGCATGCACATTGAAGGATGCTCCGGGGATGGGAGGGGGAGGCATTGGGGGATGGGGAGGGAAAGGGGAGGGGAGGGGGGCACTGGGGGATAGGGGGTTGGAGGGGGGACCAGTGTACCTGTTAAGTTTGTATGATTGGAAATAAAAAAATAAAAACATGAAAAGCTCAAACAAAAAAATCATTTGTTATTTTAATATGTTTATCTTTAAAAGTGACTTGTTCTTTTTCTCTTGAAGTTCTCAGCACATTGTCTTTGTCTTGTATGTATAGTGTTTTGACTATTATTTGCCATAGCGATTTTCTATTTAGGTCATATCTGTTCAGGGTGTAGAATTCCTCTTGTATTTGGATGGGCCTCTTTTTATTTAGATATGGAAATTTTTCCTTTATGATAATTTGAAAAATTTTCTCAGGTGTGGTATTTTGGGATTCTTGTTCTTGTATTCAATGAATGTGCATGTTAGGCTTCTTCAAGGTGTCCCATAACTTGAATATTCCTCTCAAGTATCTTTTTGGCTGTAAGAACTTCTTGAATTGAACTGGTTTGTTCTACTTTATCTTCAAGATCTGATATTTTATTTTCTGCTTCATTAGCTCTGTGGATAAGACTCTCTGTTGAGTTCTGGGTTGAAGATAGCTTGTCTTTTAGTTCGAGTTTAAACTCTGCTTGAGATTGTTTTAACTGCTGTATGCTTATTTTTGTTTCTTCTACTGCTTTTTTCATCTCCTCCAAGTACCTGTTGTGTTCCTGTTCAAACTGGTTGATGTGGTTATTTAACTCCTCCCAGTTTCCTCTTTCATTGTTTTGATCATAGTAAAGATCAGTCTTTTAAGAATCATTGTCTTAAGTATGGCTTTCTTGGCTATTTTCTGTGAGTTTGTTCTGGTTGCATCCATCATTATGGGGTTGATTCTTTTGGTAGTAGATTTGTTGTCTTGGTTTTTGTTTCTCATGGACTTGCTCTGTGACCTGGGCATTTTTGTTTTATCTCTTATATCCTTTTTGTTTTTGTGCTGAACTGATTAGACAGTTATTGCTAGTGTTTGCCTTGGTGTTGGATATGCCTGTCTAGTGTTGGTGTTATTTCCTAGATGAGGCTATTAGACTGTTAGTACATCAGTTAAGGCAGGTTTAGTAGACAGGAATTGAGTATTAGTATGGTGGTGCACTTTTTAGGCTTACTTCCTTGGTGATATGTGAGGGTGAATGGTATAGTCACTGAAGTATAGGGTTTTTTTTTTGAAGTATGGGCTCTTGGGTGGGCTATATGGAAATGTTAAACTACTGTGACTAATAATTGAGAGTAACAGGATGGTAAAAAGCGTTTGCTTATTTTAGAGCTGGATGCAAAGAGTCTCTCTGGTATGATGGGATGATTTTAATAGACCTTGGATGTATGGTGTTGGTTTCCTAGCCCATTGCTTGGGTTTTCTCTGGACTCTGTTGAATTTTGAGGAACAGAGAGTCCGCCAGGGTTCAGGATTTAGGGTAGTAAGGCAGAGTGGCTAGCAAGGTACATAGATGACCTGGGGGCTGTGGCGTGGTCTAGGGGCCTTTCCCAGGAGCAGAAAGGCAGACTGGCTACTAGTGAAGCATGCAGATAACCTGGGGCCTGGGGCATGGTCTAGGGTTCTTACCTGGAAACAGGGAGTTCGCAGGGGTCTGGAGTCCCAGACAGAAAGTGGGTGAAGTTTTTTCAAAGGGAGATTTAGTATATCACAGCAAGCAGGGGAAGGAAGGGAATAATGGGGAAAAATATCTAGGAGGGATGAGGAGATGGGATATAGGACAGACAGAGGAACTTAGAGAAAAACCCTAAGTTTGTAGAAGGAAACCTCATAGGAACCCCCTATGCTAGTAATATATCAAAAAAAGGAAACCATTTATTTTTTCCCATTTTAATTTTTTTCTACTTTTACAAACGTATGGAATTGAATATTCATCCTATCTACCCTCCCTCCCCCCTAAATTCCATTCCCTCCCTTCCCTCAACTATTTCTTTTTTTTGTTTTTAAAAGCATCTTTAATATACCTTTTTCAGTTAAAATAGATCATAATTTTGATCAGTATCACATCATCCATATCTATTATTATCTATATTACAGCATTCTATTCTGCTGGTTACCATAATTTTCTTTTCCTTCCTTCCTTCCTTTCTTTCTTTCTTTCTTTCTTTCTTTCTTTCTTTCTTTCTTTCTTTCTTTCTCTTTCTTTCTTTCTTTCTTTCTTTCTTTTTTTCTTTCTTTCTTTCTTCTTTCTTTCTTTCTTTCTTTCTTCTTTCTATTTTTTTAATTATTTTTTCCACTCATACAAACTTGATAGGTTCCCCATTCCCCTCCCTCCCTCCACTCCTCCCTGGATCCCATTGCTCCCTCCCCTCTTTTCCCTTTCCTTTCTTCTCTCCCTCCCTTTCTCCCAATCCCCCCCCCCCAATTCCTGGAACATTCTTTAGTGTGCATGTCAAACTTCCCTCTGGGTCCTTCTCTCTGATGAGGTGTAAGGACTCAGTAGCATTGGCTAGAGCTCTTTTTTATGTTCCCTTTCAGTACAGGAATACTATTATGGCTATTAATCTCTTGCCTCTAAGGATCTTAGAGCCTGTAATCCATGCTAGACTTTGGGGGATCAATGACATGTTGGTCATTGCGCAGGTCATGCAAAGTCCTATTATGATTACTTTGGCCCTAATGTGTGTGGAGTATCTTGCATATCATTGCTTCTCTCCATCTTTAGGCTCTTACAATTTTACCGCCCCCTCTTCCACAAATTTCCCTGAGCTTTGGGATGGGGAGAGATTAGGCTGGCCTGTTCCTAGTGATTAATGTAGGGTCTCTGATGTTCTGAATTATGGTTATTCTTTTTTTTTCTTCTTCCAATTTTGCTGTTCCTGCACTGCCTTTGGCTCCATCCTGATGGGTATTGGTTGTCACATCTTGCAGTACTTGATGGTGGCCTGTAGCATGATCCCCTCTCTCCTTGTTTCTGGCGGTGCCCTCCTTCCCCTTCCCTCCTGTTTATAATCTTTTCAATTACTGTAGGTATTACAGTGATTAATCTTTGAGTGTGTCACTAAGTGGGTTTGGTACTAGGATCCACCTATTAGGAGTACATATGGTGCTTAATTTTCTGTGTCTGCATAGAACTAGGACAGCCTAATCTCTCCCCATCCTGGAGTTCAGGGACATTTGCGGAAGAGGGGGCGGTAAGATTGTAAGAGCAAAAGGATGGGAGGAGCAACGATTTGCAAGATTCTCAACAATAGTTGGGGCCAAAGCAATCATAATGGGACTTTGCATGCCCTGCGCAATGTCCAGCGCACTGTTGCCCTCATAAAGTCTAGCATCTGTTAAGGGCACCGAGACCCCTGGAGGTAAGGGATTGACAGCCATAGTAGTGATCTTATGCTTAAGGGGAACAAGAGAAAGGGCTTATGGAAATGCCACTGGGTCCTTATATGTCATCAGAGAGGAGGACCCAGAGGAGAGTTAGGCGTACACAATAAAGGACTCTCTGGGAATTGGGGGGGAGGCACTGGGGGAAGGGAAGGGGGAGGAGGGGGGAGGGAGGGAACTGGTAAAAAATTTTAAAATGTATAATTAAATTTTTAATAAAAAAATGAAAGCAAAAAAAAAATTTTTCTGTGTCTGGGATACTTCACTCGACATAATTTTTTTTCTAATTCCATCCATTTCCTGGCAAATTTCATTAATTCATCATTTTTGATGGCCGAGTAGTATGCCATTGTATAAATGTACCACATTTTCATCATCCACTCGTCAACTGTTGGACATTTGGGTTGATTCCATGACTTTGCTATTGTAAACAGTGCTGCTATGGACATCATAGGCTTTTGCCATTACTCTTGGTTGCCCTCCAACAAACTGACAGTAAGACCCTATTACTGAAGATGCAACACATAAAGATCACAGAATAAGGGCAAAATACATGAGCCAGAACTGATCTGAGAACTTCTTCTCTCCTGGATAGCTTACACGGTACCATGGAATGCTGCATAGCTGCTGGGGGAAGAAAAATAATTAAAGGCCTCATCAACTTATGCGATCTGCAAGTTGCAATAAAAATAACCATGGCAACAGATGACCACCAGTCTAATGGTGGCATGAGTATCAGGGAGACAATCAACAACTTTTTGATTGGATTCAAGACCTGCTTGTTAGAATGGAACACATTCCTATTACTCTTAACTAGAACAAGAACCTATAAAAGGGAAGGAAATAGATCACTAGGGAAGAACAGCCAATGAGCTTATGGGTAGGAAGACAGTACATCAAACTGCTCTGTAAATACCTGTTATTATACTCATAGATTAGAAGAGCACTCAGCACTCAGCCTAGAAGCCTTCTTCTGTAACAGAGGTAGACCATCTCAATACCCTGATAATATGCAGCTTAGGGACATGGAAGAGCAGTGAAGTGGACAACAAAGGCTAGTCGAATACAGAGTACTAGACCCTGCAAGACTCAGGCCAACCTTATCTCTCCACATCTTTAGGCTCAAGGAACCTTGCAGAAGAAGGGATATAGTAAGATTGTAAGAGCCTAAAGATAGGAAACGCCACCATTGGACAAATCATTCCACCCAAGGCAGGGCTACTGCATCCAGGAACTCACTACAATGAGACTTGTCTTTACCAGACTTGCATAATGACTAATTTAGTAACAAGTCCACATAGACTAACAAGGATCTCAGGAAAGGTAATTACATGCAGCGGAAACTGTTGGGACTAAGGCTGGATGCATGAAGAGGAGTGCACCTATCAGTAGGGTGGCCCGAAGAGGGATCATTTGGTATTCCACAGAAATCTGAACTCCCAAAAGTGTAGAAAATCCAGAGGGAACCTTGAGGCTCATAGAAGCAGACAGATAGGAGAGTGGGAGGGAGTGGGATGGATTGATAAAGGGATGAAAAGGAGGGAGGGAAAGGGTAAGGAGAGAAGCAGGATTAAGTACTCAATGTGCTTGTAAAACTAGGAAAAAATGAACAAAATTATTAGTTAAAAATAATAAAGATTAAGCTAAGAAAGAAAGCATCATGGAAAAATACTTTTTCAGGCAAACAAAAGTTAAGAATTTCACTAGTTAATCTGAATGAAATTGTAACTAGTTATTTTGAAAGATATGTGCTGAAGAAAAATAAAGAAATGAAAAGTAAAGAAAATAATAAACATATGAGTTAATCTCAGGGAGCATTAACTCTCTTATATAAAAATACAATAGTCCCTTGCTTGAGCAACATTTTTTTAATTTTTAAATTTTTTCTAGTTCTACGAGCATGTTATGTATTATCCCTCTGTGATGGTTACTCTTAACTATTGCTGTGCAAGAGCATTCAAAATGAAATTACATAAGGGAGTAAAGGAAATTTATGCACCTTAAGGTTCCAGAGGGAACATTCAGTATTTCACAGCCAAGTGGCATGGCTGGCCAAAGCTGGATACAGGCTTTGTCACACCCATCCAAAAGGCTAGTGGGTCAAGGGTGAAAGATTCTTGGAAAGTCTCTCTCCTCTTCCAGTCTCGGGTTCTGTGGTTCCTTTCATTTGTTCCACTACTTGGAGGTTCCAATGAGATCTAGGGAGGTTCTGATAGGATCTATGGCTGATCTTTGCATTATCCATGTAAGTTCTTCAGGTGGTCTCAGCTAATCTTGCCAGGTGTGCCCTCATCTGATCTTAATTAATGCCAGGTGTGTCAAGTTGACATCCAGGATTAACTATCATACCCTCTTCATCTTTCCTTCCTCTCCAATCCCTTCATCAATCCATCGCACTCCCTCTCACTTTCCTGTCCATCTTGCACATTGTTATGCAAATCTTTTGTTGAGGAAACTAAATTGAATTTTTTTTCTTTTACATATTGGTGAATTTTGTTCTTTAACATCATTATATGTGTATACAGAACCTTCCATTTGCTCTCCCTTCTATTGTCCCCTGTGTCCCTCTCTCCTATCCATTCTAGTCCTCCTTCCATATTCAAATTATTTTGTTTGGTTTAGTTTTGTTTTCTACACATTTGATTCAATGGAGATCTCTTGTATGATTCTGCAGTTGAGATCTTTTCTTGAAGCCTGAAGAGTTTCTCCATGGATGTACTATTGAATTTGTCTACACTTCTTAATCTGTGGGTTGCCCATTGTTTATTAAGGCTTTATAGCACCCCAATGGATTTCTTTCTTCTATGGAATGAAGGAAGACAAGTTTGAACAAAACCATGTCAGCCATAATGCTAGTAAAATTACATGGAAAAATAATGCACGCTGACTTTAAAAAAGAGACAGTGCTCCCTTTACCCCACCCCGCTCCACCAGTCGGGACACGCGCACACGGTCCAGCCAGGCCTCACCCTGCAACCTAGGTAAGCCCCGCCTGTGCCCGCCCATCAGAACCCCAGGACAGCCCAAAGGGACCCGGCTCCGACTCCCACCATCCAGCCTGAGCCGTGCACAGGTCCAAGGGACAAGAAGGACCTCCCCCTGCGCCTGGGCCCCATCCCAGCTGCCCTCGGGTTAAATAGCTCCACACCAACCCCCCATCCTCCCTTTACCCCACCCCGCTCCACCCGGCGGGACACCCACGCAGTCCAGCCAGGTCTCACCCCACGACCTAGGTAAGCCCCAGGTCAGCCCAAAGGAACCAGGATCCGACTCCCACCATCCGGCCGGAGCAGTACTCAGGGCCAAGGGACGAGGAGGACTTCCCCCTGCGCCCGGGCCCCACCCCAGTTGCCCTTGGGTTAAATAGCTCCACGCTGACGCCCCCATCCTCCCATTCCCCACCCTGCTCCACTGGTCAGGACCCGCGCGCAGTCCAGCCGGGCCTCACCCATAACCTAGGTAAGCTCTGTCCCTGCCCACCCCCAGAACCCCAGGCCAAATAATTCAGTTTAGTGAAATTGAAAGAACTTAAGAGTTAAAACGACAATGCCAAAGTCAAAGTGCAAATCCATGAGAAGCAACACTCAAGTAAACAAATTTGCCACTGAAGAAATTAATCCCATAATGTTAGACTACAACCAGAACAAAACCCGCGGAAAAAAGCCAAGAAAGCCTGACCCAGGATAAAGACTTTCAAAATATGATGATTACCATGTTCAATACTATGAAAGAGGAAATCAGGGAGGAATTACATAATCGAATCAATCGCTTTGAAGAGGAACACAACAGATATTTGGTGGACTTGAGAAAAACAGTGCAAGAAACAAAAACTGGCATAGAGAAGTTAAAACAGACTCAAGCAGAGTTTAAAACTGAGCTACAAGACAAGTTATCTTCAACCCAGAACTCTACAAAGAGTCTTACCAACAGAACTAACAAAGCAGAAAACAGAATTTCAGACCTTGAAGATAAAGTGGGAGTACTAACCAGCTCAATGGAAGAGGTTGTTAAAGCCAAAAAGATACTTGAGAGAAATATCCAAGAGATATGGGACACCCTGAAGAAGCCAAACATGCGTATTCATGGAATACCAGAGCAAGAATCTCAAAATACCACCCCTGAGGAAATTTTTCAAACGATCATCAAGGAAAACTTTCCTCATATAAAAAAAGAGAGGCCCATCCATATACAAGAGGCATTCTGCACCCCAAACAGATATGACCAAAACAGAAGCTCGCCACGGCAAATAATAGTCAAAACACTCCACATTCAAGATAAAGAACTGGTACTGAGAGCTTCAAGGGAGAAAAAACAAGTCACTTTTAAAGGTAAACCTATTAAAATAAAAAATGACTTCTCAGTCGAAACAGTAAAAGCAAGAAGAGCTTGGAGAGACATACTTCAAGTATTGAATGAGCAAAAATGTCAACCCAGGCTGATTTACCCTGCAAAACTATCAGTCATGATCGAGGGAGAAAGAAAAATCTTCCAGCACAAAGACAACTTGAAGGGATACATGTCCACCAAACCAGGCCTTCAAAAAATGCTAGAAATGATACTCAAGCGTGAAGAAAAAAACAGGCATATCCAAGAGAACAGAAGGCAAATATAACACCATTAAAAGCGAAACAATATACTTATAAAAACTACTAAACATAATAAATGTCTGGAATTAAAAATAGTTTCTCCATTATAAAACTAAATGTTAATGGAATTAACTCAACGATCAAGAGACACAGATTACAAATTTGGATTAAAAATCACAATCCATCAATCTGCTGCCTGCAGGAAACCCATCTCACCACAAAAGATAGGCACACTCTAAAAACAAAAGGCTGGTCAGCAATTCTACAAGCAAATGGAAGCAGAAAACAGGCAGGGGTAGCCATTATGCTATCAGACAAAGTGGACTTCAAACAAAGAAAATTATAAGAGACATGGATGGATACTACAATTTAGTCACAGGTACAATTCACCAGGAAGACGTCACAATATTGAACATATATGCACCGATTATGGGCCCCTCCACATTCATTAAAAAAAAACCCCACTGCGTTTAAAGCAAGAAATAAACCCCCAAACAATAATTCTTGGGGACTTCAACACCGCCCTCTCAACATGGGTTAGAGCAACAGGTCAAAAGCTTAACAGAGACACTTTGGAACTTAATCAAACCCTGAAAGAAATGGACCTTACAGATCTCTATCGAACTTTTCACCCACGCACCAAAGAATACACATTTTTCTCAGCAGCAGACGGAACTTTCTCCAAAATAGATCACATATTGGGCCACAAAATGAATCTACACATATACAAGAAAGTTGAAATTCTAACCTGTGCCACGGCCTAAAGCTGGACATCCACAACACATCAAACAAGAGAAAATACACTAACTCCTGGAAATTTAACAATATGATGCTGAATGAGAACTGGATTCAGGAAGAAATTAAAAAGGAAATTCAAGATTTCCTGAAAGTGAATGATAACGAAAATTCAACTTACCAAAATCTCTAGGACACAATGAAAGCTGCTCTAAGAGACAAGTTCATAGCTCTTAATGCCTACATCAAAAAAATGGAAACATCAGAAATAAACAACTTAACAATGCAGCTTAAGGCTTTAGAGAAACTAGATCAATCTGATCCCAACATAGTAGAAGAGAGGAGATTATCAAAATAAGGGGAGAAATATATGAAATCGAGATTAAGAAAACGATAGAAAAAATCAACCAGTCAAAAAGCTGGTTGTTTGAAAAAATCAAAAAGATTGATACACCCCTAGCTAAATTAACCAAAAGCAGGAGAGAGAAAACTCAAATTAACAAAATCAGAAATGAACATGGAGTTATCACTACTGATACCAAAGAAATCCAGAGAATTATAACATCATATTTCAAAAACTTATACTCTGTGAAGTTTGACAACACAAAAGAGATGGATGAATTTGTAAGTAAACAAAACTTACCTAAATTGAATCAGGAAGTTGTGAATTATTTAAATAGTCCTATAACATATAAGGAAATTGAGGAAGTAATCTTGAATCTTCCCACCAAAAAATGTCCTGGACCAGATGGATTCAGCACAGAGTTCTACCAGACATTTAAGGAGTTAATAATACCAACACTCCTTAAACTGTTGCATCAAATAGCAAAGGAAGGAACACAACCAAATTCCTTCTATGAAGCTAATATCATTTATTCCCAAAACCTAATAAAGATTCACTTAAAAAAGAAAACTATAGGCCGATCACTCTGATGAACACAGATGCAAAGATTCTCAACAAAGTCTTAGCAAATCTGATTCAAAAACATATGAAAAAGATCATTCACGGGGACCAAGTAGGCTTCATCACCAGCACACAAGGTTGGTTCAACATACGCAAATCAATAAATGTAATTCATCATGTAAACCAGTCCAAAGTCCAAGACCACATGATACTCTCGATAGATGCAGAAAAAGCTTTTGACAAGATCCAACAGCCTTTTATGATCAAAACGCTAGAGACAGTAGGAATGGAAGGAACCTTTATCAATATAATAAAAGCTGTATACAACAAGCCCTCAGCAAGGATTTTGCTCAATGGGGAACAATTGGAAGCATTCCCATTTCGATCAGGAACTAGACAAGGCTGTCCACTCTCACCACTTCTATTCAATATTGTACTTGAAGTGTTAGCTGAAGCCATAAGACAAGAAAGGGACATAAGAGGGATTCAAATCGGCAAGGAAGAAGTCAAGCTATCCCTATTTGCAGATGACATGATCTTATACCTGAATGATCCCAAAAACTCCACCAGGAAGCTCCTGGAACTAATTGAGAAGTTCAGCAGGGTGGCAGGATACAAAATAAATGTGCAAAAATCAGAGGCCTTCCTATATACCCAGAATGAAAGAAGTGAAAAAGCCTTGAGAGAAACCATCCCATTCACTATAGCCCCTAAAAAAATGAAATACCTTGGTATAAACCTAACCAAGTAGGTAAAAGACTTTTACAATGAAAACTTTAAAACCCTAAAGAAAGAAATTGCAGAAGACACCAGAAGGTGGAAAGACCTCCCATGTTCCTGGATTGGCAGAATCAACATCGTAAAAATGACCATCCTACCAAAGGCAATATACAAATTCACTGCTATACCAATTAAAATCCCGAAGCAATTCTTTAAAGAAGTTGACCAAACAATCTCAAAATTCATATGGAGGCACAAAAGACCCAGGATAGCAAAGACAATCCTGAGTAACAAAAACACTGCTGGAGGTATTACCATACCGAACCTTAGTCTATATTACAAATCCATAGTTATAAAACAGCCTGGTACTGGCTCCAAAATAGACACACAGATCAATGGATAAGGGTTGAGGACCCAGATATTAGCCCACAAAATTACAGCCATTTGGTCTTTGACAAAGGGGCCCAAAGAATTCAATGGAAAAAGAGCAGCATCTTCAACAAATGGTGCTGGCAAAAACTGGATCTCCACATGCAAAAGATTAAAGCTGGACCCATACTTGTCACCATGTACAAGATTTAATTCCAAATGGATCAAGGACCTTGATATAAGGCCAGAGACTATAAAAACCATAGTTGAAAGGATAGGGAACACCCTCGAGCTGATTGGGCTAGGCCAACAGTTCCTAAACAGACATCCAATGGCACAGTCACTGCTACCAACTCTCAACAGTTGGGATTCTGTGAAATTAAAGAGCTTCTGTTCAGATAAAGAGATTGTAGCACGAGCTCAAAGGCAACCCACAGAATGGGAGAAAATCTTCACTAACCACATATCTGATAGAGCTGTACAGTCCAGAGTGCACAAAGAACTTAGGATACTAAACACCAAGGAAACCAATGGCCCAATTAAAAAATGGGCCTTGGAACTTAAAAGAAATTTTACCAGAGATGAAATTAAAATGTCTAACAAATATCTTAAAAAATGCTCCACTTCTTTAGCCATCAGAGAAATGCAAATCAAAACTTCCCTGAGATATCATCGCACCCCGGTCAGGATGTCAAAAATCCACAACACAAACAACAACAAATGCTGGAGAGGATGTGGAGACAGGGGAACTCTCCTACATTGCTGGTGGGAATGCAGGCTCATACAGCCACTCTGGCGAGCCGTCTGGAGATTCTTAAAGAAATTAAAGATTGAAATGCCATATGACCCTGCGATTCCACTTTTGGTTATGACCCCTCATACAGCAGAGGTTCACCTCGATAGCACAAGCACGACGATGTTCATAGCAGTACTGTTTACAATAGCAAAGTCATGGAATCAACCCAAATGTCCAACAGTTGACGAGTGGATAAGGAAACTGTGGTACATCTATACAATGGAGTACGACTCAGCCATCAAAAATGATGAATTACTGGAATTTGCCGGGAAATGGATGTCATTAGAAACAATTATATTAAGTGAAGTATCCCAGACCCAGAAAATTAAACGCCGTATGTATTCCCTAATAAGTGGCTCCTAATACCAAACCCACCCAGCCCATCTTGAGACACTCATAGGTAAATCTATATATTACCTACAGTAATTGCAAGGATTATGAACAGGAGGGATGGGGTTGGAGGGTCATACCAGAAACAAGGAGAGAAGTGACCATGTTATAGTAGAGAAAATAGGCCTCCATCAAGGACTGCAAGAAAGTAATGTGACACCTCGTTAAGTTCACAATTCGTTCCTGATCATTTACAATTAAGGGGGTATGAACTCACCAGAAGGGGAGGGCATATTGTCCAGCAGATTAAAAAGTAACCACTTTGCAAATGGGTGATTGACCCCTCCCATTTCCTAATGCCATATGACCCGGCGATTCCACTTTTGGTATAAGTATTACATCTACCCTTGAATGTGCTCTTATGATAAGACTCCAGTTTAACAGCTTTCTGTCTCTGGCCAGGGGGTGACATACAGTGCCCATCACGATGGAGTGAAGGGCATTACAGGAGCAACAAAACTACAAAAGAAAATCAACGAACCACTAACCAGAACTTCATAGACTCTATATCAACCACCTAGAACTAGGCCAGACTAATCTCTCCCCATCCTGAAGCTCAGGGACATTTGCGGAAGAGGGGGCGGTAAGAGTGTAAGAGCAAAAGGATGGGAGGAGCAATGATTTGCAAGATACTCCACACAAGTTAGGGCCAAAGCAATCATAATTGGACATTGCATGCCCGGCGCAATGTCCAACACACTATTGACCTCACAAAGTCTAGCATCTGCTAAAGGCACCAAGATCCTTGGAGGCAGGGGAATGACAGCCACAGTAGTGTTCCTATGCTTAAGGGGAACACAGGAAGGGGTTCAGGGAAATGCCACTGGGTCCTTGTACGTCATCAGAGAGGAGGGCCCAAAGGAGAGTCAGGCATGCACAAGAAAGGATTCTGGGAATCGGGGCGGGAGGCATGGGGGGATGAGGCGGGAGGGGTGAGGGGAGGGGGAGCAGGGAGTTCGGGGGAGAGGAGGAGGGAGGGAGGGAACTGGTGTACCTATTAAATTTGTATGAGCTGAAATAATAATAAAAAATGTATTATATAAAAAAAAGAGACAGTGAATTTAGCCACTGAATGACACAAAGCAAATGATCCATTATGGAGATGACTTCCAGGGAAGAAACACAAGAGGCAGAAGTACTAGCACAGTGAATTAGGTGTAAAATAAACAGCACAGTAATCCAAAGTATGGAATAATAAAGGCCATAGCTGTTAATGTAGCAGTGGGAAGCAAATACAGGGATAATTGAGAATAATTGAGAAAGAATAATAGATAGAACTTAGTGATTGACTGATTGAGGAAAACTAACCTTCAACATTTCACCTTAGAAAATGGTCTGTTAATAGAAGCAGACAAGTCACAAGGATAGTCACTTTTGCAAAAGTATATTGAACTTCTTTCAAGAGGTAATGAATTTAGGTGAAAAAATCAAATGGAAATGTCTTACATGGAGCTAAAAAGTGAAAGGAACTTAGGGACAGTGTTAAATCCTAGATGAAAAATTAGATGTCATGAACATTTAAGAGACATTTAAAGCAGCTTGAGGAAGTACATACAGAATAGTAAAAAGCCAAAAATTGAGTTCAAATTTACACATTTGAGAAATAAGGTTGTGAAATGAGAGACAATAAAAACAATAAGAGAAAGAAAGTGGTGATGACAGCAGTAGAACAAGATCAGGACAAATTCCAGTGTCATGGAGACAAAGAGAATAATGTTTCCAAAAGAAGAGAAGGATCTACATGAAGATTTCCTGACACAGAAAGTACAAAAGAATGGAGGCAAAGAAGAGGCCCTTGAACTATCACCTGTTCTCTTTGAATTTTCAAATCTGACATTTTCATTGTAGACGATGAATCTATTTTGAAACCCAAAGAAACACAAATTGAATTAAAGACCTTTTTCATGTCTTCTTTATTTACACTCTAAATCCAACCTTGTCAAAGAGTACTTTAGTAAGACATTATGCTTTGCAATAAAATTAGCATGGACAACTGATGTAGAAACAAAAAGATCAAGAAGCCTCTAAACATTCTTTAGAATCTACTTTGAAGACAAAAAAGTAGAATTTTGTAATGCCACTGCTTTGTGTGGTGAGTTGATTGTATAAGACTACTTTCTCTCATTTTAGTTGAAAAATGGTATATATTTATTGTATACAGGATGTTTTAAAATATATTAACATATATAACATATTCATTACCTACAAATTATTGTTTTATGATAAGAATACTTAAAATCACCGTTTAGTGATTTTTAAGAATAGAAAAGAGTGGTGTTATCTAGACTCTCAATGTTCAATTTCTATCTTGAATTTATTGCTTTAATCTAACTGAAATATTGCATTCTTTAATAAGCATCCCTTACCCACTGTTGGCCCTTTGAACTGTTATTCATCTCTCTGCTTCTATGGGTTCAATTATTTAGATTACACATGCAAGTTTGCCCTTTTATTGACTGAATTTTTTTAACTTCCTTTTTCCCCCAATCATACAAGTTCTATAGGTACCCCGGTCCTCTCCCTCACTCCACCCCTCCCCATTCGTCCCCCTTCCCCCCTCCCTACACCTCCCTCCCTTTCCCTTTCCCAGTGCCTCTTCCTTCCCCCTTCCACTCCCCTGAATGTCCTTCTGTGTGAATGTCAAACCTCCCTCTGAGTCCTCCACCCTAGTGAGGTGCAAGGACTCAGCAGCACAGCCTGGAGCCCCCTCTTGGGCTCCCTGTCAGTATAGGAACACCATTATAACTGTTAATCCCTTGCCTCCAAAGATCCCACTGTCTGTGATCCATGCTAGACTTTGGGTGGTCGTTGACATGTCAGTCATTGTGCGGGTCATGCAAAGTCTGATTGTGGCTATTGCAGCCCCATCCCGCATGGAACATCTTCCACATCCTTCCACATAGTTGGTCCTCCCCATCTTTAGGCTCCTACAACATTGCCACCCCCTCTTCCACAAGGTTCCCTGAACTTGAGGATGGGGAGAGATTTGGCTGGTCTGGTTCCAGGTGAATAATGTAGGGTTTTTGGTGTTCTGAATTATGGTTTGTTGTTTTCAGTTTTGCTTTTCTTGTACTGCCCTTGGCTCCATCTTGATTGGTATTGAAGGTCACCTCCTGAGGAGCAGGGAGTCTGCCCTGGTCCGGGTCCAGGGCAGAAAAGCTGAATTATTTCTTTTGGTGGTATTTTAGTTCTTGATATATATAATAAACCCTTGTCAGAAGATTAACTGCCAAAGATTTTCTTCCATTCAGTAGACTGTATCTTCACTCTACCAAATGCTTCCATGCAATGCAAAAACTTTTGAGTTTTGCATATTTCCATTTGTCATCACTTGTTAATTCAAGAGCTATGGGACATATACTCAGGAAGTTGAAGTTCATGCTGTATCTTGAAGTGATTTCTTTGTACCTTCCTCAGTATTTTCAAAGTGCATTAGTTCTTAGTCCATTTTCCAGTGGATTCAGTATAACCTGAAATATAAAGGTATAATTTTAGTATTCTACTTTCCAAGTTGCTATTTGTTATAGAGATAGTTTTTTCTCTGGAATGTTTTCTGCATCTTTGATGGGAATTAGATAGCTGGAGCTGAGTGAATTCATTTCTTTCTCCTCTGGGTTTTTGTTTTGCTTTGTTTTGTTTTTGATCCATGTGTCTATTTTTGTGCCTGTATCATTCTGGCTTTATTATTATGACTCTGCAATATAATTTGGAATCAATTATACAAATATGTCAATTATTACTCTTTTGTTGAGGTTTATTTTAGTTATTCAAATACTTTTGTGCTTTTCAACAAATGTTGGTCATAGTTCCCCTAGTTCTGTGCATAATATCTTTAGAATTGAGGAGGAGATTGTTTTGAAACTACAAAATTATTTTATTATAGCCAGTTTTATAGTGGTAATTCTGCAGATCAATGACCATGGGAGGTCTTTTATTTTATTTCTCTAGTGTGATCCTCAGTTTTCTATCTTTAGTGTTTTGTAATTTAGTGGATGTTTTTCACCTCCGCCATAATAATTATTTGTAAATATTTTTATTTTGTCTATTTTGTTTGCATGCTTGTGTGTGTGTGTGTGTGTGTGTGTGTGTGTGTGTGTGCGTGCGTGTGTGTGTGTGTGTGTAAAGGACACTTGAATCTATGTGCATGTACAAGCCCAAGGGTGACTTTTGGGGATTATACTGGATTGCTTTACTTCCTTATTGCTTTGCTTTGGGGTTTCCCAGGCCCCGCTTTCCAGAGCCAGAAGTTCAGGGAGTCACCATTTCTGCCTGGCATTTTGGCTTGGAATCTTAGTTCCAAAGCCAGGTACTTTTGCTTGTGAAGCAAAGGTTATCAACCCTGATGCACCTTCGTGGCTCTGTAGATATTTTTGAATCACTGAATGAATGCTATTTCACCACAAATTATTGTTAATGTATTTAAAAGCTACTGGCTTTATATGTTGGGTTTTTGAATAGTTTGATTTAAATATATATGAAATCTATGACCCTTGTAGTAAGTTTTAGAGGTTCGTGTATAGTGTCATGTTTTGTGCAAATGTAATCTTCATTTTCTTTATGGATATCATTATTTATTGTCTCTATTCCTTTCTTATGCCTGGTTACTTTCACTACAAATGTCAAGTATTATACTGAATAGGAACAATGAGAATAGATGCTCTGTTGTCATTAGTGAATATAATTTCGGAGGAAAATTTTAAGTTTTCCCCATTTCTTATGATATTGCCAATGGGTTTGGTATACATAGACCTTATCATATCAACATATTATCTTTGTATACCTACTGATTTCAGACTTTTTTCATAAAGGGATATTGAAATATGCCAAAGGATTGCTCTGTATCTACTAAGATTATATGATTTTTGTATCCCTGGCTCTATTTAAATGATGTATTATAATAATTGATTTGTATATGTTGAATAATTTTTCATTCCTGGAATGAAACCAACTTTTCATAATATGCGAATATGATTTTGCTAATGTGCTATTGAATTTAGTTATCTATGCTCATCTTCAAAGGCATTGATATGCACTTTATTGTGTATCTAACTAGCTTTAGTATTAAGACAATACTGGCTTCATATAAAGAATTTGGAAGTTTGTGTTCCTTTTTCCATTTTATGGAATATTTCAAGGTGCCTTGGTATTGGTTCTCCCTTAAATATTTGGTGAATTCTCATGAATCATGAGATCCATATGAAAGAGGAAAATTTCTAGATTCATATCACTTACCAAAACATTAATAAGAGGATATACAAAAATTAAATACACTGAAGAAGTAATAAGTGTCAAAGAAAGAAAAACCCAGGTTTTAATAAATTCATTACAGAATTTCACCATACTCCCTATTCAAGTACTTCAGATATTTTAAAGATCTGTATATAATTTGAGCAAAGTAAAAATATGAGCATTATAGGAACCCATGTCTATGCATCATTTGCCCTGATGAGAATAGACAGCCAATTAAAAGTTTTTCTCTTCATTCAGTTCTGTCTTTTACCTACTTAAATAATCAGCTACCACTTCTGTTCTCAACATCTTGCGTCCACTTGTCATTACTCTGGTCTTAGACTCTTTCAGTTATTTGGCAGCAATGACAGATTACTAATTATGGAAACATTATCATTTTTGTTTATCCTTATTCTTTGTGAGATCTTAAGTTAAAGAAAGTGAAAATGTACATTGTTTGAAATTTTTCTTTTCATATTAAAGCTCAGCTGTCAGAAATCTTTCCTGTAGCCAAAAAATTTCAAACTTAGACGGAGATTGAAGTAGATTTGAAAGCCAAGAGGAAGGAAAACTGTATTTGCTGAGTGATTTATATTAAACCTTTAAAGATCACTTTATTCCACTTTTTTGCAAGGGGCAGAAAAGCAAGCAGTTAATGGTTGATATTTGAATGTTTAGAAGCTATACAATAATTGGTTATTTGAAGATTTGACATACCAATCTCATTTTCAAGATCCCCACACTCATTTATTAATTTAATAATTGTATCAGTTAAGGTTCTCTACAAAACAGAACCTTTGGACTACTGGATAAAGTGCAAGCCTGACAATATGAGTTTTGAGCCCCAGATCCCAGGTAAAAGCCAGATGTAATGGTGTATGTGTCTTTAATCCCTTCATACCTACAGGGAATGGGACATAGAGACAGAATAATCTCCAGAAACTCACAGGGTAAATAACCTGGCTTACAAAGCAGACACAATCTCAAGCAAAATGGAAAAGTGAGGCTATCTGAAGACTGTCCTCTTCTCTGTACATGCACACCATGACATGGTCATGCTTGTGCTCATGCACATTCATACATACTTACATTTGCATATAGTACACACACCAGAACAAAAAGTAAATGACTAAAAAAACAGAATTCATGTGATATGTGTATTTATATGTAGCTCATAGACATGATAGACAATGAAAAATGGATAGATGATATAGACCTAGTACACAAAATGGCCTATATAAATAAATATGGATGCTATAGCTATAGATATGAAATCCAATGGTATTACTCTAAGACCAATATCAAAAGCCTAAGAAACTGAGCAGCCGCTGTTATTCCTAGAATGTAAAAGGTCCAAGAATTTTGTCAATATTTGAGGACAGGAAAAAAAAGTAAATGTCCCTTTTCAAGAAGAGTGACAGAAGGGAATGGGAAAGGAGGAAGGGAGAAGATGTTTAAATTCTCTATGTCTTTGCTCTATTTGGCCCACATGGACAGATAATACTCAATTACATCAGTGAAAGCAAACCTAGTTTATTCAGTCCACCTATTAAAATTTTCATTTCTGTGAGAAATGGCCTTAAAGACAAACCCAGAAATATTGTTCTTTTTTTTTTTGTTTTACCAGCTCTCTCAGCATCCTTTGCCCCTGTCATGTTAGTGCATAAAATCAACTCTCACAATAATAATAGCAAAAATAACAATAACTAAAATTTATTAAGTACTTAATGTAAGTACCAGTCACTCTTCGTAAGGTTCTACGGCTACAACATGAGATTTTACACCTTAAGTGCCAAGTAAATATATTGCAGATGGAATTTTGAAAAAGACAAGATGAGTTGAACACTACTTAAATTTAGCATGTATCAAATTAAATATTAAGGAAGTAAACAAGCCAATTTAAAAATGGATCTTAGAACTAAAATAAAACTTTACATAGGATGAAATTCAAATGTCTAACAAGTATCTTTAAAAACATTCTATCTCCCTTGCCATTAGAAACATACAAACTAAAACCACCATGAGATATCATCTCATTCTAGTCAGAATGACTAAAATACAAAATACAAATTGTAACAAATTCTAGCAAAGATGTAAGAAGGCATCCATCATTCATTGCTAGTGGGAATGCAAATCTTTGGAAATCAGGTTCCTTAAAAAGTTATAAATTGAAATATCATATGACCAGGTAATATTTTCAAACACACCTGTACATGTGTGTTCGTTGCAGCTCTATTCACAATAGCAAAGAAATGGAATAAGACTAAATGTCCAAGAGCAGATGAATGGATAATGAAAATTTGGTACATATACACAATGTTCAGTTCTCAAGAAAAATAAACTAATGAAATTTCCTGTAAAGGGATGGAATTAGGAGAAATTATGCTAAGCAAAGTATCCCACATGAAGAAAGACAGACACTGCATGTTCTGCTTTACAAGTGGATCCTTGTTGTGAACCTTCAGAATGATATAATTAAATGGAAGCTTCCATAACACCCACAACCTACAAAGGAGTGAAAGCCTACAAAGGAGTGGAGAAAGATCCCAAAAGAGTGGAGATATAAGAACACAGATTTTAAAAAACAGCTCTCAGCACTCAACCAAAAAAGAATCCTATTGCAGTAGAATGTTAAAGAGGCTGAAAACCACAAGTCGCAAAACCAAAACTGCTGGACATTGAGACTATTATAGCTCTTTAAATTCTGTTTCAGTAATACATGAATTTTCATTGCCAACATTGCTTTGACTCCTGCAATTTTAAAATTAATCTTTTATCAGTAGTGTGCTACTTTGAGTTTTCTTTCTCTAAATACTGATTTGGTCATTCACAGTGTTTTGTGATTCCATGTGTAATTCAGAATGTTATTTTGTGTGAATGTATATGATCTTGTGTGGAACATATATGTGTGTGTACAAGTTCATGTATGGGCAGAGACCACAGGAAGATCCTGATTGTCATCTATTTCTCTATGACTATTACCTCATGACAAGGTATCTCACTGAACCTGAAGTTCACTGTTCTGGCCAGACTGCTTGGCCAGGGAGCTCCCAGAATCTACCTTTCTCTGCTCTGTCAACACTGGGTTTACAGATAGCCAGATCAACATTCATGAAGATGTTGTATCCTTAAACTCAAGTTCTCATGCTTCCACAGAAAGTACTGTTACTCACTAAGCCTTATTCCCAGCCCTGGGTTGTTATTTTTGATGTTATTATAAACTGAATTGTTTCCTTGATTTCTTTTTCTGAGTTTGTTTTAGTTTATACAAGCGCAATTGATATTTTATGCTAATTTTGTGTCCTGTAACTTACAATGTTTGCATATTGGTATCAACAAATTTTTAATTGTGTCTTCATCAGACTTTGAGTTCCAAAGTTAATGTGGGGTTGAGTTAAATTTTTTGAGGCTATCGAGATGCAATTTATGCATTTTGCAAGAGAAAAATATTACTTTGCTTTAAAAGACAGAATTTTATTATTTGACTACTGCGTTCATCTCAAAATTCATGTTGAAACTTGAGGACCAATCCTATGGCAGTAAGACACAGAACCTTTAAAATATAATTAATTCATAATATCTTCTCTATTTTAAATAGGAGTAAGGTCCTTTACAGAAAGGTTTTATCGTAATATTTTGACCTTTTTGCTCTTCTACCTCCTTCATCTGAGAAAATAGCATCCAAGGAAGCATACTGGAAACAAAATTCAAACTTTTACTAGACATTGACCCTGATGCCACCTTAATCTTAAGCTTCCCAGACTCCAGAACTATATGAAAATAAAACTGTTTCCTGTATAAATTATCAACTTAGTCCTATTTTGTTATATTAGAACGAAGTAGATACCTTGTATATGAGGCCCCAGTTTTTAATTTCATTGTTTTTGAATTTCCTTTTTATCTTTAATTTTCTGCAAGTTGACCATGAAAAAAGATACATATAAATTTCTTTGCATTTGCTCTGCTCTGGGTTTACTTGGGCTCAAGATGCTAAGATATTATCATCAAAGCTGAAAAGTGTTCCAGAACTTTTTCTTCAAATACTCTTGCTTGGATAATCAGAAGAACAAATAAAGGGTTTTTTTTCATTTTGTAAAAACATAATAAAGTAAAATGAAAACCAAGGAGAAAAGGTCAATTTCTGAATCAAAGACAATGTTAGATGTGTATTCATAACATCTATTAATAAAATGCTATCAGAGATATGAAAAACAAATCATTTGCTAGATTGTTATGACATTTTCATTTTGTTTTAGTACTTGTTGAATAGGAATATTCAACGGAGAAAGATGAAAAGAAAAATCAAGAAAAGATTTTATATGTGATTTAACTTATGAAAATTTCTAAGTCTGATAACATTTATGTTTACATGTATGTATGTGTATAATATAAACACTTGGAAGGAAAGGGGTATGATTGAGGGGAAAAGGAGAAACAGAGTAAGACATGTATACAAAGGAAATAATGTTTTTAAAAGAGAAAAAGGTGCTCATAAATCTAGAAGACATTATTTGTACATTGCATATTGATTTACTCACAAAATTCTCATTAATTTGGAGCAGGTGTGCACACAGTAGGAGCTTAATAAGAATCTGCTGGTATGATGTTTCATTCATTGTTTCTGAGCAAATAAATGCAGAGCAGATTAGCTATATTTTGTTCTTATAGATAATCCTGTTGGGAAGGAAACACACTGTACTGTTGGATCCCAGTTTCTCAAAATTACTTACCAAATTAATAAAGATAGCATTGTGGTTTTTGCAAACCACTATACTTGATCATACTAGCTACCTATGAAGAAAGGGTTAATAGATGAAAGATTCAGGGAAGCATGAATTCATAGTGATTTAGAGAGTAGAAATAATAATTAGGCTCTGAGGCCCAGGAGGCCCAAACAAACAATGGACGGAAAGAAAAGCTTGGAACCCAGGTCGGGGAGTGAAAGAGAGCAGGGATATAGCCCAAGAATCGGCCAGGACTGATGAATTAGTGCAAAAGTCAGTAGGCTTCTGTTATACCACTCCTCCTTTTGTGGTTTTGATTTCTCTGTCTGGTTCCTCCAAACTTTTCTTCTTCCTCCCACTTCTTCCCTCTGGCTGTCTTCCAAAGACCATTTCTTGACCCTCATCTATTTTCCTTTGTCCTCACTCCTTCCGCAGAGTTCATCTATTTTTCTCATTTTTGATACTACTTGAATATAGATAACTCTAATATGTTCAGTATCAGTACTGACTAAGTGTATTGATTTGCTTTTCTGTATTCTAGGTCCAGTTGTCCAAGAGGCATTTTCCTTTGGGTATCCTCTTGAACCCTAAAATTTAATATATCAAAATTTTAATCATTTTCCTTTCTAACTTGCCTGATTCATTTCAAAAGAAGAATTCCTCTGAACCTCACCCTTATCATCAGTGATGCTCTTCATTTATCTGCACCTCCAAAATACTTTGAATTCTCTTAAATCTTTATATTGTACTCAGTATGCTACCAAATTTTTCATATTTTTTCTCTATAATGATCCATGGGTTCTAAATTGTTTTTTTCTTTGTAATATCTGGTTATCGCAGTATCTAGTTAAACAGAGTCTCTGCTCAATTCTCTTTGCTGTAGTGCATCCTTCATAAATATGCTAAATTTTAATTCTATTGTCCCACAGATCTAATTTCTTAAGTCTCTTGATTCTATTAATACAAAGTATTTAGCCTATTATTAAATACCTTACCTTAACTGTCTCCCTGTTTATACTTTTCTCAAAGTCTTTTCTCTCTTATGCCCAAAGAAGAATCATAGAAATAATAAATCTTGACCCTGAAATTCCATGGAGACAGAGATGAAGATATAGCTCGAATGTGTAGTTAAAGGAAACGATTTGTTGGTAAAGGTGACCAATATTTACTTGTTTCTTTAAAAAGGAGGATACCAAAATTCAGGCAAGAAAGGCTCAAGAGGTGGTAATATAAAGCATAGGTGGAATGTAGTTAGCCTTAGCATAAACAAGTCATGAAAATTATCTCATTTTGAAACAGGGTCTCATGTAGTTCAAACTGGCCTGGAAGTCACTATGTAGTGACATTGAAATCTGATCCTCATTCTTCCACTTTCTACTTGTTGATACTACAGACTTCTTTCACAGCACCCAGTTTTATGAGGTGCTGATGATGATCAAACCCAGTTTCCTGCTTAATATACTTGCACTCTTCAAACTGAGCTACATACATCCCCAACCAACAATTATTTCTAAAGAAAAGAATTATGGAAAAAGAGAGAGGAGACTGTTAAAGATTTTGAGAAGGAAACCACAGGTGTTGTTGCTGTATCGACACTTGGTTAGAAAATGAGTCACGTTGTACTTAAGCGACCGCATCGCTAAGGAATGATCATTTTATGATTTACAACTTTCGAAGTTCCTTACAAAGTTCTTTTGATTTAATTCTTTATGGTCTTATATATTAATCAATTTACAGAAGAGGAAACAAAAGCAAAGGTGAAAAACATATTCTGAAAGAAAAAGTTTGTCTAACTCTTTCTACTATTAATTTTCTTTCTGGACCACATTTCCTGCTAATGGACTATTTCATTACAAGCTTCTTCCCTTTTTCTTGAAAAATCCCAGGCATGGTCCCATTACTGGACTTGGACTGTAGCTATTTCCGCTTCTACACCACTTCTTACCAGAAATCGGTATAATCTCTCTCAGCACCTTCAAGTTTCATCTTAAATGACTCTTTCTGAGGGCAACTCAACATACTCTCCTTAAACACTGACCTCTGAATCTAGACTCTCAATCTCTACTACTTTGTTTCACTCTGTTTCCTAATACTCTCCTAAAATATCATTTACATGTTTTACATTTACATGTTTTATATTCTTTGGTAGTTATTTGTTCCTTTGTAAGGAACTTCGAAAGTTGTAAATCATAAAATGATCATTCCTTAGCTATGCGGTCGCTTAAGTACAACGTGACTCATTTTCTAACCAAGTGTCGATACAGCAACAACACCTGTGGACATTACAATATCAGACAATGAGCAGGTATTGATTATTCCTTTCTTCATTTTTTATTGGATATGCCTGGAATAGTGCAATAGCTATCACCAAATATTTACTGAATGAATGAACAAGTTGTAATGAGATGCTAAATTGAAAGATTGGGAAAAATTATAGAGGTAGAAGGACTGTGAGTGATAACAAAGCTGAACGATGTAACATCCTCAATCCCCAGCAATATGTAGGCTGAGTATAGGAAAGGATGGTACCAGAGCATCAGGAAGACTGTTACCAGGGGAACCTTGTATTTTTAGTCTCTGGTTTAACAATGGACTCTACTCTCATTCAAGGTTTCTTTTCTTGTGTAGATTTCACTTGTCTGCTTTTTCTCAGTATCTAGGAAAGAACTAAGTACATTTCAGAATTTTGAATCAACCCTAGGCATATATTCTTAGAAAGAGAAACCAAGGTTAGGGTACTGAGAAGACAAAAGAGGTAACTGACTGAAACTTTACTGGTTTTACATTGAAATGTGAAGGTGGCAAGAATAGAAGGACAGGGAAGGAAGGAGGGAAAACGAATGAATGCACTAACAGAAAAGCACTGAGAGGATACTTGTGAAGACAAGAGGAGTAGTCTGAGGAGAAGTGAGTAGTACAGAGCACACGGGTTTTCATTTTTCTCACACATACACAAAATACACAAAGGTATACTCACATCTAAACTACAGTTTTCACAAACTCTGTATTACATATATATATATTATATATATATATATATGTTTATGCAAGTTGTCTCAGGGTTTGTCTTAATGAAGTCTCAGGCCTGCATGAAAAGTGAGATTCTACCTCCTTTTCTTTCCCCTACACACACACACACACACACACACACACACACACACACACACACATACACACAAAACTTTCAGACATCTATCATCCCCTTACACACAGAGATACACAGCCACACTTCCTTATATCTATACACACATCTTCATTTTATCTTTCTTATATTTATACATAATTGCCACAGATACTTCTCTTCCCTTCTTTTTATTGTTCATAGATGTGTTCACTAATGCCTATATCTGCAAGTTTCAGCTCTGGATTAACACATCTCTGCTCCCTCTTCTTATTTAGCCTCTGCAGTGAAAAAGAAGTGCCAATGTTTACAAAGAACAACTATTAAATGAACAGGGGCCAGGCAAAGCATTGGCTGTACATGTCATATGTTTTGGTCGTCCATAATTTTAGTAACCAGATCAACAAAGCACTGGTATAGGAAACCATCTGCAGTGATGTGAAAATCATGGTTATTAAAAATCCTTTTAAAAATCCATTTTTCCTGTTGCTATGAAAGGGGACCTGCTAGCAGATTTAGTGTGTAAATAGAGGAAATATCAACCTATTTAAAAGAAAGGACCGACCTTAAGCAATTGCAATTTATGTTCAAATAATGCTAATTATAAATGATCATTATCTCTTTATTAAAGCACTTGGAAGTCTCCTAACTTCTGTTCCAGTTAACAGCATTAGTGAATTTACTAAAGTAACACAACACATTCTTCCAAAAATGCCTTACTCCTTAGATTTTTCATTAATTCAACCTGATCTTAATTGTGCCTTTCTATTCATCCCCAAAGTTCTCCTTCAAAATTAGAGTAAATTAGGGCGAGTTTTCAGTGCACATAAAGACTGAAAGTTTTTCTCCTTTTCTGCTTTGTACTAGAGGAAAGTACAGGAGAAAGCAGAAGGACAACACTGAGGCCCCCAGAGGGGAGAAATCTGGGAGGTCTGAGCAGATGGATCAGAAAGAAGAAAAACAGAAGGGGGATTAACAGGGTAGGGAGGAGAGAGTGGGAGAGGGGGCACAAGGAAGGGGAGTGCAGAGAACACAAGTCAAGAACAGAGAGTCGCAGGGAGTAATAAAGCTGAGAGCGGAAAAGAGTTGTGACCTAAAATAGAGGAAGGCAGAACAAGCAAGAAGGAGACACAAGGAGAAACAAGAAGTCTAATTTGAGGGGTGCCAAGTTGAACAGGGTAGCAAAAGGTAAAACTAGCGAAAGCAATAAAACCAGCATTCAAAATCAATCAGTGTCTGTGCTACATATTATGTGCCTCTGTGCCTCTAGGACACACACATACAACACACACACATAAACACACAAAGACTGAGATAGAGAGAGACAGACAGACAGACAGAGACAGAGACAGAGAGAAACAGACGGACAAAAACAGAAAGATATCATGTTTGTTTGATTAACTATAGAAGATAAATGGTGTTTTCCTCACCATTTCATCCAAAATTAATTATCCACACAATGTTGCACAACAAATATAGTCTCACCTCTTCTTGAGAGGAACTAAAATTATCTTTTCTATTTTAAGCACAACTAAAATCATCCCAATGTTCATGACTACATATCATTCATTTTAAATTTCCTGATTGTCCTGATTTCTTAAGCTTTACCTCAGTAATTGAATTGTTTCCTCTTAATTTCTTTCAAATAATTGTTATTCAACTTCCTCTCAAAATTCATTCCAAACACTCAACTCTCTGAAATAGCTAGGTGGTATTATTCGCCCCTGGTTTCACAACAAAGGCTGTTACAGCATAGTAAGATATCTTACTACATAGTCCACAATAGTCTTTTATGTGTTATATAAAGCAGGACAACCTTGGACTTGTAATTCTGTTGTCTCAGTCAATTGTTGATATTAGAAATATGTGTTATCATTCTTGGTAAGTAAATAACTTTTTTAAAATTTCATTTTTTGCTAATATTTAATCTTCTTAATTATAATCACAATGGTATATTTCCATGACCCCCTCCTTCCCTCTGTCTCCTTTTCCTACCTCCTCCCTTTACCAATACATTCCTTTTCCACCCACACAATTGTTTTTTAACCAACATACAAAAACATACAAAATTAAACATACTTAAAGGAGTAATGTGATATTTTTAAAATTTTTTTAAACTTATTCAATTGTGCATATGTGCGTGCGCGTCTGTGTGTGTGTAGAACCACGGACGAATTCGGGAACCACCATGGACGCCTCCATTTCCTCCGCCCCGGGATTCACAGGCTCCGCCCTACCAGGACCAGAAGCGCAGGCCGCCCCCACTTCCGCCTGGTGTCTATACGTGGGATCTGGGATCCGAACTCAGGACCTTCCACCTGCAAGGCAGAGGCTTAACCCCTGAGCCACCTCTCCAGCCCCGAGTAATGTGATATTTTAACATGACTGTTATATGAAATGTTAGAATTTGAGTAAACAGCACTCTCCTCAATTGTCATTTCTTTATGATTAAAAACTCAATTTTTTTCATTTCTTTTAGATTCACCATAAATAATTGTTGTTCTGAT
The DNA here is from genome assembly GCA_023101885.1 of Typhlomys cinereus. Lineage (NCBI taxonomy): Eukaryota > Metazoa > Chordata > Mammalia > Rodentia > Platacanthomyidae > Typhlomys > Typhlomys cinereus. The sequence continues at coordinate 983,052 of JALPQD010000574.1, forward strand.
TTTTTATTTTTTAATCATCATGTGTATATCTGTGAGGGTATGTGCATATATATATGTTTTTCATCATATATGCGGACACGTGTGCATGGATGTCTGTGCACTTATGTGCATGTGTAAAACCCAATGTCAATTGAAAATCATCCTTAATTGCTCTCCCACCTTATTCTTTTGATGATTCTAGATCTCTAATTAAACCCACAACTTACCTATAAGTTTAGTCGAGCTATTCAGATTGCTATGGAGATTCCCAGTCTCTGCCTTCTAAGGCAGGAATTATAGGTAGGCCACTATTCTGACCATATGATATCTGGGACATCTGAACCCTAGTCCTCTTGCTTGCATTGTAAGTGCTTTAATTGTTGAATCATCTTTCCAATTCTGTTCTTGTTTTTTTTTTTAAATTTGGAGTGTTGGAGATGTAACTCAAGCAAGCAATCTGCTGTTGAGCAACATCCCCACCCCTCATCATTGATACCTATACCCATCTTTCTGTATTCGAGAACATACCAAAAATGTCTTGCTCTTATCCAACTAAAACTTACTACACATTGATTAACCTCTTCTCAATCATCTTCCACCTCTACATCACCCCATTTCTGCACTGCTGCTTATTCTTCCTGTCGAGTCAAGATATTCTCTTCCTGAAGTGAGCTAGTAAAAAATGAGACAAAATCTGGGTATCTCATTTCATATTTACCTGTTGATCAAATTCTTTCTCACTTTAGATACAATGATAACTTTCCCAGAAGGTGGGAAATGGAGACTCTTGTGTCTTTCTTTGTTCAGAAATATTAATTTTTCATAAGCCTAACCAATGGTCTTCAAATTCTTTTTACCATTTGCCCACAATAGACTAACAGTCCTGACTATGTAATTCAGTGGATCATGAAAGAGGTACAGGTGTGAGAGCATAAGATGAACATTTATCTGGATGCCAAATCAAATCATTCATTATTCGCCCTTGGAATTCCTGCACATGCTCCACATGGACAAAAGGTAAACTTCCCAAGACAACCCAGTAACTCTAAGATTTGATTCCCAGGGCACATCAGGTTTCTACATACCAAGCATATGAACTTTGTTGATGTCTTCTTTTCCTGTATGGCCCACTAGAGATGTAAAGATAAGGCAAACTACAAGAAGAAAGGCTTCTATTTAGCTTCCCCCCCAACACTTACATTTTTAATTCCCTCTATTATCTAGGCTGTTTACTTGGAAGATTCCTCACTTTGCTTTTTATTTTCTTTGATCCTTGGTAAAGGAATTGTTAACATGGCACTTTCAGAAACCGTGTTCCCTCTATCTCATTTCCCAGGCATCAGAAATCAGGGCCCAGGAATGCAGCACTATATTTTCAGATGCAAGGTAAAGAGAAAGAAAGGGTGGAGAATAAAAGAGTTTGAAAGACAGATGAGGAGATGAAAACTGTGAAACCCTAGATTAGAATCATCTCTGGTCACAGAGACAAATGTGTGCACACCTATAGAGCAAGGGAAAACCATAAACTTGTCCTTTTAAAGTTTATTTCAGTGAGTATTCCCCTGGAGACTTCCTAAATACTGAGAGGTTTTTCCAGGTGCAGAATGTTGTGTACTCATGTCCTGTCAGTACTGGTACCTGAGTGATGGATCAACAAAGTAGAGCCCTTCCCATGCTTGAAAATAAAATATGCCTATAACTTTCAATCAACTGGAAAAACCAACTTTTGGTGAGAGATATGACTAGTGATTATATCTTACAAGTGAGTAAAATTCTCACCAGGAAAAGTGAATGATACAGTTGCTTGAAAGAACCCTCCACCCAAACCCATTGTCTACTGTACTAATCTTAGCAGGACCAGTAATAAACTGAAATTAAAGAGAAGTTCTAAGGTGCAAATTATAAGAACTTATCCATGGTAACATGCAGTTAATAACCCCACCTGAATGACCCTGAGAATGTGTACCTTCTTAAATTTTGTACCCTGTGTTTATCTCTTGTCTCATCTTATGCCTGACTCTCTATCTTAATCTAAAATGTAAACAGAATCACAAACCAAAGAAATACCTGTGTCCTTAGCTTGAAGTTTTGTTCCTCAAATTGCATAGTCTTCAGGGCTATCTCCCCAATATTCTATGGAGTCATGAAAATCATCAGGAATGGAAGTAGCCAACAGTTTTTCTAAGTTGTTGAAGGTTTTACGGCAGGCTTGGGTTAAGTGCTCTTGGAAGATAGTACATTTTGGGTTGGTCACAACTGAATTACCCCCAACTTTCTTGAGTGGGGATCTTAACAAATTAGAATTGATTTCCTCACATTGAGTTGTGTTGTGGATCATCAAAGCTTTTAATGCTTATACTTTTCAAGATTGTTTGGTTCAGTCCATTGTAATTATGGCTACATGTGCACCATTGTCTGTTTTATTCACATATTTATCTATATTTTTATAGTAGTTCAGTAGTCTTTGTCAAATTCTTCCTAAAACTATCATTGATAAATTTAGGCATGACATCTTTGCCTCACAGGTCATAGTAGTATTTTGCTTCTTCTAAATTTCAAGCATGTTCGTCTTGCTTGAAAATGTTATATTAAGTAAATACTTTATGTACCTTACTGAGTCAAGGTTCGGTTATATTTTGTATCATATTTTTCTGACATTCTTAATCTGCAGCAAATTTAAATAAATTCAATTACTACCACTAGATAAAAATCCATATGTCCACCCAGCCCCCCACCCCAGAGGAGCCCGCCCTGCCCCGGACCCCAGCCCCTCGCACCCTCCCGTCCCCACATGCCTCCGCCCCCCCCAGGTCACAGGTGAAGAATTCTGCCATCTACATCAGACCCTCTGCCCCTCTGGCCCACCGGGGACCTATGCACGTGGTCCACGGAAGACACACTGCTATTCAGAATTCAATAGAGTCCAAAGGAAACTCAAGCAAAACTCTAAGGAAAAAAGGGAACACAGGCCATGTGTCTGTACTCCACTACAACCATTACATCACATGGGCGAGATTCTTCGCATCCAGCCCAAAGATAAGTAAACTTTTTCTTTTCACCTTACTGATCCTTTAAAGTATCAATGCTATAGATCAACTTTCTCATACAGCCACCCAAAAAAACATACAACTCCAGGGAGTACACCACTCACCCTCACATTTCACCAAGACACTAAATCGTAAAAGTGCACTACCATACTAATATTCACCCCCTGGTTACTTAACTGACGTACTAACAGTCTAGTAGCCTCATCTAGGATATAACAATAACAATACACAAACATACCCAATCCAAGGCAAGTACTAGTAATAACTGGCAAGTGTAACAATACCAACTACATTGGTTCAATGAAAAACACACAGAAACTGAAAGATCCTAAAAAACCAAACAACAATGCCCAAGTCAAAGTGCAGATTCACGAGAAACAAAACCCAAGAAGACCAATCTCCCACCGAAAGAATCAATCCCATAACGATGGATTCCGACCAGAACAAATCCACAGAAAATAGCCATGAAAGCCAGACCCAACATAACGACTTTCAGAGTATGATCATCACCATGATTAATACTATGAAAGAGGAAATCTGAGAAGAGTTAAACAACCGTATCAACAATTTTGAACAGGAACAAAACAGGCATCTGGAGGAGTTGAGAAAAACAGTTCAAGAAACAAAAATAGGTATAGAGCAGTTAAAACAGTCTCAGGCAGAGTTTAAAATTGAACTAAAAGACAAGTTATCTTCAACCCAAAACTCAACAGAGAGTCTTATCAGCAGAACAAATGAGGCAGAAAATGGAATTTCAGATCTTGAAGACAAAGTGGGAGAATTGACCAGCTCAATGGAAGAGATTGTTAAAGCCAAAAAGACACTGGAGAGGAACATTCAAGAAATATGGGACACCCTGAAGAAACCTAACATGTGCATTCATGGAATACCAGAGCAAGAATCCCAAAATACCACACCTGAGGACATATTTCAAATCATCATAAAGGAAAACTTCCCACAACTAAAGAATGAGAGGCCTATCCAAATACAAGAGGCATTTCGCACCTAAAAGAGATACGACCAAAACAGAAAATCGCCACGGCAAATAATAGTCAAAACACTCCACATTCAAGACAAAGAAAAGGTGCTGAGAGCTTCAACAGAAAAAAAGCAAGTCACTTTTAAAGGTAAACCTATTAGAATAACAAATGACTACTCAATGGAAACAGTAAAAGCAAGACGAGCTTCAAGAGACATACTTCAAGTATTAAATGAGCAAAAATGCCAACCCAGACTGATATACCCGGCAAAACTATCTGTCATGATTGAGGGAGAAAGAAAAGTTTTCCAGCACAAAGACAACTTGAATGGATACATGTCTACCAAACCAGGCCTTCAAAAAATGCTAGAAATGATACTCAAGCTTGAAGAAAAGAACAAGTGTATCCAGGAGGACAGAAGGGAAGTATAATACCACCAAAATATAAATATCAAACAACATGCTTACAAAATCTACTAAACATAAAAAATGTCCAGAATTAAAAATAATTTCTCCATTATAACATTAAATGTCAATGGTATTAACTCACCGATTAAGAGACACAGATTACAAAACCACAATCCAACAATCTGCTGCCTTCAGGAAACTCATCTCACCACAAAAGATAGGCACATCCTAAGAATGAAAGGCTGGTCCAAAATCTTTCAAGCTAATGGAACCCGGAAACAGGCAGGGGTGCTTTCAAACAAAGTAGACTTCAAACCAAAGAAAATCATAAGAGACAAAGATGGATACTACATTTTAGTCACAGGTACAATTCACCAGGAAGACTTCACAATACTGAACATATATGCTCCCAATACGGGCCCCTCCACATTCATTAAGAAAACCCTACAGTGTCTAAAGCAAGAAATCAACCCCAAACGATAATTCTTGGGGACTTCAACACTGCCTTTTCAACATGGGATAGATCAACAGGTCAAAAGCTTAACAGAGACACTTTGGAACCTTTATCAATATAATAAAAGCTGTATACAACAAGCCCACAGCAAGGATTATGCTCAATGGGGAACAATTGGAAGCATTCCCACTTCGATCAGGAACTAGACAAGGCTGTCCACTCTCAGCACTTCTATTCAATATTGTACTTGAAGTCTTAGCTGAAGCCATAAGACAAGAAAGGGACATAAGAGGGATTCAAATTGGCAAGGAAGAAGTCAAGCTATCCCTATTTGCAGATGACATGATCATATACCTGAGTGATCCTAAAAACTCCACCAGGAAGCTCCTGGAACTAATTGAGAAGTTCAGCAGGGTGGCAGGATACAAAATAAATGTGCAAAAATCAGAGGCCTTCCTATATGCCCAGAATTAAAGAAGTGAAAAAGCCCTGACAGAAACAATCCCATTTACTATAGCCCCTAAACAAATTAAATACCTTGGTATAAAGCTAACCAAGGAGGTCAAAGACCTTTACTATGAAAACTTTAAAACCCTAAAGAAAGAAATTGCAGAAGACATCAGAAAATGGAAAGACTTACTTCCCATGTTTCTGGATTGGGAGAATCAACATCGTAAAAATGACCATCCTACCAAAGGCAATATACAAATTCAATGCTATACCAATTAAAATCCCAAAGCAATTCTTTAAAGAAGTTGACCAAATAATCTCAAAATTCATATGGAGGCACAAAAGACCCAGGATAGCAAAGACAATCCTGAGTAACTAAAACACTGCTGGAGGTATCACCATACCAAACCTTAGTCTATACTACAAATCCATAGTTATAAAGACAGCCTGGTACTGGCTCCAAAATAGACACACAGATCAATGGATAAGGGTTAAAGACCCAGATATAAGCCCACAAAAATACAGCCATTCGATCTTCGACAAAGGGGCCCAAAGAATCCAATGGAAAAAGAACAGCATCTTCAACAAATGGTGCTGGCAAAACTGGATCTCCACATGCAGAAGATTAAAGCTGGACCCATACTTGTCACCATGTACAAGACTTAATTCCAAATGGATCAAGGACCTTGATATAAGGCCAGAGACTATAAAAACCATAGTTGAAAGGATAGGGGACTCCCTCGAGCTGATTGGGCTAGGCCAACATTTCCTAAACAGACATCCAATGGCACAGTCACTGCTACCAACTCTCAACAGTTGGGATCTTGTGAAATTAAAGAGCTTCTGTTCAGATAAAGAGATTGTAGCAGGAGCTCAAAGGCAACCCACAGAATGGGAGAAAATCTTCACTAACCACATATCTGATAGAGCTCTACTGTCCAGAGTGCACAAAGAACTTAGAAAACTAAACTCCAAGGAAAACAATGGCCCAATTAAAAAATGGGCCCTGGAACTTAAAAGAAATTTTACCAGGGATGACATTAAAATGTCTAAGAAGTATCTTAAAAAATGCTCCACTTCCTTATCCAGCAGGGAAATGCAAATCAAAACTTCCTTGAGATATCATCTCACCCCGGTCAGAATGGCAAAAATCCACAATACAAACAACTACAAATGCTGGAGAGGATGTGGAGAGAGGGGAACTCTCCGACATTGCTGGTGGGAATGCAGGCTCATATAGCCACTCTGGCGAGCCGTCTGGAGATTCTTAAGAAATTAAAGTATGGGCCGCCGCGGTGCCACTCGGCTTCTCACTCCCAACAATGGCGGCTCCGAGCACGAGTGGTGGCGGCGGCGGCGGCTCCGGGGTTGGAAGCGGCACCCAGGGCCCCATCAGGTCCCCGGCCTCCGGCCACCCGGCCGTCAGCAGCATGCAGGGTAAACGCAAAGCACTGAAGTTGAATTTTGCAAATCCACCTGTCCAATCTACAGCAAGGTTTACTTTGAATCCTAATACTACAGGAGTCCAAAACCCACACATAGAGAGACTGAGAACACACAGCATTGAGTCATCAGGAAAACTGAAGATCTCCCCTGAGCAACACTGGGATTTCACTGCAGAGGACTTGAAAGACCTTGGAGAAATTGGAAGAGGAGCTTACGGTTCTGTCAACAAAATGGTCCACAAACCAAGTGGGCAGATAATGGCGGTTAAAAGAATACGATCAATAGTGGATGAAAAAGAACAAAAATAACTTCTTATGGATTTGGACGTAGTAATGCGGAGTAGTGATTGCCCATACATCGTTCAGTTTTATGGTGCACTCTTCAGAGAGGGTGACTGTTGGATCTGTATGGAAGTCATGTCTACCTCGTTTGATAAGTTTTACAAATATGTATATAGTGTATTAGATGATGTTATTCCAGAAGAAATTTTAAGGCAAAATCACTTTAGCAACTGTGAAAGCACTAAACCACTTGAAAGAAAACTTGAAAATTATTCACAGAGATATCAAACCTTCCAATATTCTTCTGGACAGAAGTGGAAATATTAAACTCTGTGATTTTGGCATCAGTGGACAGCTGGTGGACTCCATTGCCAAGACAAGTGTAGGCCATACATGGCGCCTGAAAGAATAGACCCAAGTGCGTCACGACAAGGATATGATGTCCGTTCTGATGTCTGAAGTTTGGGAATCACATTGTATGAGTTGACTACAGGCCGATTTCCTTATCCAAAGTAGAATGGTGTACTTGATCAGCTAACAAAGGTCGTGAAAGGAGATCCTCCACAGCTGAGCAATTCAGAAGAAAGGGAATTCTCCCCCAGTTTCATCAACTTTGTTAACTTGTGCCTTACGAAGGATGAATCCAAAAGGCCAAAGTATAGAGAACTTCTGAAACATCCCTTCATCTTGATGTATGAAGAACGCACCGTTGAGGTTGTATGCTATGTCTGTAAAATCCTGGATCAAATGCCAGCTACACCCAGTTCTCCCATGTATGTGGATTGATTTTGCTGCTACATCAGACTTTAGGAAAAGGGCTGAGAGGAAGCAAGACGTAAAGAGTTTTCATCCCATATCACAGTGTTTTACTGCTCGCCCAATACCATGTGCAATAAGATTGGTGTTTGTTTCCATCTTGTCTGTGTACTTCCGTCACCCAGAATTTGCACCCCTGTCATACCTGATTGACACAGTGTTAGTGCTGGTCAGAGAGACCTTTTCCTGCTCTTTGGTGATGAACATATATTCAGGCCATGTTGAAGTGAGTATGATCAAGTCATTGACTCTGATTGGATCACATCAGAAAATTCATTTCTAGCCTCAGAACCTGGAGATGCAGCTGCTGGAATGGTATTTTGTCAGACTTCCAACTCCTGAATTACATGGTGATGGATGGACTGTCTCAACAGAAGATCCCAGGCTTGAGTGAGAAGAGCGGCCACAGCCAGGGGCACAATCGCCTTGCAGAGCTGGGAGACAAAGGAGGAATTTGCTTTCTTCACCAAGTGCAATAGATTTACTTGTTTGATACTCTGTAACTTTACAGTCACAGTTGTTGCTTGGGGATCAATGTGCTCAGCCACATCGCCACTTTGAAATAACAAGTTAAATTAAAATGAATTTACGTTTACCAAAAATCATGTCACATTCAAAGAGGCGACCATCAAAATGCCATTTGTCCTTCCCCAGCCCTGCTCTTCCCGGGAAGACTCAGGAGACTGCGCTTGTCACAGAAGGTGCCACTGACTCTGTTCTTCCTGCCATCAACCACCAGGACTAAAAGAAGAGAAAGTACAGAGGGTGAAGTTCACAGATGCTTTCAATTCTGGCATCTCATCTGGAACAACCCATAGCAGCTCTCTAATCCCCTCAGCCCCAAGGTGCCATCACTCACCAACAGGGAGATGTAGCCAATAGCAACGTGCCTTGACTGATTCGCTAAGGATTGCCGTAGGCAGCAAGAGACCAAATCACACTTGTTTGCCCTCGCTGGACCAGGCCTTCACTTTTCTCTCCTTTTTCCCTAGTCTGTCACCACCTTGAGACTTTTGCTTGTTCCAATATTTTGCCTTTTTTTTCTTTCCTGTATTACAAAGCTTTATCATCTACCAGGAATGTTCCCAACCAAGAATGTCTAGCCCCCAATCTCTCCCATGCTCAGAGGCTGAGAAATGCCGGTCCAGTTGATAATGGTGGGTAAGCAGAGGCAGACTTTCTTGAGACACATTCAACTCAGGGAGGACGAAGTGGAATCTTCTAGTTCAGTGCATTATCTACTAGTATCTCTCGCTACTCTCCATATTCCTAGGAATTAGAATTCTGTTCTCTTCCAATCTCTTTCCACTGGGAGGCAAAACCACTAGAATCGTCTAAGGGCCGCTTAGCCCTCGTGTTCTGTCCTCCTCCCCTCAGTCAGGCTTTTGTTAGGTTGGGTGTCATCTTCCCTGGCACTGAGCTTGAGGCTTTGTTTAGCAGCAGAGCAGCCCTGGAGGGGTAGCCCTGAGATGCAGATGACGTTGGTACAGTGTTAATGCAGGCAGGTGATGCTGCGGGTCCTCCCAGAGTGATAGGCATAAACACTATCAAACAATAAAGGAGAATGGCGCTGTTTAAAGTCACATCCCTGTAAAGTGCAGAATGCAAACATGATTTATCTCTTGGTCCGCTTGCCCAATTTCCCTTTCCTTCCTAACCCTCAGATTTCCCAATGCTCAGAAGGAAGCATACCATATGTCTTGCCTTCCAAGCCATCCCCCTCCACCGCTCCCGGATTCAAGAGGATTTGTTTCTCTGCTATCGGTTTCCTGTTTTGACTCAACTTAAGCTCGCTTCACCATTATGCAAACAGAGAAAAGCAATTCTGACTGTCCAGGAGCTAATCTGACCGTTCTCTTGTGTGGATGACCACATAAAAAGGCAATTTTAGCGTATTAATCATAGATTACTATAAACTATAAACTTAAGGGCAAGGAGTTTATTACAATGTATCTTTATTAAAACAAGGGTGTATAGTGTTCACAAACTGTGAAATAGTGTAAGAACTGTACATTGTGAGCTCTGGTTATTTTTCTCTTGTACCATATAAAAGTGTATAAAAATTATCAAAAAGCTAATGTGCAGGGATATTGCCTTATTTGTCTGTAAAAATGGAGCTCAGTAACATAACTGGAATATTTTATCCTGTATTCTTGTTTGAATTCTTCCTCTATTTAAGATATATACATGGAATCGAAGTGTTTATGTAATAGTACTATCCTTTTGCCTGCAGGTCAGTTGTAATAAATCTAGGATGTGATGAAAAAAAAAGAAATTAAAGTATGAAATGCCATATGACCCTGCTATCCCGCTTTTTGGAATAACCCCCCACGCAGCAGAGGTTCACCTCGATAGCACAAGCACGACCATGTTCATAGCAGCACTCTTTACAATAGCAAAGTCATGGAATCAACCCAAATGTCCAACAGTTGACGAGTGGATAAGGAAAATGTGGTACATGTATACAATGGAGTACTACTGAGCCATCAAAAATGATGAATTACTGGAATTTGCTGGGAAATGGATGTCATTAGAAGCAATTATATTAAGTGAAGTATCCCAAACCCAGAAAATTAAGTGCCGTATGTACTCCCTAATAGGTGGCTCCTAGTGCCAAACCCACCCTGCCCACCTTGAGACACTCAAAGGTACACCTATGTAATACAGTAATTGCAAGGATTATGAGCAGGAGGGATGGGGTTGGAGGGCCACACCAAACACAAGGAGAGAGGGGACCATGTTACAGCAGAGAAAATAGGCCTCCATCAAGGAAGGCAAGTAAGTAATGTGACACCTGGTTAAGTTCACAGACGTTTGTGCCTGATCATGTACAACTGAGGGGGTGTGATCTCACCAGAAGGGGGGGGCATATAGTCTGGCAGATAAAAAGTAATCATTTTGCAAATAGGTGATTGACACCTCCCTCTCTGAGGTTTCCTACTTTTATTACATCTACCCTTGAATGTGTTATTATAACAAGACTCCAGTTTAACAGCTTTTTGTCTCTGGCCAGGGGGTGACATACAATGCCCATCAGGATGGAGTGAAGGGCATTGCAGGAGCAGCAAAACTGCAAAAGAAAATCAACAAACCACTATCCAGAACTTCAGAGACTCTATATCAACCACATAGAACTAGGCCAGCCTAATCCCCCCCCCCATCCTGAAGCTCAGGGACATTTGTGGAAGAGGGGGCGGTAAGATTGTAAGAGCAAAAGGATGGGAGGAGCAATGATTTCCAAGATTCTCCACATGAGTTAGGGCTGAAGCAATCACAATAGGACTTTGCATGCCCTGCGCAATGTCCAACACACTATTGACCTCACAAAGTCTAGCATTGGCTAAAGGCACCAAGATCCTTGGAGGCAAGGGATTGACAGCCACAGTAGTGTTCCTATGCTTAAGGGGAACACAGGAAGGGGTTCAGGGAAATGCCACTGGGTCCTTGTACGCCATCGGAGGGGAGGACCCAAAGGAGAGTTAGGCATCACAATAAAGGACTCTCTGGGAATTGGGAGGGGGGCACTGGGGGATGAGGAGGGAGGGGAGGGGGAGCAGGGGATTCGGGGGGAGGAGGAGGGAGGGAAGGAACTGGTCTACCTATTAAGTTTGTATGAACGGTAATAATAAAAATGTATTAAAATGCTATGATAATAGTTTCATTAAAGACTACTGTGACAACTAAAAAAAAAATCCATATATCCAATAATAGTCTGGTGGTGTTATTTAGGTTCAGATTCTTCATATGATGTTACATTCCAAAATATTTTTGTTTTGTTCTAACTTCTTTAAATAAAATGGTGTCAATATTGGAAATCTCTTTCATCTTCCCTGAGAAGGTGAAATACAGAGGAATATTTTCTAAAACGCACACCTATCTCTCAAGAATAACAATTATAGGCTGTGGTAGAGTATTTGCCTAGCTTGTACAATATTGCGGGTTCACCCCAGCGTCATTTCCACCACCACAATAAGCAAAGCATTAACAGTATCAAAAATAAAAAGATATGTGGAGGCAAGAGTATGAGCAGGTATGAGTGGGTCTAACAGAAGTAAACATGGCTGCCACAGTGTTTAAGTCCTTTGGCAAGTTTGATCCCCTCTTAGCAGTGTGATGGGAGGCATGGTGTAGTCGACTTTATATAATGTGGATGCTGGCCATAGAGCTATAATCTTAGCTGATTTTGTGGGGTACAGGATATTTTGGTAGGGGAAAGAACCCATTTTCTCATCCCTTGGTCTCAGAAACTAATTATCTTCGACTGCCACTCTGGACCTGGAAATGTACCTGTCATCACTGGTAGCAAAGATTTGCAGAATATTAACATTACACTAGGCATCATCTTCTGGCCCATTGCCAGCCCACTTCATTGAATCTGCACCAGCATTGGAGAGGACTGTGATGAGCGGCTGGGTGCTGTTCTCCATTGCCACAAAGATTCTCATGTCCATGGTGGCTCACTTTGATGCTGGGCAACTAAACACCCAGAGAGAGCTGGTCTTCAGACAGGTGAGCGATGACCTCACTGGGTGAGCAACAATCTTTGGGCTCATTCTGGATGACGTGTTCCTAACACATCTAACCTTCAGAAAGGAATTTACAGAGGCAGTGGAAGCCAAACAGGTGGCTCAGTAGGAAGCAGAGAGGACCAGATTTATGGTGGAAAAGGCTGAGCAGCAAAAGAAGGCGACCATCGTCTCTACTGAGGATGACTGCAAGGTAGCCAAGCTGATTGCCAATTTCCTGACCACCATAGGCGATGGTCCTATCGAGCTGCACAAGTTGGAAGATGCCAAGGATATGGCATACCAGCTCTCCCACTCTCAGTACATCACCCACCTGTCAGCAGGGCAATCGGTGCTGCTCCAGCTGCCCCAGTGAGGCCTGCCTTGCCTGCATCTCTGATGATTCTGAACCCCACCTTCCTTGTGCTCTTCCACCTAAAATCACTGTGAAATTTTATAATTGGCTTAAGCAGGAAATAAAAGTGAAATCACTTGAGATCTCAAAAAAACAACAACCAAACAAAACAAAAAAAGAAAAAGAGTGGCAGTGAGATGGCCACATATGGACTGCTCAATTCTAGCAAGAAGTACCTATTACCACAAGGTACTAGAGAAGCTTCTTAGATGTTTTCCTCTTATTTCAGGTTAGTATCCTCATTTTCTAGGGCTTTGCTGATAATGAATTGATTTGACAACCTTAATATGACACATTTTCCATTTCCCCAAATTCTAGTTTCTTTTCCTGTTGTTGATGAATACTCAACCAAACAACTTAAGGGAACATTCTCTCTTACAATTCTGGTTACAATTCATAATCCAGCTTTGCAAGAGATTTCATATGAACATCAGGAACCAAGGGACCTAGCCACAATACGTTTACAGGACTGAGAAAGAGTTAAATTTTCTCTCTTACCAGAATTCCTGAATGCCAATATGGCAAAGTATGCTATAGTATGCTAAGGGACTGAACCAGCTTTCTTTCCATCTTATCCACCTATCCAGGGAACGGTCTCACTAATCCTGGGCTGGATCCTCATGATTCAATTACGTAATTTTCTACAGGCTTGCTCAGGGACAGCCTTAACTACTATAAATTTATCACAGATGTGCCCAGCTTTCAATTGTCAAGTTCACACCTATGTCCAACTAGCATACCCAAATAATATATGCTGCTAGTCAGGTCAAATGCAGGAAACAGCATTTCAAAAACAAATGTTAAATTTTGAATACATAAATATCATACTTTAAAAGAAAATAGATTTATAATTACACAAAATCTGATCTTCCTTGTTGACATAGTTAGCATCCATCTCTGACACTTACACTAAATTATCACATTAGGGGTTTCCTAGCTAGCTCAGTCAGTAGATCATGAGACTATACACTGTATGATTGCCAATACATGACAGGTTAACAAAAATTGCTACACTGATTTGGAGGCGAGCCTAGATCATCTCTAAAATTTTATCAGTCATAAGTCTTCATGTTCAAAATATAATAAAATGAATGCCTCATGCTATATTACACTGAGTTGAATTCCTAGGCTCTGAGACTTGTGCATATATTGTGAATGCTTGCTGATTTTGGAACCTTTTGCATACATTGTAAACTTTGGGGTAGATTTCAGGGCTGTGTGGCTAAAGACACCGCCTTTTTTAAATACCCTCTACTGTGTTTAGCACAACCATGCATATGTTAGGAACATAGTGAATATTGATTGTATTTGGATTTTCAGACAGATAGTTCTAAGATTGACACAGAACACTTGCTCTCTGCTATTTCTTCAGTTAATGGTGATATTGTGATGATACTCCTTGGCTAGATTTTATCCCTTTTTCTGATATTCGACCTTAGGCACTCCTCAATCAGGATTTTCCTTGGTGCGGCATGAACCTAGAGTCTTCTTAGAGAGGAAATTGTGGATAAAATCACACCAGGTTCTTCTATCTAATCATTCTTCATATCCCTAAATCTATTTACATCCAATAGAATATGAAGAAAATAAAGGAGATATGGTAGAAGCAAGGAGTGTCCCAATTGTTTTTCTTTGTAGGTAACTGAAGATTTTCTGAGATAATTATAAAAATATCTCAGATATTTTTTGTGTTCACAGAAGAAAACACTTTTCCCTCAAAACCTATGCCCTTTAGTAAGAAGGCCAGGTCATTTTTTGAATTTGCAATGCTGTAGGATAACTCTGCCTCAAATTTGTTATTGATTTTTGTTTAGTTCTTAAGATGTTGAGTTATTTCTAGGTAATGTTCAAGGTTATACCATTTATCAGCAAAAATAGTCATATTTGAAGTTCTTTCTGATGTTGTATGACCTCTTCCTGCCAGAAGAGGACAGAACTATTATATAGACAGGTAAATTGAAGAACAGTTTGCATAGTTAAGAGTGGTTCAACAAGTAGATGATATACATTAATAGTTTTTAATCTTAGAAAGTTTGCATTTCTCCTGTATGACTTCCAAATGAATTAGGAAATAAAACAAAACTGTGAGACTTGATTATGGACCAAGGGCAGGTTGGAGGATGTAGGTACAATTATTATTCAAGAGGATTTACTGACAATAAATTACACAATGAATAATGCTATCCCAGGCATATACACTAATATATGGGAACAAGCTTCTCCCCATTAGTGTAAATCAAAAGAGAACAACATAAGACATAGAACATTTCTAAGTTCAAGGGGGAAAGGCACTCAAACATGTCTATTATATTTTTTTGTAATTAGCTTAATACCTTTTTTTCCTCAAAGGGAATGTGATATTAACTGGTATTAACTAAGATCAACTGAGACCACCTGAAGAGATTATCTGGATAATACAAAGATCAGACGTAGATCCGATTGGAACCTCCCTAGATCTTATTGGAATCTCCCAATAGTGAACCAGATAAAAGGAGCCACAGAACAGAAGACAGAAAAGGAGAGAGACACTCAAGGAATACGTCAGTCACATGGATGTCTGCTGTGACTTATCCTGCCAGCTTAAGCCAGCCAGCCATACTGCCTCTGCCATGAAAGACTGCATTTCCCCTATGGAACCCTAAAGTGAATAAATCTCCTTTTCTCCCTTAAGTTATTTGACTTTGGGTGTTCTCTCACAGCAATAGTTAAAAGTAACCATTACAGGGAATGAAAGGTAGTTTATTTTCTACCAAATATGACCTGTGAACATGAACTCTGATTGGGTGAAATACCATCTTCCAAAGTAGAAATGGTTTCTTGAAGCTTTTTGAGTATTTTTCATATATAAACAAAAATTAGTTCATGTTCTTGCCCCATCCCTCTCTTCTTCTACATCCATTCTCTCCCAACCTCCACTTCCCTCACCAATCTAGCCATGTCCCTCCTGCCTTCTTGTCCTTCTGTATATATGGATCACAGGACTCCCTTTGGGTGCCTGTGCTAGTAAGGAATCGGGTCTGTCTGGTCATATATGTGGCCCTTCAGTGGACAAACTCATAAATGGGAGTCTTTCCTTCTATTGTCCAGCACTTGCCCCAAAGACTCTTTACAAGTACAGTTGTTTCTCCTGAGATCTTCAATGGGCCATGGGGTAATGTTGATAAGTCAGTCATTATGTAGATCTAATGACAGTAAATCTCATTACAGTGAGCTCCTGTATGAAACAGCCCTGTTATGGGTAGAGTTTCATGGTTGGAAGTACACTTCTCCATCTTTAGGCTCTTAAAGTCTTAACACTGCCTCTTCTGCAGATCCTTGAGATATAGAGAGATTTTAATGACTGATTAGGACTGAGCAATCCAGAGTCACCAAAACTCATCACATTGGCCTTTTGTGGTTTTCTGCCTTAATAATCTTGGTTGAGTGCTGAGAGCTTTTCTTATCTAAAAGTATAATAAACAGTGTTCAGATGGTAATTTACTATCAAATATTTAGTGTTAACATTAAGACATCAATTCCTGTCTATTGTCTATTTAGTTCCCTTCTACTTCTATTTGGACAGGTTTATAGTACCAGACATGTGTTCATTGACAATAAGGGGGACAGGATTTAGAACCAATTTAGATAACGATTGCTTACTCTTGGGTCTTACATACCCTATTGGTCCACCATATTCTTCTTATTAGAATTTTTGTAGTTCGCAATATTTATGGCTGGAAGAGGCTGTTAATTGCTCTTTTCCCCTGATGTCTTTTGTTTTCAAACTCATTCTAGCCATTTTACTCCATCTCTTTAGGAGAGGAATAGTGATAGTTGGAAAGAGACCAAATGAACAATAGTTATTGTAGTCCCTTTATACAGTAGGAAATTAGGAATAAAATAAGATTCCACTTAAAATATGCTTAAAATGACTCTTGCTGCAACTATACCAACCATTTTTATTTATTGAAAAACATTTAATAAAATCAACAGTATGTTATTACTTAAATTTACATAGTAGTCCAAGTAGCTCAGTAAAATCTTAAGTTATGAATAAAAGAAAGTTATTAGTATTTACATATACTCTATCATATACAAGCAGCCTTATTTCTGATAACCATCCCATAAATAATGATTACTTTTGGCAGTCTGGATAAAGATCCTAGACCTTGAGAAGAAATAGGACACTGACGTATACAGAAAACATCTGTCAGGGTATTAGAATCCATATGTCTAAGAATTTGTGCAATAATTCATTGAATTTCTCTAAGTCTCATCTTTTAATCATAAACATATTAGTAGGGCAACCTGTTCAATGAGTTTTATAACAACAGGCTGATAAGATATTAAGTTTTTCATTATTCTAGATGTAAACAAAATAAAACCTCACAACCTTGTATACTGGTAATTACAGATGTATACATTCATCATTGTTTTAGGAATTGTGGAGGAGAATGCTAGAAGAATTACAAACATCATTACAAATACTTATGTTACTACATGAACTATGAGCCAGTCTCCATCAGAATTTTTTAGAATGATTTTTGGCTAGAAGCCATCACTTTTAACATCGTTATTTTCAAATTTAACATTGAAGACACAATCTTTAATAAATATACACAACTATTATTTACACTATTCCCTTCTGCTAAAAAGACACATGTAAGGTAAATATAATTTAGCTAGAGACAAAAGTAATACTGATATTAGAAGAAACAAGTTACACGCATGTTGCCCGCAAGAGATGGCAAAAAATCCTGGAACTGATCTGCAAGCTTCCTCCTTGGTGGTCAACTTTCATAGTACCATGAAGTTCTATGGAAGTTGTTATGATAGAAATTCAATCAACAGTCTCACTCAACTGTGAAAGCTGAAAGCTACAATAACAACAACACTGACAAGCAGTGGCCATCAGTGCAGTAGTGGTAAGAATGCTATGGGAGTAACCAACTGCTTTCTCATTGTATTTGTCAGGTTAAGAACCTGTAGAAGGAAAGGCCATAGGTTCTGAGAGCAGAGGTGGGAGACAAACTGCTAAGTTTAACAAACTATTAAGTTTAGACATAGAGACATAATATCAAACTGCTATCTAAATATTTTCATTATAATCATATACAGAGATGCTCTCAGCTCTCAACTTAGCTGCATCTTTTGCAAAGAAAGGTGTTTGATGAGGAAAATCACAACTGACAAAAGTGCAGTGAATTTGTGACTATGAACTATTCAACCCTAAATAGGACGCCACTGCCCTGTGGCTCAGGGAACATGATGCAAGAGGATTTGATGAGAATGTAAGATCCTGAAGGCAAAGAGGGGTTCAGTCAAACAGTATCTTCAAGATATAACAGGACTGCTGCACCCATCAATGCACTGCATCTGTGAAATTTTTAAAATTTCTCAAACACAAGAAGGAAAGGTTCACAAGCACAAAAAGGAACTGGAATGCCGCACCCACAAGCATTATTATATAGTACCATTACACAGGTATTATTAATCTTCCATATCTGCACAAGATTTTGCTGATCAACATTTTAGCATAAAAGGGGCAAGATCTCAAGAGGCATAACACCTACCTGAGAGACTACTGAGGGTCAATGCCAAGAGGGAGGAGTGAAGTTTCTTTCTTCAGTGGTATTTCCACTGATATATCATCCAGGCTTTAGAAAGTACTCAGTTATATGCCAATGCAAACAACCCCGATGAAGTTCAATAGGCCACACATGCAAAGAAAGACATGAAAGTAGGAGGGAGACTAGCTGGAAAGCAGACAGCATGAAATGGGACAAAAAAGGGATATGAGATTGGATAGTAAAAGGGAAAAAATGACATAAATTTGTTATATTCATTTATGAAACTCTAAAAGATTGAATATAAATTAAAAAGAAGTGAAATTTAGTAGAATATATCTATTGTATACTGTGACCCAATTTTGCTGCACTTCACAATTACTGGGCTTCTTTCTCTTAGATGATATGTAACTTCCAGATGGTTCAAATTCAAAAGATGAATGGGAGCTTTATTTTGATTGCTATACAAACTGCATATCATTTAATTGCAGTAGTAATTACAAACATTTCTGTTAGCTGAAATGGAATTACAATTTCCATCCTTCTAACACCCATGAGAAAAACTATCAACATAAAAGTAATGTGGACAAAGGAATGTTAGTTCTAATGTTGGAAATCAATAGATAATTTTAAAGTAACAGAAAATACTATGCCAGTTGCTGGGGAGAAAAAACAATAATTTCATAAATCCATGAAAGCAGCAACAAGCACCCTGGCAAGAGATGACTATTAGTGCAATCATGGCATGAATGTCCAGAAGGTAACCAACAATATTCTGATTGGATTTAAGGTCTGGTTTTCAGCAGAGATCATATTCTGTGCTGTAACCAGGCTAAGATTCTATGAAAGGAGAGGACATAGGCCCTAGAGTGGTACAAACTATTAAGATCTGTAAAAATGGTTTGCTATAAGGCCCAGAAGGTCAAATTATTTTTTAGACATGTATCATCATATCCATAAATTAGGGGAACCTTCAGCACAGAACCTGAAATTTTCTTTTGCAATAGAATGTGTTTATCACATCTGGCCAAAAAGCAGAATATAGATGACTGTGGACTGTTCAGCCTAAACAGGACATCTAAACCACCCTCCACCCCTAAGCTTAGGTAACATCATAGAAGAAGGGAGAGTAAAGATTGTAATAGTTTGAAGGGGGGATGGGTTTGGCTAGACATTTTCTGGACATAACAAGGCTGTCACATCCATGAATACACTGCAGCTATATGTACTTCCATAATGCCCCTGGGCCCTTGCACCTCATTGGAGAGGAGGACTCAGAGGAGAATTTGGCATGCACATTAAAGGATGCTCTGGGGATTGGGGGGAGGCACTGTGGGATGGGAAGGGAGGAGAGAAAAGAAGGGGGAACAAGGGTTCAGGGGGAGGTGAAGGGAGGGAGGGGACCGTTGTACCTGTTAAGTTGGTATGAGCAGAAATAATAATAATAATAATAAATGTTAAAAATGGGCAATTTCGCTCCCTTTCACCCCACCCCGCTTCGCCAGTTGGGGCGCGCGTGCACGGTCCAGCCAGGCCTCACCCCTGCCCTAGGTAAGTCTCCACCCGCGCACTGCCCACCAGGACCCCAGGCCAAATAATTCAGTTTAGTGAAATTGAAAGATCTTAAGAGTTAAAACGACAATGCCAAAGTCAAAGTGCAAATCCATGAGAAGCAACACTCAAGTAAACAAATTTCCCACTGAAGGAATTAATCCCATAATGTTAGACTCAAACCAGAACAAACCTGCGGAAAAAGGCCAAGAAAGCCCCACCCAGGATAACGATTTTCAAAATATGATTATTACCATGTTCAATACTATGAAAGAGGAAATCCGGGAGGAATTACATAATCGAATCAATCGCTTTGAAGAGGAACACAACAGACATTTGGAGGAGTTGAGAAAAACAGTGCAAGAAACAAAAAGTGGCATAGAGCAGTTAAAACAAACTCAAGCAGAGTATAAAACTGAGCTACAAGACAAGTTATCTTCAACCCAGAATGCCACAGAGAGTCTTATCAACAGAACAAACAAAGCAGAAAACAGAATTTCAGACCTTGAAGATAAAGTGGGAGTACTAACCAGCTCAATGGAAGAGGTTGTTAAAGCCAAAAAGATACTTGAGAGAAATATCCAAGACATATGGGACACGCTGAAGAAGCCGAACATGCGTATTCATGGAATACCAGAGCAAGAATCTCAAAATACCACCCCTGAGGAAATTTTTCAAACGATCATCAAGGAAAACTTTCCTCATATAAAAAAAGAGAGGCCCATCCATATACAAGAGGCATTCCGCACCCCAAACAGATACGACCAAAACAGAAGCACGCCACAGCAAATAATAGTTAAAACACTCCACATTCAAGATAAAGAACTGGTACTGAGAGCTTCAAGGGAGAAAAAACAAGTCACGTTTAAAGGTAAACCTATTAAAATAACAAATGACTTCTCAGTCGAAACAGTAAAAGCAAAAAGAGCTTGGAGAGACATACTTCGAGTATTGAATGAGCAAAAATGTCAACCCAGGCTGATTTACACTGCAAAACTATCCATCATGATCGAGGGAGAAAGAAAAATCTTCCAGCACAAAGACAACTTGAAGGGATACATGTCCACCAAACCAGGCCTTCAAAAAATGCTAGAAATGATACTCAAGCGTGAAGAAAAAAACAGGCATATCCAGGAGAACAGAAGGCAAGTATAACACCATTAACAGCGAAGCAATATACTTATAAAAACCACTCAACATAATAAATGTCTGGAATTAACAATAGTTTCTCCATTATAACACTAAATGTTAATGGAATTAATTCACCAATCAAGAGACACAGATTACAAACTTGGATTAAAAATCACAATCCATCAATCTGCTGCCTGCAGGAAACCCATCTCACCACAAAAGATAGGCACGCTCTAAAAATAAAAGGCTGGTCAACAATTCTACAAGCAAATGGAAGCAGAAAACAGGCAGGGGTAGCCATTATGCTATCAGACAAAGTGGACTTCAAACCAAAGAAAATTATAAGAGACACGGATGGATACTACATTTTAGTCACAGGTACAATTCACCAGGAAGACTTCACAATACTGAACATATATGCGCCCAATACGGGCACCTCCACATTCATTAAGAAAACCCTACAGTGTCTAAAGCAAGAAATCAACTCCCAAACGATAATTCGTGGGGACTTCAACACCGCCCTCTCAACATGGGATAGATCAACAGGTCAAAAGCTTAACAGAGACACTTTGGAACTTAATCAAACCCTGAAAGAAATGGACCTTACAGATCTCTATCGAACTTTTCACCAACGCACCAAAGAATACACATTTTTCTCAGCAGCACACGGAACTTTCTCCAAAATAGATCACATATTGGGCCACAAAATGAATCTACACATATACAAGAAAGTTGAAATTCTAACCTGTGCCCTATAAGACCACCACGGCCTAAAGCTGGACATCCACAACACATCAAACAAGAGAAAATACACTAACTCCTGGAAAATTAACACTATGATGCTGAATGAGAACTGAATTCAGGAAGAAATTAAAAAGGAAATTCAAGAGTTCCTGAAAGTGAATAATAACAAAAATACAACTTACCAAAATCTCTGGGACACAATGAAAGCTGTGCTAAGAGGTAAGTTCATAGATCTTAATGCCTACATCAAAAAAAAATGGAAACATCAGAAATAAACAACTTAACAATGCAGCTTAAAGCTTTAGAGAAACTAGAGCAATCTGATCCCAAAATAGTAGAAGAGAGGAGATTATCAAAATAAGGGGAGAAATATCTGAAATCGAAATTAAGAAAACGATAGAAAAAATCAACGAGTCAAAAAGTTGGTTGTTTGAAAAAATCAACAAGATTGATACACCCCTAGCTAAATTAACCAAAAGCAGGAGAGAGAAAACCCAAATTAACAAAATCAGAAATGAACATGGAGTTATCACTACTGATACCCAAGAAATCCAGAGAATTATAACATCATATTTCAAAAACTTATACTCTGTGAAGTTTGACAACACAAAAGAGATGGATGAATTTCTAAGTAAACACAACTTACCTAAATTGAATCAGGAAGTTGTGAATTATTTAAGTAGTCCTATAACATATAAGGAAATTGAGGAAGTAATCTTGAATCTTCCCACCAAAAAATGTCCTGGACCAGATGGATTCAGCACAGAGTTCTACCAAACATTTAAGGAGTTAATAACACCAATACTCCTTAAACTGTTCCATCAAATAGCAAAGGAAGGAACACAACCAAATTCCTTCTATGAAGCTAATATCATTTTAATCCCAAAACCTAATAAAGATTCACTTAAAAAAGAAAACTATAGGCCGATCTCCCTGATGAACACAGACGCAAAGATTCTCAACAAAGTCTTAGCAAATCGGATTCAAAAACATATGAAAAAGATCATTCACGGGGACCAAGTAGGCTTCATCACCAGCACACAAGGTTGGTTCAACATACGCAAATCAATAAATGTAATTCATCATGTTAACCAGTCCAAAGAGCAAGACCACA
The DNA here is from genome assembly GCA_023101885.1 of Typhlomys cinereus. Classification (NCBI taxonomy): domain Eukaryota; kingdom Metazoa; phylum Chordata; class Mammalia; order Rodentia; family Platacanthomyidae; genus Typhlomys; species Typhlomys cinereus. The sequence goes on from JALPQD010000574.1 coordinate 1,005,918, forward strand.
TGATACTCTCGATAGATGCAGAAAAAGCTTTTGACAAGATCCAACAGCCTTTTATGATCAAAACACTAGAGACAGTAGGAATGGAAGGAACCTTTATCAATATAATAAAAGCTATATACAACAAGCCCACAGCAAGGATTATGCTCAATGGGGAACAATTGGAAGCATTCCCACTTCGATCAGGAACTAGACAAGGCTGTCCACTCTCAGCACTTCTATTCAATATTGTACTTGAAGTCTTAGCTGAAGCCATAAGACAAGAAAGGGACATAAGAGGGATTCAAATCAGCAAGGAAGAAGTCAAGCTATCCCTATTTGCAGATGACATGATCTTATACCTGAGTGATCCCAAAAACTCCACCAGGAAGCTCCTGGAACTAATTGAGAAGTTCAGCAGGGTGGCAGGATACAAAATAAATGTGTAAAAATCAGAGACCTTCCTATATGCCCAGAATGAAAGAAGTGAAAAAGCCTTGAGAGAAACAATCCCATTTACTATAGCCCCTAAAAAAATGAAAAACCTTGGTATAAACCTAACTAAGGAGGTAAAAGTCCTTTACAATGAAAACTTTAAAACCCTAAAGAAAGAAATAGCAGAAGACACCAGAAAGACCTCCCTTGTTCCTGGATTGGCAGAATCAACATCGTAAAAATGACCATCCTACCAAAGGCAATATACAGATTCAATGCTATACCAATGAAAATCCCAAAGCAATTCTTCAAAGAAGTTGACCAAACAATCTCAAAGTTCATATGGAGGCACAAAAGACCCAGGATAGCAAAAACAATCCTGAGTAACAAAAACACAGCTGGAGGTATTGCCATACCAAACCTTAGTCTATACTACAAATCCATAGTTATAAAGACAGCCTGGTACTGGCTCCAAAATTGACACACAGATCAATGGATAAGGAATGAAGACCCAGATATAAGCCCACAAAGTTACAGCCATTTGGTCTTTGACAAAGGGGCCCAAAGAATCCAATGGAAAAAGAACAGCATCTTCAACAAATGGTGCTGGCAAAACTGGATCTCCACATGCAGAAGATTAAAGCTGGACCCGTACTTGTCACCATGTACAAGACTTAATTCCAAATGGATCAAGGACCTTGATATAAGGCCAGAGACTATAAAAACCATAGTTGAAAGGATAGGGAACTCCCATGAGCTGATTGGGCTAGGCCAACATTTCCTAAACAGACATCCAATGGCACAGTCACTGCTACCAACTCTCAACAGTTGGGATCTTGTGAAATTAAAGAGCTTCTGTTCAGATAAAGAGATTGTCATACAAGCTCAAAGGCAACCCACAGAATGGGAGAAAGTCTTCACTAACCACATATCTGATAGAGCTCTACTGTCCAGAGTGCACAAAGAACTTAGAAAACTAAACTCCAAGGAAAACACTGGCCCAATTAAAAAATGGGCCCTGGAACTTAAAACAAATTTTACCAGGGATGAAATTAAAATGTCTAACAAATATCTGAAACAATGCTACACTTATTTAGCCATCAGGGAAATGCAAATCAAAACTTCCCTGAGATATCATCTCACCCCGGTCAGAATGGAAAAAATCCACAATACAAACAACAACACGGGACTGGAGAGGTGGCTCAGGGGTTAAGCCTCCACCTTGCAGGCGGAAGGTCCTGAGTTCGGATCCCAGATCCCACGTATAGACGCCAGGCGGAAGCGGGGGCGGCCTGCGCTTCTGGCCCTGGTAGGGCGGAGCCTGTGAATCCCCGGGCAGAAGGAGGTGGAGGCGTCCATGGTGGTTCGCGAATTCGTCCGTGGTTCTACACACACACAGACACACACGCACGCGCACATACACGCTCATATGCAGACAGTTGAATAAATAATAATAATAATAAAAAAATTAAAAAAAAAACAACAAATGCTGGAGAGGATGTGGAGAGAGGGGAACTCTCCTACATTGCTGGTGGGAATGCAGGCTCATACAGCCACTCTGGCGAGCCATCTGGAGATTCTTAAAGAAATTAAAGATTGAAATGCCATATGACCCTGCTATTCCACTTTTGGGAATAACCCCCCATACAGCAGAGGTTCACCTCGATAGCACAAGCACGACCATGTTCATAGCAGCACTGTTTACAATAGCAAAGTCATGGAATCAGCCCAAATGTCCAACAGTTGACGAGTGGATAAGGAAACTGTGGTACATCTATACAATGGAGTACTACTCAGCCATCAAAAATGATGAATTACTGGAATTTGCCAGGAAATGGATGTCATTAGAAACAATTATATTAATTGAAGTATCCCAGACCCAGAAAATTAAGCACCGTATGTACTCGCTAATAGGTGGCTCCTAGTACCAAACCCACCCAGCCCACCTAGAGACAGTAATTGCAAGGATTATGAACAGGAGGGATTGGGTAGGAGGGCCACACCAGAAACAAGGAGAGAAAGGATCATGTTACAGCAGGGAATATAGGCCTCCACCAAGGACCCAAATAAGTAATGAGACATCTGATTATGTTCACAGACTTTTGTTCCTGATCATTTACTACTGAGTGGGTGTGATCTCACCAGAAGAGGAGGGCATATAGTCTGGCAGATAAAAAGTAACCATTTTGCAAATGGGTGATAGACCCCTCCCTCACTGTGGTTCCCCACTTTTATTACATCTACCTTTGAATGTGGTTTTATCACAAGACTCTAGTTTAACAGCTTTTTGTCTCTGTCCAGGGGGTAACATACAATGCCCACCAGGATGGAGTGAAGGGCATTGCAGGAGCAGCAAAACTGCAAAAGAAAACCAACAAACCACAATCCAGAACTTCAGAGACTCTATATCAACCACCTAGAACTAGGCCAGCTTAATCTCTCCCCATCTTGAAGCTCAGGGAAATTTGCAGAAGAGGTGGCGGTAAGAGTGTAAGAGCCAAAGGATGGGAGGAGCAATGATATGCAAGATACTCCATACTAGTTAGGGCTGAAGCAATCATAATTGGACTTTCATGCCCTGCGCATTGTCCAATACACTGTTGACCTCACAAAGTCTAGCATCTGCTAAAGGCACCAAGATCCTTGGAGGCAAAGGATTGGCAGCCACAGCAGTGTTCCTATACCTAAGGGGAACACGGGAAAGGATTCAGGGAAAGGCCACTGGGTCCTTGTACGTCATCGGAGAGGAGGGCCCAGAGGAAAATCAGACATGCACAAGAAAGGACTCTCTGGGAATTGGGGCGGGAGGCACTGGGGGATGGGGAGGGAGGGGGGTGGGAAGGGGGAGCAGGGGGTACAGGGGGAGGAGGAGGGAGGGAGGGAACTGGTATACCTAATAAGTTTGTATGAGCTGAAATAATAATAAAAATGTATTAATAAAAAATGGGAAATTTCTTGCACTACATCATTGCTTTCTTAAAAGGGATTTGTTACATACTTATAAAAAAAAGAAAAATGTTTCATCACTTTTGAATGTATCAATTGCATTTTAGTTGACCAATATGTTAATATTAAATGACAAATAGAAGTGAAAAAAAAAGACTTGCATAGAATTTGACCTATCAACATTTTACCGTGTAAGTGGAAACTTCTCAAGAGGCCTCACACCTTCTTGAGAAACTATTAAGAATTAATGCTGGCAGGGAGGAGGAAAGATGCTTTCTGCACAGGGCATACCATCTGAATTCTGTTCCTCCCAATGTCTAAGCCATGCTCTTAATCACCAGAGTGCAGAACCACTACTGTAAAGTGAGGGGGGCCAAGAAATCTCTTCTCTGACCTTGACACAGCCAGGATGAAAATGAAATTCAGTGAACCATGCATGTAAAACAACATTAAAACAGAAAGGAGAGTGAAGAAGAAGGATTATAATGGGAAAAAGCAGGGGTGGAATTGGGTATTAAGGTATGAAAATGTCACAAATTCACTGTATCCATGTGTGAAATTTTAAAAGAATAAAAACTAGTTAAAATAAAAGAAAAAAGAAATCACAAATATCTACCTATACCAGTTTCCAGAATACTTAATTAAACTAGGTTAAAAAGTTATTTACATCAGAGAAAATGGGTTATGATTTGTTGAGTACAGTACATGTATTACCACCAATGGTGAAAAAAAATCGTTTTTTCTTTGGCTTCAAGAACTCCTTGTGGAGTTTTTTTTTGTTTTGTTTTGTTTTTTGTTTTGTTTTTGTTCTTTTTTTACTTGCAGTCATTCAATAAAGGCCACCAATATTTATTGAACGCTGACAGTTCCAGACAGTGTACAGGTTGCTGGGGTTACAAAGATGAATAAGAGCCATTTGCTACCCTCAGGTAGTAAAAATACTCCTTAGACGAGTATCATTAAATCCCTAACACCTAAGTGAGAATTAGTTTTATCGATCCCTTCCTGCAAGAGATACTGAGGGATTAAAAAGATAGTTGCAAGGCAATTGTGCTTTAGTTTTGAAAAGACAGGGAAAAGCATGGTTTTGAAATGGGAATTTGTAATGTGTCTTCTTGTTTTTTTAATGCAATGTACTTTATTTATCAAAGGTAACAGGTAAAGCCAAATGGGCACTTATATCAAGATGGAAAATTTATCTTAAACGCCTTAAAATAGCCTATTTGCAGATGCATTTAACTGAGTTTGTTGCTGTGAAAAATACAGCTGATGCACAGGTATGGATAAATGATTTGTATATTTTTCAAGTATTCACTGAATGCTACCTTATATACACATATACATTAAATTTGAAAAAGATTTGATGACCCTAGATGTACTTCCTTATTGTTGTTCTTTTGAAAGAGGTCTCCTAAAGAGAAGAATATGCAACTCAGGCTTATGAATCATGCAATGAACTCAGTCTAGAATCTTGGGCACCAAATCCTCTCCAATCTTATTCAGACATCAGTTGAGTTTTAGGTACTTGCTTAGAAAGTTTTTTGGGAAACATGACATGCACCTAGGTACTCATAGTGTTCATCAAAGTACTTGTCTGAGTAGTAGAGCTGCTTGTGGGTCATCCTACTAGCGCACACAGGAGCAAAACACCAAGAAGGAGAACATACCATCTGTCTCAAACCAGTGGAATGACTCAACAGAGGCCAATGACTGCAGGCTCAACATTCTGGATTTGCAATATGCTGTTGGCGGAAGGTCCTGAGTTCGGATCATAGACCCCACATATAGATGCCAAGCAGAAGCGGGGGCGGCCTGCGTTTCTGGTCCTGGTAGGGCGGAGCCTGTGAATCCTGGGGCAGAGTAAACAAGGAGGAGGTGGAGGTGGTCCATGGCGGTTCCCGAATTCGTCCGTGGTTCTACACACACACACACACACACACACACACACACACACACACACACACACATGCACAACTGAATAAATAATAAAATTTAAAAAAAACAAAAAAAGAATACATTCCAAGTACATGAAATAAAACACTAGTTAGTACAATTTCCACTTCAGGAATGCTAAATCTAGTTTTTTTTTTTTTTTTTTTTTTTTTTTCTTCAAATACTGGTTAGAAGTAGATTCTATAGATCCACTTTGATTACCGGTAAAAATGAAGTCAGAGTGCAGTGAAGAAAGTTTGTGATTTACAAGTGAAAAAGCTTGTATTTTATGATACGAATTTCCTCCCAGCACCAAAGTTCCTGTTCTTCACCTGAAAAATGACAATAATAATAATGTGTGTAAAGCATTATGCTCAGTGCCTGGCATATAAACAGTGTTTCCAAAGACTTTTCCTGGTCTTTTCCTAGGACATTTTGTTTTTACTCTTAACCTCTGAAAATTTTATGGTAGGGTGAGCTGTCATGTCAGAAAAAGAAGCATATATGAGAATTCAGCTCTCTTCTGATAAGCCATACATTAAAGAAATTTGCAAGTATATAAAACATTGTCACTCTTCCCACTGATATTATTTATTTCTAAAATTTTACAATTATATATTAGCACATGGCATGTTTTAAAGGTCTCAGTTGTAATTTCTAATATATAAGATATTCATAGATATAATTCATAAAAACAAAAACTTTTGGACTTTCAGAACCATTGAAAATGGACCATTGACATCCTTAGTTTGTTCCCATACAAAATTTTAGACTTTTGTTCTAAAATTTTGTTTCTGATATTTACTGCCATACTTCCCATAATAAATATCAATTGCTTTAAATTTTGCCTCGCTAGTATTTCAGCTATCATATTTTGTAAGAAATATTAATTTGCCAGAAATCAGCCAAAATATGGACAAAAAAGAAGAGACAGAGGGCTTAGAAATTCCACCAAGTATGGATTGAGATGAGTAAAGTGAATTCCCTGTGCTATCATGAAGACATAAATTCCACTCTTAAGCACACATGTAAAAAACTGAGTATGGCCATGTGCACCTGTACAGTAGTGGGTGGGGCCAAGAATATTGCTGGAGTTTGTTGGATGCCAACCTAGCTCTACATTCAAATGAATAAGAGACTCTGTCTCAGAGGATTAAGTTAGAGAGGAAAGGAAAAGAGCACGACACTCAAACTCTTTCTCTGGTCTCTATATATATGAATAGGCATGTACAAGCACATATATATATACATCACACACAGATGAAAGAAAGTCACCAAGTTGTTCATTTGTTCTGCATAACTGTTAAGTATGATGGTTAAACAAAGTCTTGTATTTTCTTTTTTCATGTATGTGCATATGCATGTTTGCATGTGTGGGTACATGTGCATGTTCACGTGAGTACACATGGTGTAGAGACTTGAGAGTGATATCCTCAATTGTGGTTCTACCTTATTGTTTTTACTTTAGGTTCCTAATTAAATCCAGTGCGTCATTATAACTAGGACAACTAGTTAGCTTGCACTGGGGATTCCCATCTTCTGCTCAGGCAATCACTTACTTGTCTGATTAATGGCTTCATGGATTTTCTTTTCCTATTGTCATATAAATAAAATCAAACAATCCGGTGATCTTTTGGAACTGATTTGCTTCATTTAGCAATACGTGTGTGAGAAGCATCCATGTTTTTATAGGTATCAAAAATTTGCTCCTTTTATTGATGGTTTGAGCTACACTGTATGCCAAGAAACATCAGAGTCCTTTTTAACCTTCTTACTAATTGTGCATTTGAGTTGTTTCCACTCTAACGAGATTATGACTACAACTGCTATAAACAATCACATATAGGTTTTTATATGGACATATATTCTCCCTTCCCTTAAATAAATGCCTACAAGTAAATATCCGAACTTCTCCCCAAAGTGGTTGTAATAATTGCTTCTCTATGAGGCAGGTTAGTGATAAAGATTTATATATGACTTTAGTTATAAGAAAATCTACCACCATTTGGAAACATTTTTAAAAGTGGTTTAAGTAAATGCATACTTTATCTCCTTTCCCCCAACCCTCTCTTCATATTCCATTACATAATCTAGGCTGGTCTCAAACCCAAGATCCATCTGCTTCAGCCTCATGGAGGTATGGATTAAGGTATGATATGGTACTATGCCCAGCTTACCTGCATCACATGTTAAATGTAATTCTGGGGAGCAAAGCAAGAAAAAATAATTGCTTCACTTTTCAGTTTTTGTTCATTACAGAAGTATTATTTGTATTTGATTGTCCATGAAGAAGAGATGAGTTTATGGGTACTGAGTAGTACTCCTGTAACAAAATCCATAAATTTTCTGATGATTCTTTTTTGTTAGCCATCTACCATAAAGCTCAAAATAAACTTCAGAAAAATACTTCTTTCAGTCTAAAATAGGGAGCAAATGAGTGATTTCATTTCTTTTAGTCTTTCTTTCTTTCATGTATAAAACAAAAAGTTTTATACATGAATACAGTAAATTTATGACGTTTGCACCTTAATCCACAATCCCATCTCCACTCCTCTTCCCATTATAACCCTTCTTTTCTCCTGCCAGATTTCCTCCCATTTTCATGACTATTCTCAAGTGTGGTCCACTGTGTTTCATCTGATTGGCTTTGATGGCATATGCCTGAGTCCTCACTGAAACACAGATCACTTATCAGCAGTGTATCATCAAGGAAAGCATCTTCCATCTCCCCCCCATTAGCATTAACTCTCTGTCAGAATGGTGCAGAGACCCTTGTGATCTTTCTTCTTTCAAGGCACAACATTGATAAGGCAATTCCGATGTTGATCTTGTGGAAATAGACATAGCTGTAGCAAATTCATAAATACAATAGCCCTGTCACATCCAGAAGATAATATCGCACCCCCCCCTACTTCAGGCTCTTACAGTCTTTCTACTCCCTTTTCTGCAACATTCCCTGAGCTTTGGGGAGGGGGAGGTCCTGTTTAAAGTTTAGCAGTCCACAATCATTTATTTTCTGCACTTTGGCCAGGTGTGATTTTTCTATAATAAACACCTTCCATTGCTGAAGGAATCTTCTAAGTTGAGTGTTGAATATGCCTCCAATCTACAGGTATATGACAGTTTTTTAAAAGGCAGTTTTTTTATAGTGACTTTATAGCCAAAACTTAATAGCTTGTCTTCTCACTAGGGCCTATGTCCTCCCCTTTCATATTTTTTGACCTGATTTACAAAATCAAGAATTTGATCCATACTGAAAAATAGGGTCTTAAATCCAATTAGAAAGCTGTTGGTAGTCCTCTTAATATTCATACCACTATTATATTGATGGTTGCCCCTTGTCAGGGTGATTGTTATTGGAGCTTGTAACTTTCATGGATTGATGATAGTGATTTATTTTCTCACCTAGCAAAGAGAAAGCTTCCAGATTAGTTCTAACTGATGATTTTTGCCCATAGCCTGCATTCCATATGTGTTGCATCTTCAGTAATAGGTTCTTACTGTCAGTTTCTGGAAGGCAACCAAGAGCAATGGTAAAAGTCTGTACTGCTAGTAGAAGTTTTGAGGTCTCTCTGAACAATGGCTTATCGAAAAGCATCACAAACCTCTTTCTTGGACTATTACATTGTTTAGTTGCCTAGGATTCTGGCTGGGACTTCTTAGGGTATTTTTTTGCCCTATCATCTTCTCTGTGCTCCTCTGTATAGAGTATGTCTGATAACATATGAAGTTTCTATCTGGTTGCATGTTACAGTCTTAGGTGTTGATATTATCTATGCCCTTCCTGTATCCCTAGCCTCTCCTGTACCCCTATCCCCTCATCTCCTGTCCCTTTCAGCACATCCCTCCTTATTCTCTTCTCCCTTGTTATTTGTGGCATTTTATATCTCCTCCTTTAAGTTATTCGGTCTATCTCTCCCTCCCACCCCTGTTTATTGGTCCCTTTAAAGTTTTCTGGCCATTACAGGAATTCCAAATTAAGTACATTAATCAGAAGTTAGCATCTGCATATAAGAGAAAACATGATTGTGTTTTTATTTCCAGCTCCATCCATTTACCAACAAATCCATGACTTTTTTTCCTTGATGGCTGAATACTATTTCATTGTGTATATGTGCCATATTCTTGTTACTTTGATGATAAGCATGTAGGCAGATTCCATTTCCTTGCTATTGTGAATAGAGCTCCAGCAAGCATGATGTGATATAAAAATGTCTTTGTAGTACAATGTCATCTTTTCAGAATATTTCCAGAAGTGGTATAACTGGGTCTTACGATATTTCCATTTTTAGCTTCTGAGGAACTCCATACTGATTTCCAAAGTGGCTATATCAGTTTACACCCTCAGCAACCAGTAAGTGCTCTTTCCCCCTACATCCACTCCAGTATTTGCTGTTGCTTGTGTTAGTAATCTTAGCATTCTGAGTAGGATAAGATAAAACTCAAAGTAGTTTTAATTTTCATTTCTCTTATCACCAGAGAAGTTCAACACTTTTTTTAGATCTTTCACTGGCATTTGAATTTCACAGTGATTTCTCATTTAAAAATGTGAAGTTAATGTGATCTTATTTCTGACTTTTCAGTGAAACATTAGTGAATCAGTTAGAATAAATATATACATTGTGGAGATGTATTTCATTCATTGTCACTATTCTATGAAACCAGTGGTGAGAAGGTTTGTTATTCCTAGGATAAAAGATCAAAGACTTCATTGAAAAAAGCAAAAAAAAAATTTTTTCTATCAATAGGTACAGATACATAAAAGCTTTTCAAAGCTAGTATAGAAATTATACCAAAGGTCTTATAGGGTGCCTAGAACTGTAGATACCACTTTCACATAGATTCTGTATTACAATATAGACGTACCGCAGAACATAGAACAATCAGCCATTCATATGACTCTTCTGGTTAGTGATAATTATAAACTTGTGTTTTCAGAATTGTCTATGAGTACTACATATAAGAGAAATTGTGTTCCATGACTATCCCTATTCATTTTTTAAGGTTTATCAGTTAAAGTGCTCTAGAGTAAATGAGGTAGGTTTTCATAATTATGAGGACTGTAAGCAGAACTGCAAAGTATTGCAAATCACTTTTGGTCTTTCTCTTTTCTTTTTCTGATCCACTGTTTGACCTCCAGTTAGCTTATCTCCGTCACTATACAGTGTTTTGTGGTGTCTCACAGCCTTTGTAAATTCAAGGCAGCCCAGGATGGATTCCTCAAAATTGATTCATAACAAAAAAAAATTCCTTTTACTTTTCCCTCTCTTCAATATTTTGTTCTCTCAACTGACTAACTTAGAGAAAAAAGTCTGGTTGCTATGCTAGCTAATTCATATATGATGGCAAGGATAACCCATAGACTCAAACTTGCCATGTTAGTTAATTTTCTTAACCTCCTTTGATTCATTTTCACTCCTTTCTATACAGTTCAGTGGCCCTGTTGAATGCTGTATTGGGTCTCTGATTTTCTTTTTTTTTTTTTTTTTTTAATTTTTTTTTATTATTATTATTTATTCAACTGTGTGTATGTGCGCACGCGTCTGTGTGTGTGTGTATGTGTGTGTCTGTGTATGTGTAGAACCACGGACGAATTCGCGAACCACCATGGACGCCTCCACCTCCTTCTGCCCCGGGATTCACAGGCTCCGCCCTACCAGGACCAGAAGCGCAGGCCGCCCCCGCTTCCGTCTGGCGTCTATACGTGGGATCTGGGATCCGAACTCGGGACCTTCCGCCTGCAAGGCGGAGGCTTAACCCCTGAGCCACCTCTCCAGCCCCAAGGGTCTCTGATTTTCTTGCCTTGGTGGGTCCATTACATTTGGGCAAAGATGGGTTCTAATAGGTTGTAAAAGGGTGACACAATGGGATCAGGGTATTTCCCAAATTACTGCTCTGGTAATCATCACAGATTATCTAAGTCACTCAGAGGTCATTCATTCTGTCAAAGAGACCAGATATACAGCTTGTTGTGAACTCTAATGTCCATGTAGTCCTGTTTCCCTTTCATGACTTCAAGCTCTGTTTCCTGTCAAAAGGTCTTGTACAATTCTGAGTTGGATTTCCTTCACCTCAAATCCATTTTGCTAATGAGTACCTTTAGTCAAGTTTCCTCAATGACATTTTGACTGGGTCCTTGGTCCATTCCTACAAATTCCTTTCTTTTCATACATAGAGAATGAACATCCCAATTCTGAGAAATTATAAAGCCTACATAAGATGCAGAAATAAGTTTATTGCTATTTGCATTGTTCTTAAATATTTAAAGATTATCACTGACTACCAAAAAATAGAGAAGTTCACAGTGATTGGTCATATTATTGAAGCACTTTCTATGGCTCAAGAAATTTCCCCATGTCATACAAATTAATCCTCACAATAACTCAATCTATTTTATTCATTTCAAATTTCAAAATTTTTTTATTTGTTTCTGCTCTGTCCCCTCCCTCCCTCCACCCCTCCCTGGACCACCCTGTTCCCTCCCTGTTCTTCGCATTGTCCCTTCCTTTCCCCCTTCCCGCCCTTCCTCCCAGTGCCCCCTCAAAACATGATCATTACCATGATCAATACTATGAAAGAGGAAATCTGGGAGGAATTAAATAACCGCATCAATCACTTTGAAGAGGAACACAACAGACACTCGGAGGAGTTGAGGAAAACAGTTCAAGAAACAAAAAAAGGCATAGAGCAGTTAAAACAGAGTCAAGCAGAGTTTAAAACTTAACTAAAAGACAAGCTATCTTCAACCCAGAACTCAACACAGAGTCTTATCAGTAGAACTAATGAAGCAGAAAATAGAATTTCAGACCTTGAAGACAAAGTGGGAGTATTAACCAGCTCAATGGAAGAGGATGTTAAAGCCAAAAAGATACTTGAGGGAAATATTCAAGAGTTATGGGACACCCTGAAGAAGCCGAACATGTATATTCATGGAATATCAGAGCAAGAATCCCAAAATACCACACCTGAGGAAATTTTTCAAACTATCATCAAGGAAAAACTTTCCTCATCTAAAAAAAGAGAGGCCCATCCATATACAAGAGGCATTCCGCACCTCAAACAGATATGACCAAATAGAAACTCACCACGGCAAATAATAGTTAAAACACTCCACATTCAAGATAAAGAAATGGTGCTAAGAGCTTCAAGGGGGAAAAAAAAAGTCACTTTAAAAGGTAGATAGACCTATTAAAATAACAAATGACATCTCAATGCAAACAGAAAAAGCAAGAAGAGCTTGATGAGACGTACTTCAAGCATTGAATGAGCAAAACTGTCAACCCAGGCTAACATACCCTGCAAAATTATCCATCATGATCTGGGGAGAAAGTGAAATTTTCCAGCAAAGTCAACTTGAAGGGATACATGTCCAACAAACCAGGCCTTTAAAAATGTTAGAAATGATACTCAAGCTTAAAGAAAAATATAAGCACATCCAGGAGAACAGAAGGGAAGTATAATACCACCAAAACCTAAAAGTGAAACAATACACTTACAAAAGCCACAAAACATAATAAATGTCCGAAATTAAAAATAGTTTCTCCATTATAACATTAAATGTTAATGGAATTAACTCACTGATCAAGAGACACAGATTACAAACATACATTAAAAATCACAACCCACCCTTTACCCCACCCCGCTCCACCAGTCAGGACGCACGCGCGGTCCATCCAGGCCTCACCCGGTGACCTAGGTAAGCTCTGCTCGCGCCCGCCCACCAGAACCCCAGGTCAGAACAAAGGGACTCAGCTCCGACTCCCACCATCCAGCCAGAGCCGCTTGCAGGGCCAAGGGACGAGAAGGACCTTCCCCCTGCCCCCGGGGCCCTACGCCAGCTGCCCTCGGGTTAAATAGCTCAGTGCCCCCATCCTCCCTTTACCCAACCCCACTCCGCCGGTCCGGACAGGCGCGGTCCAGCCGGGCCTCACCCGCGACCTAGGTAAGCTCTGTCCCTGCCCACCCCCAGAACCCCAGGCCAAATAATTCAGTTTAGTGAAATTGAAAGATCTTAAGAGTTACAACGAAAATGCCAAAGTCAAAGTGCAGATCCATGAGAAGCAACACTCAAGTAAACAAATTTCCCACTGAAGAAATTAATCCCATAATGTTAGACTCCAACCAGAACAAACCCACGGAAAAAGGCCAAGAAAGCTTGACCCAGGATAAAGACTTTCAAAATATGATCATTACCATGTTCAATACTATGAAAGAGGAAATCAGGGAGAAATTACATAATCGAATCAATCGCTTTGAAGAGGAACACAACAGACATTTGGAGGAGTTGAGAAAAACAGTGCAAGAAACAAAAACTGGCATAGAGCAGTTAAAGCAGACTCAAGCAGAGTTTAAAACTGAGCTACAAGAAAAGTTATCTTCAACCCAGAACTCTACAGAGAGTCTTATCAACAGAACTAACGAAGCAGAAAACAGAATTTCAGACCTTGAAGAAAAAGTGGGAGTACTAACCAGCTCAATGGAAGAGGTTGTTAAAGCCAAAAAGATATTTGAGAGAAATATCCAAGAGATATGGGACACGCTGAAGAAGCCTAACATGCGTATTCATGGAATACCACAGCAAGAATCTCAAAATACCACCCCTGAGGAAATTTTTCAAACGATCATCAAGGAAAACTTTCCTCATTTAAAAAAAGAGAGGCCCATCCATATACAAGAGGCATTCCGCACCCCAAGCAGATATGACCAAAACAGAAGCACGCCACAGCAAATAATAGTTAAAACACTCCACATTCAAGATAAAGAACTGGTACTGAGAGCTTCAAGGGAGAAAAAACAAGTCACGTTTAAAGGTAAACCTATTAAAATAACAAATGACTTCTCAGTCGAAACAGTAAAAGCAAGAAGAGCTTGGAGAGACATACTTCGAGTATTGAATGAGCAAAAATGTCAACACTGGCTGATTTACCCTGCAAAACTATCAGTCATGATCGAGGGAGAAAGAAAAATTTTCCAGCACAAAGACAACTTGAAGGGATACACGTCTACCAAACCAGGCCTTCAAAAAATGCTCATGTTCATAGCAGCACTGTTTACAATAGCAAAGACATGGAATCAACCCAAATGTCCAACAGTTGACGAGTGGATAAGGAATCTGTGGTATATCTATACAATGGAGTACGACTCAGCCATCAAAAATGATGAATTACTGGAATTTGCCAGGAAATGGATGTCATTAGAAACAATTATATTAAGTGAAGTATCCCAGACCCAGAAAATTAAGCACCGTATGTACTCCCTAATAGGTGGCTCCTAATACCAAACCCACCCAGCCAAACTTGAGACACTCATAGGTAAATCTATGTATTACCTACAGTAATTGCAAGGATTATGAACAGGAGGGATGGGGTTGGAGGGCCACACCAGAAACAAGGAGAGAAGTGACCATGTTACAGTAGAGAAAATAGGCCTCCATCAAGGACTGCAAGAAAGTAATGTGACACCTAGTTAAGTTCACAATTCGTTCCTGATCATTTATAACTAAGGGTTTATGAACTCACCAGAAGGGGAGGGCATATAATCTGGCAGATTAAAAAGTAACCATTTTGCAAATGGGTGATTGACCCCTCCCATTGCCTAATGCCATATGACCCTGCGATTCCACTTTTTGGTATAAGTATTACATCTACCCTTGAATGTGCTCTTATGATAGGACTCCAGTTTAACAGCTTTCTGTCTCTGGCTAGGGGGTGACATACAGTGCCCATCACGATGGAGTGAAGGGCATTACAGGAGCAACAAAACTGCAAAAGAAAATCAATGAACCACTATCCAGAACTTCAGAAACTCTATATCAACCACCTAGAACTAGGCCAGACTAATCTCTCCCCATCCTGAATCTCAGGGACATTTGTGGAAGAGGGGGCGGTAAGAGTGTAAGAGCAAAAGGATGGGAGGAGCAATGATTTGCAAGATACTCCACACAAGTTAGGGCCAAAGCAATCATAATTGGACATTGCATGCCCAGCGCAATGTCCAACACACTATTGAGCTCACAAAGTCTAGCATCTGCTAAAGGCACCAAGATCCTTGGAGGCAAGGGATTGACAGCCACAGTATTGTTCCTATGCTTAAGGGGAACATGAGAAAGTGTTTAGGGAAATGCCACTGGGTCCTTGTACGTCATCAGAGAGGAGGACCCAGAGGAGAGTTAGGCATACACAATAAAGGACTATCTGGGAATTGGGGGGAGGCACTGGGGGATGGGGAGGGAGGGAGGGGAGCAGGGGATTTGGGGGGGAGGAGGAAGGAGGGAGGGAACTTGTGTACCTATTAAGTTTGTATGAGTGGAAATAATAAAAAACGCATTAAAAAATTTTGCAAGCTAATGGAACCAGAAAACAGGCAGTGGTAGTCATTATGCTATTGGACAAAGTGGACTTCAAACCAAAAAAAAATCATAAGAGACACAGATGGATACTATGTTTTGTCATAAGTACAATTCACCAGGAAGACATCACAATACTGAACATATATGCATCAAACATGGCCCCCCCACATTCATTAAGCAAACCCTACAATGTCTAAAGTGAGAAATCAATCCCAAAACGATAATTTTTGGGGATTTCAACACTGCCCAATCAACATGGGATAGATCAACAGGTAAAAAACTTATCAGAGACACTTTGGAACTTAATCAAACCCTTACTGAAATGAACCTTACAGATCTCCATCAAAATTTTCTTTTCTTTTCTTTTTTTTATTTATTTTTTTCTCTCATACAAATGTATTTGTACCCCGGTCCCCTTCCTTTCTCCACCCTTCCCTGGACCTCCCTGCTCCTTCTCCCATTTTCCCCTTAGTTTCCCCTTCCCTCCCTTTCTCCCAGTGCCTCCTCCCCCATCCCTGGAGCATGCTTTAATGTGTATGTCAAACTTGCCTCTAGGTCCTCCCCTCTGTTGAGGTATAAGGACTCAGTGGCATTTCCTAGAACTCTTTCTAGTGTTCCCCTTAGGTATAGGAACACTATTGTGGCTGTTAATGAAAATTTTAAAACCCTCAAGAAAGAAATTGCAGAAGACACCAGAAGTTGGAAAGACCTCCCATGTTCCTGGATTGGCAGAATCAATATCATAAAAATGATCATCCTACCAAAGGCAATATACAAATTCAATGCTATACCAATTAAAATCCCAAAGCAATTCTTTAAAGAAGTTGACCAAACAATCTCAAAATTCATATGGAGGCACAAAAGACCCAGGATAGCAAAAACAATCCTGAGTAACAAAAACACTGCTGGAGGTACCACCATACCAAACCTTGGTCTATACTACAAATCTGTAGTTGTAAAAACAGCCTGGTACTGGCTCCAAAATAGACACACAGATCAATGGATAAGGATTGAAGACCCAGATATAAGCCCACACAGCTACAGCCATTTTATCTTTGACAACTGGGGCAAAAAAATCCAATGGAAAAAGAAGAGCATCTTCAACAAATGGTGCTGGCAAAACTGAATATCCACATGCAGAAGATTAAAACTGGACCCGTACTTGTCACCATGTACAAGACTTAATTCCAAATGGATCAAGGACCTTGATATAAGGCCAGAGACTATAAAAACCATAGTTGAAAGGATAGGGAACTCCCTCGAGCTGATTGGGCTAGGCCAAGAGTTGCTAAACGGCCATCAAATAGCACAGTCACTACAACCAACACTCAACAGTTGGGATCTTGTGAAATTAAAGAGCTTCTGTTCAGATAAAGAGATTGTAACTCAAGCACAAAGGCAACCCACAGAATGGGAGAAAATCTTCACTAACCACATATCTCATAGAGTTCTATTATCCAGAGTGCACAAAGAACATAGAAAAGTAAACACCAAAGAAACAAATGGCCCAATTAAAAAATGTGCCCTGGAACTTAAAAGAAATTTTACCAGGGACGAAATTAAAATGTCTAACAAACGTCTTAAAAAATGCCCCATATCCTTAGCCATCAGGGAAATGCAAATCAAAACTTCCCTGAGATATCATCTCACCCCTGTCAGGATGGCAAAAAATCCACAGTACATACAACACCAAATGCTGGAGAGGATGTGGAGAGAGGGAAACTCTCCTACATTGCTGGTGGGAATGCAGGCTCATACAATCACTCTAGTGAGCCATCTGGAGATTCTTAAAGAAATTAAAGATTGAAATGCCATATGACCCTGTGATTCCACTTCTGGGAATAACCCCCCATACAGCAAAAATTCACCTCAATAGCACAAGCACGACCATGTTCATAGCAGCACTGTTTACAATAGCAAAGTCATGGAATCAGCCCAAATGTCCAACAGTTGTCGAGTGGATAAGGAAAACGTGGTACATTTATACAAGGGAATACCACTCAACCATCAAAAATGATGAATTATTGCAATTTGCCGGGAAATGGATGGAATTAGAAACAATGATATTGAGTGAAGTATCCCAGACACGGAAACTTGAGCACCGTATGTACTTCCTAATAGGTGGATCCTAGTACCAAAATGACTTAGAGACACTCAAAGACAAATCTCTGTAATACCTACAGTAATTGCAAAGATTATAAACAGGAGGGATGGGGAAGGAGGGCCCCACCAGAAACAAGGAGAGGGGGGACCATGTTACAGCAGAGAAATAGGCCACCATAAAGACTGCAAGGGGTGACATCCAATACCCATGAGGATGGAGCCAAGGGTATTGCAGGAGCAGTGAAACCCAAAAATAAAATCAACAAACCATAATTCAGAACATCAGAGACTCTATATCAACCACCAGGAACTGGGCCAGCCTAATCTCTCCCCATCCTGAAGCTCAGGGAAATTTGCGGAAGAGGGGGCAGTAAGATTGTAAGAGCACAAGGATGGGAGGAGCAATGATATGCAAGATACTCCACACAAGTTAGGGACGAAGCAATCATAATAGGGCTTTGCATGACCTGCTTTATGTCCAACACATTATTGACCCCACAAAGTCTAGCATAGACTAAACGCACTAGGATCTTTGGATGCTAGGTACTGACAGTCACAGTAGTGTTCCTAAGCTTAAGGGGAACACAGGAAAGGGTTCTGGGCAATACCCCTGGGTCCTTGCACCTCATTGGAGAGGAGGACCCAGAGGAAAGTTTGGCATGTACATTAAAGGATGCTCCAGAGATTGGGGGCGGGAGCCACGGGAGGGGAGGCACTGCAGGATAGAGAGGGAAGGGGGAGGGAAGAGGAGAAAAAGGGAGGTGAGGGGGGAGGTGGAGGGAGGGAGGGTACCGATGTACCTGTTAGGTTTGTATGAGCAGAAATAATAAATAAATAAATAAATAAATAAATAAATAAATAAATAAATAAAATCCCAAAGCAATTCTCTGAGAAATTGACCATATAGAGGCACAAAAGACCCACTATAGCAAAAACAATCCTGAGTAACAAAAACACTGCTGGAGGTATCACCATACCAAACCTTAGTCTACACTACAAACCCATAGTTACAAAAACAGCCTAGTACTGGCTCCAAAATAGACACACAATGGATAAGGGTTGAAGACCAGATATAAGCTCACACAGTTACAGCCATTTGATCTTTGACAAGGGGACCCAAAAAATCCAACGAAAAAAAAAAAAAACAGCATATTCAACAAATGATGCTGGCAAGACTGGATGTCCACATGCAGAAGATTAAAACTCAACCCATATTTATCTCCATATACAAGACTTAATTTCAAATGGATCAAGGACCTCAATATAAGGCCAGAGACTATAAAATCTTTAGTTGAAAGGGTAGGGAACTCCTTTGAGCTGCTTGGATTAAGCCAACAGTTTCTAAAAGGAAATACAATAGCACAGTCAATACAATCAACACTCTAAAGATGGGATCTTATGAAATTAAAGAGCTTCTGTTCAGATAAAGAGATTGTAACTTAAGCACAAAGGCAACCCACAGAATGGGAGAAAATCTTCACTAACCACATATCTCATAGAACTCTATTATCCAGAGTGCACAAAGAACTTAAAAAACTGAATACCAAGGAAACAAATGGCCCAATTAAACAATGGGACTTGGAACTTAAAAGATACTTTACCAGGGATGAAATTGAAATGTCTAACAAATATCTTAAAAAATGCTCCCCATCCTTAGCCATCAGGGAAATACAAATCAAAACTTCACTGAAATATCATCTCTTCCTGGTCAGGATGGCAAAAATCCACAATACAAATATTACCAAATGCTGGAGAGGTTGCGTCGAGAAGGAAACTCTCCTACATTGCTGGTGGGAATGCAGGCTCATACAACCACTCTGGCAAGCCGTCTGGCAATTCTTAAAAAGTTAAAGATTGAAGTGCCATATGATCCTGCTATTCCACTATTGGGAATAAACCCCCATACAGCAAAAATTCACCTCGATAGCACAAGCACGACCATGTTCATAGCAGCACTGTTTACAATAGCAAAGTCATGGAATCAGCCCAAATGTCCAACAGTTGTCAAGTGGATAAAGAAAATGTGATACATTTATGCAATGGAATACTACTGAGCCATCAAAAATGATGAATTAATGAAATTTGCTGGAAAATGGATGGAATTAGAAATTATATTCAGTGAAGTATCCCAGATACAGAAAATTAATCAGCATATATACTCCCTAATAGGTGGATCCTAGTACCAAATCCACTTAGAGACACACTCAAAGACGGATATCTGTAATAACTACAGTATTTGCAAAGATTACAGACGGGAGGGAAGGGGAAAGAGGGCCTCACCAGCAATGGGGAGAGAGGGGATCATGTTACAGTGGAGAAAATAGGCCACCATTAAAGACTGCAAGTAAGTGAAGAGATATCTGGTTAAGCTCACTGATTTTTCTTCCTGGTCATTTGCAACTGTTGGGGTGTGATCTCACCAGAAAGGGAGGGCATACAGTCTAGCAGATAGAAGGTAACCATTTTGCAAATGGGAGAGCGACCCCCACACTCACTGCGGTCTCCTACTCTTATTCTATCTACCTTTGAATCTACTCTGATAATAAGACTCTATTTTAACAGGCTTTTATCTCTGGCTAGAGAGTGATATCCAATACCCCCACCAAGATGGAGCTAAGGGAGGTGCAGGAGCAGCAAAACTGAAAAAAAATCAACAAACCACAATTCAGAACATCAGAGACTCTGTATCAACCACCTGGAACCAAGCCACCCTAATCTCTCCCCATCCCAAAGCTCAGAGAAATTTGCGGAAGAGGGGGCAGTAAGATTGTAAGAGCTTAAAGATGGGGAGGAGTTACGACAAACAAGATACTCCACACAAGTTAGGGCCACAGTAATCATAATAAGACTGCATGACCTGTGCAATGACCAACATATCATTGACCCACCAAGGTCTAGAATGGATCACAGGTACTACGATCCTTAGAGGCAAGGGATTAACAGCCACAATAGTGTTCCTATACTAAAGGGGAACACAAAAAAGTACTCTAGGCAATGCTACTGAGTCCTTATAACTCCTCAGAGAATAGGACCCAGAGAGAAGTTTGACCTGCACACTAAAAAATGTTCTAGGGATACGGGGGGGGGGGGGGGAGACAGGGGGAGAAATGGAAGGGGGAAAGGAAGGGGAAAAAGGAGGGAGCAAGTGGATCCAGGAAGGTGTGGAGGGAGGGAGGGGAATGGGGTACCTATCAAGTTCGTATGAGTGGAAAAATAAATATTTAAAAAAAGAAATATCCATCTACCTTATTTTTAAACTAAAAATATAGTAACATTCCAATGATGGAAAATGAACATATTTGCCATCCCTGAAAATTAAAAAAAGAAAATTATATTATTTCTTCTCAATGTTGAAACAAAAGGGAATTTTGCCATGATGGGTCCTCAGGCACTAACTAGTATAGGCAACCTATCTAGGACCCAGTGACTGGCACGTGAAAGAAGATGCAGAAGAGGGAGGAAAATCCCCTGGAGGGGAAAGTGGGAGAGGTAGGAAGAGATGTAAGGTGGATTAGGTATTAACGATGGAAACACATAAACCCATTGCTAATATAATTTAAAAATAGAGTTAATATTAAAAAAGAAATAATAATTGAAAACTTCCCAAATTGGGGTAAAGATGACAACATGCATGTGCAAGAAGTGAATTATACTCCAAATTCAACCTAAAGAGGACTTTATCACGATAAATAATGATCGAATTATCAAAAATCCAATGTATATTCTTATCTTAGTGGGGGGTAAGAACCACATCTCATATGATAAAGTGCTTACGTGGCTGTTGACAGATTTTGTGAAAATCTTGCAAGCCAAGAGAGATTTGACATGAAATATTCAAAAGCCTAAAAGAAACTAACTCCCTACTAGGAATTCTTCACTCTGAAAAATTGTTACTTGGAAATGATGAAAAATAAAATCTTCCTAATTTAAAAATTAAACTCTATTGTAGATATTCATGCCTAAGAAAAAAGTATACTACACAGGATTCAGTGTTCCCTATAGTTTTATCCCCCTGGGTCTTCAAACATGTCCCTATCCCTAAGAGGAGAAAACTGTATTTGAGGTAATAAATGTTCATCAGTTTTATTTAACATGTATATATATGCATGAATATATATCTAATTCATTGAGAAAGTCATCTTATACTGTCTTACTTAAATCACTTTAAAATATTTATTATTATATGTAACACTTTAAATTATTATATACACCTAAAATTTTTCAGTATTCCATAGAATAACAATAATTTTGAAAGGAAATATAAGAAAATAAAGAAAAAGTTAAGTATTTTGTGATTGTTTTGAGTGCATCTGTTAAAAAAAAACAGAAAACTTTATTGAGAGACAGATAAAGACCACAAAATTGTATTTTAAAATTTTTTAATCTTTGAGAACTTCATACATGAATTCATGTCTTTTTCACCCCATATTATCATTTCCCATTCACTCTCCTCTGATTCTTCTTCCCAACCAGTCTCCTTCCTAATTGCCTATCTTTTTGTGTATATGGTCCACTGAGTTTTCTCAAGGTTGCCTGTATTGGCACGTATCTAGGCACTTGCTGGGGTATGGAAAATATATCAGTGTATATGCTACTAAAAAATTAGCTCCTCTTTTCACAGACTGCATTAATCTTCAACATTATAAGGGTGAAACGTCACGAAATCCCTTTACCTTCTCCAAATAGGACATATACATTATTCCCTACTCCATAGCTCAAGAAACAGCCTGGAAGATGGGGTCAATAAGAACATAAGTCAGAAGATGCAGAGGGTTACTTCCAGACTGTGTCTTCTAGATACACAGGGATGCTGTATCAATGAACTCACTGGAGCGGTGTTTACTTCAAAAGACCTTCATAAAACTTTATTAATAGACACAAAAAGGACATGAGAAGAGAACACTTAAATAAATAGGCAGACATTTTCCTCACTGAGACAATAAAGATGTGAAAACTTTAAGCACATTCTTCTCTTGACATTTACATTAACCTTCCCTTTTTGTTTGTTTATATTAATCTCACCTTTTGCTCCTTCCTCATTGTCTTGAGTGCAGATTCTCCTAGATTCTCCTCCCCAAAGTGCCTAGTAAGGATTTTATCCTAACAATCTTCTGTCTATTTACATTTCTCCTTAAGTGAACTCACCATAAAATTTCAAATACTAGCTTTGTGCTGATGACTTCAGCCCTGGCTTCTGCCCATGCTGTCATATTCTTACATCCAACATGTCACACTGAAAAATCTTGTGCATATCAAATTCACGAGGTACAAAACACCATAATGCTTCTGACTTCAAATTGGGACACATTTCTTCTGGATCTTCTTTAGGGTCCTTCTCGTCATTCAGCTCTCATTTCGAGTGCTGCCTTTCAGGTTGGGTATCTAATCTAAATTTAATTTCTTCATTAACTGAGATGAATATTTCATATTATCCTACTTACATGCTTTCATGACATTAATTACTATCTGAAATTTTACGAATTATCACCCCATAACCTACCCTGTCCCAGCCCTATCTAAAATGCAAACTCCTTAAGAATAACAGTTATTTGTGTTGTTCACTGAAATCGTCGGCATATACAATACTGCTTGGCACATAAAAGGTGCTCAATAAATACTTACAGAACTAATAAATAATAAATTCATCTGTAACTTTTAATTCTTTTGAATTGAATCTTAGTAATATTGGACATCTGTAAAAAAGAGATTATTAAGTCACTTGGAAAAAGTAGGATAGCAAAAAGTTTTGAGAAATAATTATAAAAAAGAGAGCTTTCCTTGTCATTAATTTTAGAACATCACAAACCAAGAACATGAATAATTAAAAGAATATAATGGAGCACAGTCAGAGTGACAGGTCCACAGAATAAAACAAAATGTCTAAACTGGTACTTAAATACTTGTAAGTACTAAATGTACAATAAAGCAATATTTTAGATTAATTACTGCCAGTAGTATAAGTATTAAATAATGTAAAGATAACTAATTCTTCCTTTTCTACAGTGTATTGCATCTTTCTAGTATCCTACAAATTGTTTCCATGCCCTACCTGTTTTTATATGTACTTTGAAAGATTTTGTATTTAAATTTTATTTTCAGCCCACACAAATGAAAATATTGAACTGCTGTGTACCTATAGCCACATATTGAGGTGTCTCAGTCCTTTCTATAACTGCATGTTGTTCCATTATATGGATGCATCTTAATTTAACCAACTATCTGTAGTAGTTGTTGTACTATTACTATTACAAACAAGTTTAAATGATTACTTCACTCAAATGTAATTATATAGGATAAATAATTGAGAGTCATTTTTGTGGTGCTGAGGATTCATGCTAGATAAATGCTCTACAATAAGCTACATTCAACACCCTTGCGATTTTTTAAAATGACTCTATGTATTCCAGGCTGAAATCAAAATGATGATTCACTTGATTCAGCCTCCTGAGTTTTGGCATGACAGGCATAGAGGAGTGTAATTGTAAAATCTTTTTATATTTGATGGTTTATTTCCAAATCCTGTCCTCAGAGAGTGTGCTAATTTATTGTCACAGCAGTAATGCAGTCCCTTCAAATTTTCTTGCACTCTTTTCAATACAGAGTATTAGAAGTTTTATGAGCTTTAACAGCCTGGTGGTAGAAAGTTTTTATCTTATAATTGTTTAAATTGAACTTATTTTATGAGCAGAATGAATATGCTTTCAATATTCAATAGCCATTATTTTTATGTCCTCAAAACTGTCTAGTCATATTTTATCTAGCTTTCCTAGCACATAATTAATCTATTCATCTATCAATTTGTAGGAATTATTTATGTCGTAATAATTTTGGCTACCCATTTGGAAAAAAGTTCAAAACCAATGCTACAGGGCCAAATTAATTCTGTATAGGTCTGAAATTAAATACCAAGGAAATAAACAACCCCATTAAAAATGGACTATAGAAATGAAAAGAATCTTCTCACAAGACAAAACTCAAATGACTAAAAAACATTTTAAACACTGTTCTATTCCCCCATGCACACTAAAGGATACTCCAGGAATGAGGGGGAGGGGGCACTAGGAGAAAGGGGGGAAGGAAGGGGAAAAGGGGGGAGGGAGCAAGGGAATCCAGGGAGGGGTGGAGGGAGGAAGGAGAATGGAATACCTATCAAGTTTGTATGAGTGGAAAAAAAAGGCTATTTCCCAGATTGTAGCTGATAGGAGGGCATACACACAAATGACAACAGTTAAGAAAGAAAGATCTAAATCTTTTTATTGCCGCAAAGCTTAATGTGCCCAGTGATAGCAGGCTATCTATATAGTTTTTCATTTTTCAATAAAATTTTATTTAAAAACGGCAAAAAACACCGTTCTATTTCCCTAGTTATTAGAGAAATGTAATTTGGAGATTCCTTAAAAAGTCAAAAATTGAAATTCCATAAACTCTAGCTATACCACTCTGGGGAATTATTACTAAAGAACACTGCAGCCTATATCAGAGAAATATATATAACCATGTTTATATCAGCCCTTTTCACAATAGCAAAGAAATGGAACCAACTTAGATGTCCAAGAGTTGACAAATGGTTAACGAAAGTGTGGTACATGTATATAATGGAATACTATTCAGCTGTCAGGAAAGACAAAGTAATGAAATTTGCCAGTAAATGGATGGAACTGGAAGAAATCATACTAAGCTAAATATCCCAGACTCAGAAAGAAAGATGCTGTATGTTCTCCCTTAAACCTAGGATTAATTCTTCAGTTTGATATAAGGAAATATCTCAACACCTAAACAAGATGCAACCTAACACAATGGATAAGCAGTGAAATAGACAACAATAACCAGCCAGAATGAGAGTACTAATGAACCTGAAACTCAGCCAGAATTAGGCCAATCAAATCCCTTCCCATCCTGGGACTCAAGGAATCCTGCAGAAGAGGGGGCGTTAACATTATAAGAGCCTAACAATGGGGAGGTCCACCACTGGCAAAAATATTTCACTCAAGTACTTCATTCAGAAAATCACTGCAATAAGTAGGACTTATCCTCAGGGGACCTGCACTATGGCTAACATATCAACACCTTCCCATAGACTAAATTACAGGCAATGGGAACCTCAGAGGTTAGAGTTAAATAGGTAAAGGAGACTCCCCTTATCAGTGGTTCTACCCAATGAAGGGCCACTTGATCTGGAGCACACAATCCAAAGGGAACCCTGGGGTTCACTGAAGGAGGTAGACAGGAGAGTGGGAGAAAGCAGTGGAGTGGTTTGATAAAAGAGAGTATGGTGAAAAAAAAAGAGAGAGTATGGTGGAAGGAGGTGAGGAGAGGGGGTAATAGAAGGGAGATGAGAGACAAGCACTCATTGTGTTTCTAAAACTAGAAAAAATAAATTTTAAAAAATGACATAAAACTAAAAAAGCTTTATATTTTTCCTAAATATGTTTTATAAGCAACATTAAAAAGAGGCAATCATCAGGCATTGGGATACATATCTGTAATCTTAGCACTCTGAAAGCAGAACGATTACAAATTTAAGCTAGCTTGAACTGTATAGGGATTTCAAGCCCAAGTTGGATCACATAGTGAAATCCTATCTCCAAAACACAAAAACAGGAACTGACAGGAATGAGAGGGGAGAAGCAAGTAGGAAATATCTCCTAACCAAAATTTAAAAGTTAAAAAAAATACTTACCAATTGCTACAACAGAGATTAATTTATAAACATGTTATAAAGTTGACAAGATAACTCAGCAAGTAAATATGCTTGCCAACTAAGCCTTACAACATGAATTTGATCCCCAGAAACCATACAAAAAGCTGGAACAGTGGAATACATCTGTAACCCCAGAAATCTGATGATCGATGAGAGGCAGAGACAGAAGAATGACCTGGAAGTTTGTATGTCAACTGTCCTGGAATGCACAGTGTGGCAAGAAGAAGAAGACAGACCTACTTTCCTCAAGGTAGAAGGAGAAAATTAACTTTAGAAGTTTTCTTTTTTTAATCTCAACACGTGTCGTGACACCAAGGCATCTACATTCACACACACACGCACACACACATACACACACACACATGCATATAAAAGAATTAAAAAAAGAATGAATAAATAAATAAATGGTGTTATAACACTTTTTGTCCTAAATTATAAAATCTTGATAAAGTATCAGCAGGAAATGGGAGTCAACTCAGTCTGTAAAGTGTTTTCCACATGCAAGCATATGGACTTAGGCACCAATGGAAGTGTCAAGCAAGGCAGCATGCACATGTCATTCTAGTGGTGAGGTAGAAGAGACAGGAGGATGTCTGGGGATTGCTGGCCGGCCGGTTTAGTCAATCAGTGAGCTGAGTAAGATACTTCCTCAAAAATATAAAGTGCAAAGCAATCAAGGAAGATATCTGACATTGACTCCTATCAGCCACATTCATGAAAACACATACATGAATGTGAATTTACACACAGCTAATAGTAACAGTAATAAAGTGATAACATATTTGCATGAAAGCGGATTGAATTGGAGATGGTTATGTTATTTGAAATACTTGAGAGTCTGAAAGACAATGCCATTTTTATTCTCATGCAGATTACATATTTTAATACATATACATATATATGTGAATATAGGTCATGAAACTTAAAAAAGAATCATAAGAGTGATTTTTTTAGTCTTAGTTACAGAGGTGGGAGAATAAAGAGAGTAGCATAATGCATGAAGCATGATAATAAAACAGGGAGATGAAGAGTACGAGCAGTGGTGGGAAGGCAGGAAGATGGAGAGGGCAGTGGAAGGAAGGATCAGCCAAAACAAAGTATATATGAAAATGCCCTAATTAAACCCAGAGCTTTGTATGCTTATTAAAATGATAATATCCAACAAAATGTTGTTTACAATGGTAAGGCGTCAGAAATAATCTGTGTCAGCTAAATTATAATAAAACCAATAAATCGATACTATAAAGGAATGGCATCATGCCAATAAAATTATTATTATTATTTATCTAACACACAAGTCACAATGTGTTTTATGTAATCAAATAGTAGATCACATATGTTTTACAACATGGAAAAAAATTAAAAGCATTGTGTTAGCAGAATAAGCCCAACACATGAGGCAAATGAAAATTTCATTTATATGAGATGCCATAAGAAGAAAGTTCATACAGATATAAAATCAAATAGAAGTTTCCACAAGACAGGGGGGAGTTAGTGTTAAATTAATACATTTCTGCTTGAGATGATACAAAAGTTCTTATGATGGAGAGTGATGATATTTGTAGATCATTTTAAGCATATTTAAAGCCAATGAATTATATAGTCAAATTATTAATATTTTATGTTTTATGTTATGCATATTTTATGTTATGTGTATTTACAACATAGAAAAGCATATCACGAATGACTATGATTACATTTTATGTTATACTGAAAAGCATATCAATGTGAATGGTTACTACAATTTTCTGTTATAACTATTCCTAAATGTATATATGCACTAAAAGTCCAATATCACCACAACAAATCTATAGTTTAATGCTAGATGGTAGATTAATTTGTGAGTTCACTTTATTTCCCTTATCTATACTTCCCCATGTACTTTTTTCTTTCATGAATATGTAACACATGTAACAATATTTCTGAAGTCAATGTGAAGAAAATGTGGTATTAGAAAGGAGAAGTCTTGCATGATTAAGAGAAAGAAAAGTTTCCTATGATTTGAATGTCTATGTCTGACTTTAAAATAGATAACTCCAAAAATATCAAAGCTACTTAACAGACAAATATTTACGACCCACTTGCTTTCTAATTTAAACTTCACATAGACGTGAAGATGAGTCTTACACTGGCACACTAAATTAAAATTCTGTCAGTCAGGCAACAATAGAGCTGTGAAAAAAGAGGTATTTGTGAAAAGGTAAAATTTCAGTTGATCCTTGAAAAATGAACATGAATAGCCACAGTTAGGTGGAGAATTGAGAACAAGTATTCCAGAGATAGGAACTAGCTTGGGTAAACTTCCAGTACATTGTCTAGCAATAAAGCTTGGAATATTTGGAGGTCTGGTAATGAAGAAGAATGTGACTTGGGTATGGAAGAAAAATGAAGATAGAAAATCTGCAGCTAGATCACACAAGGTTCTGCAGATATAATAATACTCTATCTTAATAAGAATCCACCAGAGGGGATAATATAATCAATTTTACTTTTTGAAAAAGGTCACTTTCCAAAACTCGATTTGCTATAATTGGAGCCAGTAAGTTTTAAGGGAATAGTTGAAAGTTTCCATCATTTTCCCATGTTATCTTTTCCCATTTTGTTAGGTAGATATTACTTTTTCCTTTTATGCAGAAGTCAGAGTTCACAAAATGTTATGTGAACTCACTAAAAATCATGTAGCAAAGGGGTACAAGCCAAACTTTAGCTGAGTTCCTCTGACTCCAAGTCTCATACTCTCCATTACACTCCTTTGTACCCAATTATATCATTGTATTTAATGTTCCACATCTTTTCATTAGCTTTTGAAACTTTCATCTTAAGAAGACGGGACAGGAGAACTCTTTCAAATCCACTTAACTTTCCTTAATAGAAAAAAATAAAAGTCACATGGATATGGAAAAAAAGTTGAGTGTTCCACTTAGGGGAAATCAAACTAACAGTGGATTATTTGTACAAGAGGAGTTGCATTCAATGTAACTAATGCTGTTTTCCAGAAGTTTGATTATGGGACATGAAAAATATAATAAAACAAAATAGAAAAAGGTTAAGGTGGATGCAGACCAAATAGAGTACAATAGTTAATACAAGTAAACACTATGAAATGGAAAGCACTTTCCAGTAACTCAAATGTAACAAATTATTGGAGAATGTTTTCCATAGAAATGGTTTTAATAATAGCTATAGCAAAACAAAGAGAAATGTCTTCAAAAACATACAGAAAACTATGAAACATGATTTGGGTACATCCAGACATGTATTATTTCTCAGCAAGGTTGTATCTATCTATAGGAGCACAACAGATGAATTGAAATCTAACCAGTTCATTTGCTTTGTTTCCTCATGATTGACGTGGAGAACCAAATGTCTGAGGGAAGTAGAACAATCAGCATCCATCTTGATGATGATCAAAATAAACCAAGAGGCTCTACCTAACTCAACCAGTGGACAAGTGTTCCTATGGCACTGGCTAGATGCCCAGAAATATTTTAGATGTTGTAAAAATGCTTCAAAAATTTGGAAGACCTATTACAAGTTTTATAATTGTTTGGGGGGTACTCACAAGTTCTAAATATATGACCTGTCAAAATAGTCTAAATAACAAGGATAGTATGCATTATAATTGTTCCCACAGTATAGCTTGCAAGATTAGTTCGTACCACAGTGAGCAAAACCTAGATGATGCAAAACAAATGGAATTGTTGAGAAGAGGGGAGGGACCTGTAGAACATACACCATTAATGCCACACCAAAGCAAAACAAAGCAAAAACATTTCTTCAATCAAATGGTATTAGTTCTTACTTTTTACTTGGGAAACCTTTCATCCACAATTCTCAGCCAAGTGCATTCAACAGAGTTGGCTTTAGATCTGTGTGCTCATTGTAATTACCTGGAGTCAATCAGGATATTCTATCTTCCTGGCATTAGTGAATGACTTAAGGGTGACCATGTAACCCAAGCCTAAACCAATTTCAGTGGTATCTTACTTCTCAGGGCCTAGTAACTCATTTGAAGCAGATAAAGAATTCTATCAGAGTCAACTTCTGTACACTCTAAGTTAATGCTGAAGGAAGGTTGTTCTATATTAGTGGAATGTATATTATGATGATTCAAAACTTTATAGCTGTTTAAGCCATGTCACCTGTGTGTGGTGGAAGGAGCCTGGAATCATATGTTGTCATTGAGATTTGTTATAGACAACATTAGATCCAGAGTGATAAAGATTCAATGTCATTCTGGATTCTTGGGAACATCAATAATTCACTAGATCAATTCTTACCCAAAAGTATTATTTCTGACATTTTCACTCCAATTAGTTAATAAATTTTGATTACAGGTCAAGCAGATTTTTTCATAACATATACTACAAAGCTTGATCCAACATGAGAACATCACAAGAGCTTGTTTTACTGTAAAGGTTAAAAATTGAAATCAGATTTTGACCAAACATTCATCTGACTAAAGAAAAGGATCCATATTGATGAACACTAGACAATCATTTCAGATAACAGAGAAAACTCAGATTCCAGATAAAGTTGAGTAAAAGGGGTTTGTTTTGCAATTTGGAGTAATCACTTGTTCCTGAAGAAAAGATAATGACAGGAATTGAAGTGGTGATTTAGGAGTATCGATCAGACTGGAGTGGGAATAGATTGTAGAAGAATAAGAGCACTGGGAAATTCTTAAGGGGTGAAAAGTTATGAGATTGATGATGGAAGTACAAAGAAAAAGACAGATGAGAGGCTTGAGAAGATACAGCACTGCTTGTTAGCATGGCCTTTAGGGGTAGATTGTCTGAACTGGCCACTGGACTCTGCTTTTGCTATTTATTATCTCCATTGCCATATCTTGAACACTAACAGCATCGCTTGTGTCCAGTTATTCATGTATTTCATTCAACTTTGAAACTTCAACCTTAGTAAGACGATATATTCTTTGAGTAAATTTCTAAATCTTTCTGACCTTCAGTTTTCAGTCTTTAAAATGGGGAATGTAGCAGCACGTATTCTTTGAGCTTACTATTATGATTAGTCATGGAAATGCTTGTAATGCTTAGTAGAGTATATGATTACACATGGAAGCATTTATAGTTCTCAGAAGAGTATTGCCACATAATATTAATAAAAGAAAGCTATGATGCAAACACCAAGACAGAAACTATAGTACCTTGTGACTAAGAGAAATAAAAAGCACAGAGAGGTAAACTAGGAACACATACTTCTTAGCATGTTTTGATTTACTAACTGTAGTAAGACTGAGCAGATTTCTTGACCTTTGGGGGAGACTGCAGTTACTCATCTATAAAAATATATGTTTGGATAAGGTGATCTGTAAGGGTGTTTCTAGTTCTGAAGTTTTATTGGTTTATAAACTCAAGTAGTACTACATAGCAAAAAGTTTGTAAAGCAATTTGCATATATTAATCTAATCCTGAGATAGGGATATGAATCAGTAGGTGACGATACTGGCTATGCAAGTGTGAAGACCTGAATTCAAATCTCCAGAACCCATGTAAAAATGTGGTTATAATCACAAATGCCTGTTTTTTTGTGGTGGTGGGAATAGAAACAAATGCTTCATTGGAGTTTGCTAGTGCCCAGCCTAGCTCCAAGTTTAATGAAAGAACCTGTCTCAAGGGAATAAGAAAACCTCTGTGTGCACAGGTGTGTGCACCTCCACATAGATGCACATATACCACACACATGCATCACACACACAACTATAAAATTAAAATAAAAATAATTTATCCTTTTTAACAATTGTAAGGTAGACATCTTTCTGATAAGAAAGAAAAGATTCAAAAGGTTTTTTAAACTTTATTTATTCATTCATTCATTCATTCATTCATTCATTCATTCATTCATTTATTTATTGTGTGTGCATGTTTCTGTACCAGAGGACACTGTGTGCGCCTGTGGAGGACAAAGGGTGACTTCAGAGATCATCCTGGATTGCTTCTTTCTCCTTTTTGCTTTGCTCTGGGATTTTCCAGGCTCCACCTACCAAGGCCTGTGAACACAGGCCACTGCCATTTCCTTCTGGCATTTTTAAGCAGGACATGGGATCCAAACTCAGGACCTTCTGCTTGTGAGGCAGAGTCTTAACACCTGAGTTATTCTCTAGCTTCCCAAATTTAGAAAGTTTAAATAACTTTTTCACAAATAAGTAATTGAAACCAGGACTCAAACACAGAGCTTCTGACTGTGAACATCATATTATTTGTTATGGCATACTATCTTCAAGTTAAAATATTCCAGCAATTGCATGGAAATTTGGCTAGCCTACATACATGTAATTACAGACACGACGGTGTAACAATAATATAATCTACATTGCTGAGGAATAATCCCACCTGCATGAGGGCAGTCTTTGCAGTGCTAAGAAGAAAAAGACTCTTAAAAATGGTGGGTTAAAACAGGAATAAATCCTAATATGAGATCCATGCATCAGTGCGATGCCATGAGGTCCTATATAGAGAAAATGTAGCATTGAGTTATATTAGTAAGAAATTACATTGGTAGATTAAAAGTTAGCAGGTATGACTGTAGATGTATATAGCTGTGCCTATGATAATAATGAAACAAATTAACGCATAGTGAAACAGAGTTCCATAATAATATATTTTTGTCTTCTTGGTCAGCTTCAAGAAGCACTAAATGAGGGTGGGGAGTGCACAACTAAATATGAATATTTACAAACAGAAACAGCTGAAGAAGACTGATGCAGTTCCCCAAGCAGAAATTCATGCCGAAATTTCTAAGATAATGCATTTGCATATATTACCTGTTGTGTGCCAAAAAATAAAGAATGGGCAATCCAAGCCTCACTATTGCATGTGACACAGAAAGGCTAGGCCTCTTGAACAAAATGTCACCAGGAATCTTCTATTTATTTTTTTAAAAAGAAAATCAATAAAGCAATCTGGGAGAAAAGGCATACTAGTATAGATCCCACTAGAGTTTAAAAAAAAAAAAAAACTAAAGAAAAGCATGGAAAATGGGTCAGGGCCATGACTGGTACAAAAAAAATTGGGGGCAATCTACAATGACAATTTTTTAAATGAACAATTGACATATATGAGCAGTAGCTAAAAATAAGTAGGAATAAAATATAAATAAACATAGTTTGTTACTTTAGAAATTTTAAAGAAAAAATGCGTGAATAAAAATGTAGGACAGCATGTAAGAATATGAGACTTTAAGCGATTTTGGAGGAGGAAAGCTAACCACTTGCAATGCTAAGTTTCATAGGAATCCACTAGATAAACAAGAGTAGTTGCTGAAAACCACAACCTGTGAAAGCTCAATTCTTTCATACAAGATACTGTAATATATATACATATTATTCATGTACAATCTAGTGAATGTTTTCAATGATTTCTAGGTTACTTACAATACTGAAAACAATATAAGCTCTATGTAAGTAGCTGTTATTTTGTATTATCTAAGAGATAATGAAAAGAAAAAGCTACATATTCAGTATCAACGTGACCTTCCTGATACTTTAAATCTGGAGTTCTTTGTGTCCAACAATGTGGCAGACAGAGATGGCTAACTTTAGTTTGCTTTTCTTTTTATTTTATTTATTTATTTCGTGTGTGTGTGTGTGTGTGTGTGTGTGTGTGTGTGTGTGTGTGTGTGTTTATATGTGTTTGTCTATGTATTAGAGAGTACTGTGTGTCCCTGTGGAGGACCAAGGGTGACTTCGGGAATCATCCTGGATTGCTTCTACCTTTATTTTCTTTAATCTGGGATTTCTCACCCACCAGGGTCAGAAGTACAGGCCCCTGCCATTTCCACCTGGCCTTTTTTTTTTTTTTTTGTGGAGTATCTTGCAAATCATTGCTCCTCCCATCCTTCTGCTCTTACACTCTTACTGCCCCCTCTTCCGCAAATGTCCCTGAGTTTCAGGATGAGGAGAGATTAGTCTGGCCTAGTTCTAGGTGGTTGATATAGAGTCTCTGAAGTTCTGGATAGTGGTTCATTGATTTTCTTTTTCAGTTTTGTTGCTCCTATAATGCCCTTCACTCCATCGTGATGGGCACTGTATGTCACCCCCTGGCCAGAGACAGAAAGCTGTTAAACTGGAGTCTTATTTTAAGAGCACATTCAAGGGTAGATGTAATACTTATACCAAAAAGTGGAATCCCAGGGTCATATGGCATTAGGCAATGGGAGGGGTCAATCACCCATTTGCAAAATGGTTACTTTTTACTCTGCCGGACTATATGCCCTTCCCTTCTGGTGAGTTCATACCCCCTTAGTTATAAATGATCAGGAACGAATTGTGAACTTAACTAGGTGTCACATTACTTTCTTGCAGTCCTTGATGGAGACCTATTTTCTCTACTGTAACATGGTCACTTCTCTCCTTGTTTCTGGTGTGGCCCTCCAACCCCATCCCTCCTGTTCATAATCCTTGCAATTACTGTAGGTAATACATAGATTTACCTATGAGTATCTCAAGATGGGCTGGGTGGGTTTGGTATTAGGAGCCACATATTAGGGAGTACATACGGCGCTTAATTTTCTGGGTCTGGGATACTTCACTTAATATAATTGTTTCTAATGACATCCATTTCCTGGCAAATTCCAGTAATACATCATTTTTGATGGCTGAGTCGTACTCCATTGTATAGATGTACCACAGTTTCCTTATCCACTCGTCAACTGTTGGACATTTGGGCTGATTCCATGACTTTGCTATTGTAAACAGTGCTGCTATGAACATGGTCATGCTTGTGCTATCGAGGTGAACCTCTGCTGTATGGGGGGGTCATACCCAAAAGTGGAATCGCAGGGTCATATGGCATTTCAATCTTTAATTTCTTTAAGAATCTCCAGATGGCTCGCCAGAGTGGCTGTATGAGCCTGCACTCCCACCAGCAATGTAGGAGAGTTCCCCTGTCTCCACATCCTCTCCAGCATTTGTTGTTGTTTGTGTTGTGGATTTTTGCCATCCTGACCAGGGTGAGATGATATCTCAGGGAAGTTTTGATTTGCATTTCCCTGATGGCTAAAGAAGTGGCACATTTTTTAAGATATTTGTTAGACATTTTAATTTCATCCCTGGTAAAATTTCTTTTAAGTTCCAAGGCCCATTTTTTAATTGGGCCATTGGTTTCCTTGATGTTTAGTTTTCTAAGTTCTTTGTGCACTCTGGACAGTAGAGCTCTATCAGATATGAGGTTAGTGAAGATTTTCTCCCATTCTGTGGGTTGCCTTTGAGCTCATGTTTCAATCTCTTTATCTGAACAGAAGCTCTTTAATTTCACAAGTTCCCAACTGTTGAGAGTTGGTAGCAGTGACTGTGCCATTGGATGTCTGTTTAGGAAATGTTGGCCTAGCCCAATCAGCTCGAGGGAGTTACCTATCCTTTCAACTATGGTTTTTATAGTCTCTGGCCTGATATCAAGGTCCTTGATCTATTTGGAATTAAGTCTTGTACATGGTGACAAGTACGGGTCCAGCTTTAATCTTCTGCATGTGGAGATCCAGTTTTGCCAGCACCATTTGTTGAAGATGCTGCTCTTTTTCCATTGGATTCTTTGGGCCCCTTTGTCAAAGATCAAATGGCTGTAATTTTGTGGGCTTATATCTGGGTCTTCAACCCTTATCCATTGATCTATGTGTCTATTTTGGAGCCAGTACCAGGCTGTTTTTATAACTATGGATTTGTAATACCAACAAAGGTTCGGTATGGTAATACCTCCAGCAGTGTTTTTGTTACTCAGGATTGTCTTTGCTATCCTGGGTCTTTTGTGCCTCCATATGAATTTTGAGATTGTTTGGTCAACTTCTTTAAAGAATTGCTTTGGGATTTTAATTGCTATAGCATTGAATTTGTATATTGCCTTTGGTAGGATGGTCATTTTTACGATGTTGATTCTGCCAATCCAGGAACAAGGGAGGTCTTTCCACCTTCTGGTGTCTTCTGCTATTTCTTTCTTTAGGGTTTTAAAGTTTTCATTGTAAAGGTCTTTTACCTCCTTAGTTAGGTTTATACCAAGGTATTTCATTTTTTTAGGGGCTATAGTGAATGGGATGGTTTCTCTCAAGGCTTTTTCACTTCTTTCATTCTGGGCATATAGGAAGACCTCTGATTTTTGCACATTTATTTTGTATCCTGCCACCCTGCGGAACTTCTCAATTAGTTCCAGGAGCTTTCTGGTGGAGTTTTTGGGATCACTCAGGTATAAGATCATGTCATCTGCAAAAAGGGATAGTTTGACTTCTTCCTTGCCGATTTGAATCCCTCTTATGTCCCTTTCTTGTCTTATGGCTTCATTTAAGACTTCAAGTACAATATTGAATAGAAGTGGTGAGAGTGGACAGCCTTGTCTAGTTCCTGATCGAAGTGGGAATGCTTCCAATTGTTCCCCATTGAGCATAATCTTTGCTGTGGGCTTGTTGTATACAGCTTTTATTATATTGATAAAGGTTCCTTCCATTCCTACTGTGTCTAGTGTTTTGATCATAAAAGGCTGTTGGATCTTGTCAAAAGCTTTTTCTGCATCTATCGAGAGTATCATGTGGTCTTGGACTTTGGACTGGTTTACATGATGAATTACATTTATTGATTTTCGTATGTTGAACCAACCTTGTGTGCCGGGGATGAAGCCTACTTGGTCCCCGTGAATAATCTTTTTCATATGTTTTTGAATCCGATTTGCTAAAACTTTGTTGAGAATCTTTGCGTCTGTGTTCATCAGAGAGATCGGCCTATAGTTTTCTTTTTTAAGTGAGTCTTTATTAGGTTTTGGGATTAAAATGATATTAGCTTCATAGAAGGAATTTGGTAGTGTTCCTTCCTTTGCTATTTGATGCAACAGTTTAAGGAGTATTGGTGTCATTAACTCCTTAAATGTCTGGTAGAACTCTGTGCTGAATCCATCTGGTCCAGGACATTTTTTGGTGGGAAGATTCGAGATTACTTCTTCAATTTCCTTATATGTTATAGGACTATTTAAATAATTCACAACTTCCTGATTCAATTTAGGTAAGTTGTGTTTACTTAGAAATTCATCCATCTCTTTTGTGTTGTCAAACTTCACAGAGTATAAGTTTTTGAAATATGATGTTATAATTCTCTGGATTTCTTGGGTATCAGTAGTGATAACTCCATGTTCATTTCTGATTTTGTTAATTTGGGTTTTCTCTCTCCTGCTTTTGGTTAATTTAGCTAGGGGTGTATCAATCTTATTGATTTTTTCAAAGAACCAGCTTTTTGACTTGTTGATTTTTTCTATCATTTTCTTAGTCTCGATTTCAGATATTTCTCCCCTTATTTTGCTAATCTCCTCTCTTCTACTACTTTTGGGATCAGATTGCTCTAGTTTCTCTAAAGCTTAAACTGCATTGTTAAGTTGTTTATTTCTGATGTTTCCATTTTTTTGATATAGGCATTAAGGGGTATGAACTTACCTCTTAGAACAGCTTTCATTGTGTCCCAGGGATTTTGGTAAGTTGTATTTTCATTATTATTCGCTTTCAGGAACTCTTGAATTTCCTTTATAATTTCTTCCTGAATCCAGTTCTCATTCAGCATTATATTGTTAAGTTTCCAGGAGTTAGTGTATTTTCTCTTGTTTGATGTGTTGTGGATGTCCAGCTTTAGGCCGTGGTGGTCTGATAGGGCACAGGTTAGAATTTCAACATTTTTGTATATGTGTAAATTCGTTTTGTGGCCCAATATGTGATCTATTTTGGAGAAAGCTCCATGTGCTGTTGAGAAAAATGTGTATTCTTTGGTACGTGATTGAAAAGTTCCATAGAGATCTGTAAGGTCCATTTCTTTCAGGGTTTGATTAAGTTCCAAAGTGTCTCTGTTAAGCTTTTGACCTGTTGATCTATCCCATGTTGAGAGGGCGGTGTTGAAGTCCCCAAGAATTATCATTTGGGAGTTGATTTCTTGCTTTAGTTGATTTCTTGCTGAATGTGGAGGGGCCCGTATTGGGTGCATATATGTTCAGTATTGTGAAGTCTTCCTGGTGAATTGTACCTGTGACTAAAATACAGATGGATATTACATGTTTCTCTTATAATTTTCTTTGGTTTGAAGTCCACTTTGTCTGATAGCATAATGGCTACCCCTGCCTGTTTTCTGCTTCCATTTGCTTGTAGAATTGTTGACCAGCCTTTTATTTTTAGAGCGTGCCTATCTTTTGTGATGAGATGGGTTTCCTGCAGGCAGCAGATTGATGGATTGTGATTTTTAATCCAAATTTGTAATCTGTGTCTCGTGATCGGTGAGTTAATTCCATTAACATTTAGTGTTATAATGGAGAAACTATTTTGAATTCCAGACATTTATTATGTTTAGTGGATTTTATAAGTATATTGCTTCACTGTTAATGGTGTTATACTTGCCTTCTGTTCTCCTGGATATGCCTGTTTTTTTCTTCACTCTTGAGTATCATTTCTAGCATTTTTTGAAGGCCTGGTTTGGTGGACATGTATCCCTTCAAGTTGTCTTTGTGCTGGAAGATTTTTCTTTCTCCCTCGATCATGACGGATAGTTTTGCAGTGTAAATCAGCCTGGGTTGACATTTTTGCTCATTCAATACTTGATGTGTCTCCAAGCTCTTCTTGCTTTTACTGTTTCTATTGAAAAGTCATTTCTTATTTTAAAAGATTAACCTTTAAAAGTGACTTTTTTTTCCCCTTGAAGCTTTCAGCACTTTTTCTTTGTCTTGAATGTGGAGTGTTTTCACTATTATTTGCAGTGGCAACTTTCTATTTTGGTCATATCTCTTTGGTGTGCATAATGCCTCTTGTATTTGGATGGGCCTCTCTTTCTTTAGATGAGGAAAGTTTTCTTTGATGATCGTTTGAAAAATTTCCTCAGGTGTGGTATTTTGGGATTCTTGTTCTGGTATTCCATGATTGTACATGTTAGGCTTCTTCAGGGTGTCCCATTTCTCTTGAATATTTCTCTCAAGTACCTTTTTGGTTTAACAACCTCTTCCATTGACCTGGTTAATTCTTCCACTTTGTTTTCAAGATCTGAAATTCTATTTTCTGCTTCGTTAGTTTTGTTTATATGACTCTGTTGAGTTCTGGGTTGAAGATAACTTGTCTTTTAATTGAATTTTAAATTCTGCTTGAGACTGTTTTAACTGCTCTGTGCCTGTTTTTGTTTCTTGAACTGTTTTTCTCAACTCTTCCAAGTGTCTGTTGTGTTCCTCTTCAACGTGGTTGATGTGGTTATTTAACTCCTCCTGGATTTCCTCTTTCATAGTATTGATCATGGTAATGATCATGCTTTGAAAGTTGCTATCTTGGGTTTGGTTTTCTTGGTTATTTTCTGTGAATTTGTTCCGGTTGGAATCTATCATTATGGGCCTAATTCTTTTGGTGGGAGATTTGTTTTCTTGGATTTTGTTTCTCATGGATTTGCACTTTGACTTGGGCATTGTTGTTTTATGTCTTAAGACCTTCTTTCAGTTTCTGTGTGTTTTTGACTGAACTGAATTAGTTGGTATTACTACTCTT
This sequence comes from Typhlomys cinereus, assembly GCA_023101885.1. Classification (NCBI taxonomy): domain Eukaryota; kingdom Metazoa; phylum Chordata; class Mammalia; order Rodentia; family Platacanthomyidae; genus Typhlomys; species Typhlomys cinereus. Next base: position 1,045,853 of record JALPQD010000574.1, read on the forward strand.
GAGCAGTTATTACTAGTGTTTGCCTTGGAGTTGAGTACACTAGTATGTTGTTATTGTTATTTCCTGGATTAAGCTATTAGACTGTTACTATATCAGTTAAGTCAGCTTTAGTGGACAGGGACTGAATATTAGTATGGTAGTGCACTTTTACGATTTATTACCTTGGTGATATGTGAGGATGAGTGGTATAAACCCTGAAGTAGTATATGTTTTGGGGGTGGCTATATTGAAAAGTTAATCTACAGTGACTAACAATTGAAGATAACAGGGTGGTAAAAAGGGATTTACTTATCTTTGGCTGGATGTGAAGAATCTCTCCCATGTGATAGAATGAATTCAGAGGATTTCAGATGTGTGGTGTTTGTCCCCTAGAGCTTTGCTTGGGTTTTCTTTGGACTCTGTTGAATTCTGAGAAGCAGTGTGTCAACCTTGGATCGCGAGCATCCCAGTCAGAAAGGGCAGAGGTGTGAAGGCACAGTTTACCTGGGACCTGGGGTGTGGCCTAGTGGCCTCCTTATCCCAGAGCCTACTCAGGCTGGTTGGTGATAGGAGCTGGGACAAGTGGGACCTGGGACCTGGGGGTGAGCTGGGGTGAGCAGTGTGTCTTCCCTGGATCGCGAGCATCCAGGGTGGGAAGAGTTAGTTTTGAAATGTTTTTATTTCTGTGTTTTACTAGATAATTTTGCTGAGAGTGTAATAATATTGGTTGACAATTACAACTTATCAAAGCTGATAATTTCTGGACCAACAAGATGGCTTCATGAATAAAAGGCACTCATTTTCAAGCATGATGATTTACTTTGATCCTTATAGTGTACATACTAAAAAGAAAAAAAATATCTTCTAAGAGTTAGCTTCAAACTTCCACACATACACTAGGACATGTGGACGCATAGGAAGTATTGCAATTTGCCTTCATGGTTACTGATAAATCACCAACAAATGGTTTAAGGGAACAAAGGTTTTATTGTCTCTTACAATTACTGGTTACAGTTCATAGTCCAGCTTGATGAGAGAGCATGCACTAACACCAGGGCCGAGGGAACTGGCCATACCATTACCACATAATGGCTGAAAGAGGGACAATCCTTACTCGCCAGACCAGCATGTCTAGCCAAATATACACAAGGATGCCAATCCTCTCAACCAGTTCTACTTGATTTATTCCAGGGCCTAATCCCACCCATTGTGGGATTAGGATATATATATATATAGTAAAGAAGTTTTTTTTCTAGACATGCTATTTGGAGTTCTAAATGTTTCCAGTGTTTGGATGTCAATTTCTCCTCAGCTACAATTTCGTTGAATAAGTTATCTAAGCCATTTCATATTATTTTGTTTCTTTAATTAGTCTCATGTATTCTTAAGATTGGTCTCTTAGATGTATTCCAGACTTTTTGGAAGTTTTGATCATACTCATTGATGTCTATCCATATATGTATATAACTATACATATATATGCATGTAATATATTATGCATATGTAACATATGCATATGTAATATATCTACATGTATATGTATGTCCCAGTGTTGTACTTTGAGTGTGAGCTGTTCCTCACAGGCTCATGCATTTGAATCTTTAGTTGTTGTTTGGGAAGATCATCGCGCCTTTAGAAGGTGGAGCCTTGCTGGAGGAAGGCATGTCACAGGGGGTGAGTCTTGATGTTGATTAGGTAGTCCACCAGGTTTCTGCTAGTAGTCTGCTTTTGCAGGCTACTCTTACAGTCTGCTGTTTTCTCTCTCAGCTTCAGTAATGATGTCTGTGGTGATCTGAGTCTCCTTAAGCTGCTGCCTGCCCTGTCATTTTTTTTTCTCCATAATGAACTGTATTTTTGGTATAGAACCATAAGTCAAAAAATCTCCCTCATTCTTCTTAACTTCCTTGAGTATGAGTGTTGTCTCACAACAGCACAAAGAGTTACTGCAGCACTCACGCACAGCAGTACCTAGACAGATGCAAATGCAGACAACCTTTATGAAACTCAGTGAGTCATATGTGTGCATGAAAGTAGGAGGTTTACTTTGGGAAAAAAGTTTTTAATAGTAGATGGAGGGAGATGAGATCAGGTTATGTGAAATAATATACATATGGATGAACATGAGCAAAACTTTCAGTTAAGTAGATAGACAAATGTGTGTGTCAGTGTTTGTGGATTATCTTGAAATTATACTACACAACTGTGATTTGTCCTTCTACTTAATATTTTCTGCTAGTTATGCTTTCTAAAGTATTTTTCTCTTTTAAATTTGTTTGAATCATTTTCTTTTCCGTTTGTTTTTCATTGCTTCAATTTCCTTATGGAAGTAATCCTCCATATTTCAAAATTTTTCTTGCATGTTCATGATTGTTTCATTCACTTTGGTAACTTTCTTGTCTATGTCTTCAATGTATTGATTTTATAATTTCCTTGTCCAAATCTTGAACCAAATTCCTTATATACTTATTTGAATTCTCAGCTTGGTCATTCATTCTTTTTAAAAATTAGGACTCTGTGTGTAATGGGGGATGACAGGGGAGGGGAGGGGAGAGAGAGAGGAGGATGGGGGTACCTATTCAGCTTGTATCATTTGGAAAAAAATAAAATGTGGGAAAAATAAAATATAATTGGGACTCTGAAAGCTTTTTCTGGCACTTCACCTATCTCACTATCCTTGTTTCTCTGTATTAAAAAGTTGTCAACATGTGGGGATATCACAGAGGAGTGTTGTCTCACATGTTTTGAGTTGCTTTGCTGTATTTCATGCATCTGTTGTAGTGCAACGTCTTCTAGTTTGTAGCTTTTCCCTGCTTTCCCACTGTGCTTGTTTGTTTTATTTCATGCATGCTTCCTGGTGGATTTTCTTCACTTTGATTTAAGTTCAGGGTAAAAGTTCACTGCAGCTACAGCTATGATGGTTTGAAAGTTGTCACAGGGTTAGCTGCTGGAAATGATGTGCTTTTTACTTGTGTCCACTATAAGGTTTGGACATAACAATACTAGTGTTCAGCAGGGAAAATTTAGTAAAATCAGTAGTGAAATTAAAGGGGAGTGGGATAGAGGCTAAGAGGGGATAAGGAAAGAATATGAAGGAAACTATGTGGGTTCAAGTTATGAAAAACAATATATAAAATGTTAAATATTTAATTTGGAGAGAAAACCAACAGAAGAAATTTTTCCAATAAGACATATATTACAACATATCCATTGAATACATAAAACACTAAAATCATTATAGAATTTAATAAATTTTAAAGATGTGTATGTATAAAAGAAATAGAAAATGGGCTGGTGAAATAGCTTAACATGTAAAGGAACCTGTTCACAAACCTGGCAACTTGAACTCAATTTCCAGAGCCAACATGGTGGATGAAGACAACCAATTTTGGAAAGTTGTCCTTTGAATTCTAGTCACACCTTGTGACATATATCCCTCACCTTCTTCCTCTCATTCTTCTTCATCTTTTTGTTCATTATGTTCCCTCAAAGAAACAAAAAATTTAAAATAGATATAAAAATGTGAACACAAATGAACATTACATATACAATAGGAGGGGTTAAGTCCTCAGTAAGTACTTCTTTCAGTAAGTACTTCTTTCTAGTTGAGGGACAGCCCACCCTATGTGTTTCTTAGTTCTTTAACTTAATTATCCCCATCAGCATACTACATTGAGTTCTATTTCAAATTTCCCATGAACCATGTAATTGGCCCCTGCTATGAGTGAAATAGAGGTGAGAGGTGTTGGGAATCACTCAGCTTCAAGTTCCCTTATCACAGTTTTTTTGTGGTCTCCATAATGCAGCTTGGGTTCTGTTATTCCAATTCAGATGTCTCCTGTGGTTCCACATTATCCTGTGGGGGTTTTAAGAATCTCTCAACATCAGACTCTAAGGCACTTCTGATATTTTCAGAGTCTAGGTGAGTTGGTGTCTGTTGCTCCTTCACAGATGCTTAACGACCACGTTCAGTATTTTGCTTTCATTCTTCCTGGGGTTCTGAACAATCTCCAGTTTGGAGATTTGCTAGGGGTCAATTTCCTTCCTTGCTAGGGGCCAGTTTCCTTCCCTGTTTAGATTTCTAGCACTATGAACTGTGTCTTTGTGACACTGGCCATGCTTGGTGCTCAACGCTGTGCTCCCACTAGAGTCAGCCTATTAAACAGAGGAAGGCACTGGGCATCGTATGACTTTTAGCCAGGGCATCTATTCTCCAGTTCTGCTGTGCTCTAAACTAAATACGAAACTCTGACAAAACAAGCTGCAGCCAATGTTCCTTCCACTGCTGCATGTTTCTTCTCCCTTTCAGAAGTTGCCTAAGTGTTCTTTACTCACAGCAGGGGGACTTTGCAGCTGAAGCAATGTTCAGCTTACTTCTATGCAGCTGTACATATTTTTTTGGCTCTTTTTGCTGTTGGTTCACTTCTTTCAATGATCTCTGAAGGGCTTTCTGTTTTTTTATGTTGGTTATAAAATTTGCCTTTTCCTATTTTTGAACCTATCTTTTATCCAGATGTAGCCTCTAGTCTTCCATAGTACCCAGAAATCTTTTTTATTTTGTAATTGCATATTTTTAATTAATTATATTTATTTATTTTTTCCCAATCATACAAGCTTAATAGGTACTCCAGTTCCCTCCCTCTTTTCATCCCTCCCCAGTCTCCCTTGCACCCTCCCCCCTTTTTGCCTTCCTTTTACCCCCTCCCTTTCTTCCAGTGCTCCCACTTCCCCCCCATTCTCTGGAGCATCCCTGAGTGTAAATATCAAACTTCCCTCTGGGTCCTCCACTAGTGAGGTGTAAGGGTTAAGTGGAATTGTCCAGAGCCTTTTCTTGTGCTCCCCTTTAATATGGGAACACTATTGTGGCTGTTTATCCCTTGCCTCTAAGGATCTTACTGCCTGTGATCCATGCTAGACTTTGGGGGGATCATTGACATGTCAGTCATTGCGCAGGTCATGCAAAGTTCGATTATGGCTACTGTGGCCCTAACTTGTGTGGATTATCTTGCGTAAAGTTGCTTTTCCCCATCTTTAGGCTCTTACAATCTTACTGCCCCCTCTTCTGCAAATTTCCCTGAGCTTTAGGATGGGGAGTGACTTGGCTGGTTTTCATGTTCTTAAAACACAGGTTCTAGGCTCATTACTTTTGGTGGATCAGTAGACCCATACAAATATTTTTTCTAGATTTCATCTTTCAATTTTCTACCTGGTCTTTTATTTATTAGTTTAATGTTGTTGGGTTTTTTGTGACTCTTCTTTCTCAATTGAATATTTTCCATTTCAATGAGTAGTTTAACCTCCAGGAGGCACCTAAAAACAAGTTCCAGTGAGAAGGAAGTTTCCTTAACTTTTTTTCTTGGGTCCATATTTCCTTTCTTACTTACATGCTCTTATTGATTACTATTTTGCCTGTTGGAAATATAGTTTATTTTTTAAGACCCCAACTATTCTATGAGTTGTAGGAATCTAAGTAAAATTGTTTAAAAAACAACAAGCATAACATCTCTTCCTTGACCTATCTCTTGAAAGATATCTCTATTTGTAAACAACCCAGTGTCTAAAAGCAGCACAAAGTAAGGATATACCAACATTATTAATTTTTAAACTATTTCCTCCTAACAATGAAGGTTATCAACATGTATTTTGTCTCCCAAGATATCCTAGGTGACTGTTTTACATTTAACAGAAGTATAACAGATTTCTGATAGGAAAAATCTGTAACTGCCACCTGCTCCCTAATTATTTAAACTCTTTCAAGGTATTAGAAGGCAATGACTTTTCTCAGTCACATGCAGAGAGTATAATTATAAGTATAATCAATATCTTCAGTGGTATGAGAAAAGTTATTGGAACTATAAAATAGTAATAATAGGACATTATTTGAAAAAGAAAAAATTAGAGAACAGAAAAGGTATTCGTGGAAAATAAAAAATGAAGGCAGAAATAGAATACTAAAAGATTGTAAGAGCAAAAGGATGGGGGAGCAATGATTTGAAGAGTCTCCACACTAGATAGGGCTGAAGCAATCATAATAGGACTTTGCATGCCCTGCGCCATGTCGGTCACACTATTGACCTCACAAAGTCTAACATCGGCTAAAGGCACCAAGATCCTTGGAGGGAAGGGATTGATGGCCACAGAAGTGTTCCTATGCTTAAGGGGAACACGAGAAAGGGTTCAGGGAAATGCCACTGGGTCCTTTTATGTCATTGGAAAGGAGGACCAAGAGGAGAGTTAGGCATACACAATAAAGGACTCTCTGGGAATTGGGGGGGAGGCACTGGGAGATGGGGAGGGAAGGAGGGGGAGCAGGGGGTTTGGGGGAGGAGGAGGGGGGAGGGAACTGGTGTACCTATTAAGTTTGTATGAGCGGAAATAATAATAAAAAATGTTTAAAAAAAGAGACAAAAAGAGGGAAATACCTTGGTATAAACCTAACCAAGGAAGTAAGAAACCTTTACAGTGAAAATGTTAAAACCCTAAAAAAAAAAAAAGAAAAAGAATACTAAATAAGAATAAGAATAAAAACATAAAAAGTAGGATAGCAAAATGAATTCAAGTAATTTCTACCTCCAAATGAAGAACATATTCAGAAGATAATTGGAGAATGTAATACTGAATTAGTGCTAATAGTAAAATTGATTCAAAAACAAGAAAATTATTAGTTCCATGAAAAACATAAAGTTGTCAAGAAAAAAATTAAGTATGCTGTATTAGCTAGCTCATTTCTAAACCTCATTTACATAGTAAAGACACTAAAAGCACGGTATTTGTACAAGGGGAAAATGGCTAATTGAGTAATGGGAGAATGCTTGTGTGTTGAATATGTACAGGTGGAGTTTATGTAGGAAAGGGCAAAAATCTTCAAAATAAAAATAAAAAGATGCCTAAAACTAACCAATAATGAACTAACACTACAAGAATAGCTCAAAAATCATAGTGTAATTACGATTGATAAAAACAAGAATCTCCCCTGGTAGGCAGGGAATGTAGGAACTGTCTTGGGGATTGAACCCAATGGCTTGTGCGTGCAAAGCAGCTGATTTTCAATTGAGCTAAATCTTTAGGCTGATTTACTTACTTTATTATTAAATCATATATCCATTTGCACTGAAAACAACAGAAAACATGACCCTGATGTTGGGTTTTGTGTGAGCACAGTTCCAGATTGTACAAAAGCATAGAAATTTCTCACAGTCTGTATTTCCTGGCTATCAATCATAGACTACTATGGAATGTCTGATAGCTTTTAAAGTTTTTTATTAGTGTCTTCTATGAGCCCCTCCTAACTATTAATTGGCAAGATAGAATCTGAAATTAAATGAAAAGGAAAGGTAATAGTGATGTTCAGAGAGAAAATAATAAGCAAGAACAGAATAGCTATTCCAAGGACATTCTGAACATAAAAACTTCAAACACTACAACTTTCTATGCTCAGATGAGAAACAACAACAGCAAAGTTTGGTTTGTGTAGCTACCAAGGACTGAACATTTCCAAAGTTTCTAGGATAATACCACAATAGAAAGAATTATCACAAAGCTGTGAAGCATTTCCACATGCGTACTGGTTTTGTTCCACAGAGTTCTATAGCCTTAACAAAAACGAATTCAATTCCAATCATCGCTCAATCATCAGTCAATTCATATAATCCATGACAGCATTTGCTACAAAGTAATTTATTACTCTCTTGGCAGATAATGCCAGTTAGTCATCAATTGTTTTCAGCTGCTCCATTCACTTTACCTCCCCAGTTGGACCTGATTTGAGACATACTTTAAATAAAATGACATAGCCATATGTAGTGGTGCATGCAGCACTCAGAAAGTAAAGGCAGGAGGATCTTGAGGTCCAGACAAGTCTGGACTACATAGTGAGCTTCAATATCAAAATCAAAATGTAGATAAATGAATAAACAGCAGACAAGGAAGGAGTGTAGGTTGATGATAACTCTGAGCTAGTCTAACGTGCAAATGTTTGGATTCTGTCTCCTCCACAAAAGATATAAGTGAATTGCCTACTAGATGAAAATGTTTAATACATACTTGAAAAAGGTTAAAAATCGAGTGTGAATTTCAACCAAAAATCGAGTCAGTAAGGGGCCAATGAGATGACTCAGTGAGTAAGATGCCCATTCATAAGCCTGGCAACCTTAGTTACATTCCTGGAAACTCACATGGTAGAAGGAGAGAACTTTCTTCCCAAAGTTTTCCTCTGGATTCTCACTCATATGCCATGTCTTTCATATTCTCTTTTCTCTCTCTCTCTTTCTCTCTCTCTCTCTCCTTCTCATAAGTAATAAATAAGTCATTAGTGTTTTTTAATATGCATTTTAAAAGCTGAAGAAATGGCTCAGGGGTTAAGAAGCTGCCTCACAAGCAGAATGTCCTGAGTTGGAATCCCAGATCCTACATAAAAAGTCAAGGAAGAAAAGACCTGTACTTATGGTCCTGGTGGATGGAGCCTGGGAAATTCCAGAGTGAAGCAAAAAAGAGGTTGAAGCAATCCAGAGTGATTCCAGAAGTCACACTTGGATCTCCAAACAAATATACAATGCTCTCTGATAACACATATGCACACACATACCACACACACATGTGTATGTGTTAAAGAAAGAAAAATAAAGAGAGAAAAAAAGAAAGAAGAAAAAGAAAGAAAATATACATTTAAGATTGAAGTGATAAGAGGAATAATAGGAGAGAATAATAATAAGAAGAGGAATAATAATATAACAATGATATAGTCATACTGGAATAAGGGTAGGAAACATATGGCTATGCAGACTTATTGATATAAAATAATACTGAAATAATACAAAATGTTCAAATATTCTGTTTCACTGATTGAAGCTATTCAACTGTACATGTTCATACTAGAAGAAGCAGAATTAAATTAAACCTCCCCTATAAGGTTCGATGTCTACAAATACTTTTTCTATACAAAATTGTTTACTATTTATAAGAATTCTAGTAAGCTTTGGGACCAAGATATCAGATTTACAAGCTGTCTACATGGGAGGTAATAAATGAAAACAGTAAAATAAAAGAGAATATATTCCATTATTTTCACCTTCCCATTGCTGAATGAATACAGAACCAAAAGGTGCCAGAGATTTATTTTTGGCTTACATTTTCTGGTTATAGTCCCTTATCATGACAGAAGAGTACAATCCAACATTAGGAGTAGAGGGAACTGGTTGGACCAGATATTCATAGGAAACGTTTTAAGGGGAGCATTCCTCCTTGCTTGCCATTCTGTCAGTGGTCACAGTCAAAAAACTCTCTGCAATATATCCACCTAAGCGAGGTATACTCCCACCCACTATGAGCTTGTGTTACCATTTAAATTAGATAAATCTCCCGTAGACTGGCTTAGGGCTTACTTTAACAAAATAAATCTTCGTAAGTGTGCCTAAAGGCTAAATTTTCATTTATCAAGCTGATACCTGTATGTAAGAGACATAGAATCTATTAAAAACTCAGAAAGAATGGAAGCTCATCAGAAATCACAATGTAGGTGAGGCAGCAATTGAAATATTTGAAGAAACAGAACAGGACACAATGAAAAAGAGTGGGCAACAAATGGCTTCAAAGTCAAGTGCTTTCCCAGTGGAATGAAGGAAAGCAGAAAGAGCTAAATATTGAAAATATAAAAGATAGTAGGGTGGACCTGGACAGAAGAGATTAACAGTTCTACACACAGGAGAAATCCACAGTTGCACTAAATCTCATAACCAGTTGAGAAGAGGTCAATTTTGTCATTTTCTATATGTCTAAGGACTATGATCTGGTGCCTTCTGTAGAGAAAATTCATTGTTTACTAGTGATCTAATTTGGGGTTTTGATAACAAGGAGCAATCAAAAGTCAAGGAACCTAGGAACCTTCCATAGCCTCAAACTAAGAGATAGTCACAAAATTCAGTTGTGATGACCAAAGGGCAAAAAGCTGACACATCAGAAATTTCAGGCTGCAGGAGGCTTAGAGTGGGCAGTGTAAGGTGTGATGGGTGATAGTCCTGCCCTGACCTAACTTCTGGATCCATCTTCATGCTGGGAGATTCATTGTTGGCAGGACTGAAAAGCTGAAGCTCTAGTGATTCTGACAGCCACAGAATCATTCCTTCAACAGGGGGTTTAATGATAAGTGGGGTTTGAAACCTTACAGATTGGCTATCCAGTACACAGACTTGAAGGCTATTTGTTTCTTGTACTCCGTTTCACTTCCATTCACTCTCACTTAGAAATCTGCCTCCCTCCCAGTTAAACAATTGGTGACCTGAGGGAGCATGAACAGAAGAATAGAAGAACCTCCTAACTCACAGACAAAAAGGTGTGTCAGGGAAACAACCTAAACTGTAGAAAAGATGAGTCTCAAACTTCAACTGACCCCACCTCAACTTGATGGATTTCAATTTTAGAAAACCCAGAAAGAAGTCAGTTTGACACTTCAATGTTTGGATGCCACATGTACTTCCCCCTTTTATCATTTTACCATACATTTATTTGTATATTGACTCTGCTTTTAAGCTTTCTTTTTTCAATTCTTCTTATATATATAACTTTGTGCATTTCTTTCTTGACTGGTTATCACTTTTATTTTCTGCTCCTTTTCTTTCTCCTAATTTTCTTCTCCATTTTTTCTTTTTGTTTACATTTTCTTCTCTTTTTCTTCTTTTCTTGCTTTTCTTTTATTTCTTTTCTTTTATTGCATTCATTTAATACTCTGAATTTTTATCCTTATGTTTAACTTGTTCTAGATTCTACATTATTTTGAGTCTGCATTATTTTATGGTACACAATCACAGGTGGGCTATAGGATGACTTTAACAAGTATACTTCTATAGTGTGTTTAGCTGAACATGTCTGATCTTACAGTAGTTTACTTTCTCTTCTCTGTTATTGGAATTTCAGCCCTCAAGAGTAGGCTGCTCATCAAAGATGAAAGCTGGGAGAAATGTCCAAACCATCAGGATTAAACTTCATGTCACTCAGGGAGGTATGGCTTCTCTTGAGATCTTTACCATTCCAAGATGAAATGTTGCTAGGACAACTCTCCTGCAGGTATTGTGGGGAAATATGTAGCTTGAGTGAATTCATGAATATACCAGCCCTATATCATGTCCAGAAGACACTGAATGTGCTCCTGCTTTTACAATGTTACCTCTTTCAATATGTTTTCTGAGCTTTGAGTGGGAATGGGGGTGACTTAGATGCTGTATTCAGGATTGAACAGTCTGCAGCCATTTTTAAAAAATTTCTCCAATTGTGACTTTCTATGACAACCACCATCCTTTGCAGCAGGAAGCTTCTGTACTGAGTGCTGAATGGTCCTCCAATCTACGGACATAGTAAGCTGTTCAAATAGCAGTTTGATACAGTGTCTTCACAGATTGCACTTTATAGATTGCACTTCCCCTAGTGCTTATGTTTGCCCTATTCATAGGTTTTTGTTCTAATTTACAGTTCCAAAAATATGATTTCTGCTGAAAATTGGGACTTAAATTTAGTCAGAAAACTGTTGGTTGTCCCTTTTCTATGAATGCTGCTATTACAGTGGTGATTACCACTTGCTCTGGTGATTTTTATTACAACATGTGGTATTCACAGGTTGATGAGACTGTTGATTGCTTTTCTCCCCCAGTAGCTTACATAGTACTATCTGCTACTATGAAAAGTGTCCAGCAAAGACACTTTTTTGCAGTGCTTTCCATGACGTCTAAACCAAATTCCAGATGCTTAGCCTTGGATAACAGCTCCTTCCCTGATGTGGCTCTTGCTCTCACTTCACTATCCATTTGTATTATGGCCTTCTTTTTGTCCCTCTTACAATCCAATCTCACATCCAAATTTAGACCCAGGTACTTACTGTTCTCTCTGCCTGGAATAATTCCGTTCCCTCTTCACATCTGTATCTCAGAGCAATCCTTTTCTTTGAGGGATAAAACCTCTGTAGCCTTGCAACATATTTAATATATTTTATGAAAAGGTTCTACATTTTATCATCACAATATTTGACATTGTCAGATATTTCCTTATGTGTCTGCTTTGGCTGCTACATTAGAAAATAGACTCTGTAAGAGTACAGACCTTGAACCATGTTACTGCCATAGTTGTACTACCTAAAATGCTAAGGCGTATTTGACTTGTATTAAATATTTTAAATAAATTAATAAAAGGAAGAAAGAACAATTATAGCTTGATCATTCACTTAAATAAAAAAGTAATGGATTACTGTTTATGTCTTTAAAATTGTTAAGAATTTGCCGGTAAGAGAAAGTTTTCCCTCTGTTTGTTTCAAAATGGAGAATAATCTCAATATGTAGAAACTGGAGGAAATATATCAGTTTCATTTCTTTTTGTCTGAAAAAAATTATTAGAAACCACTTGAGCCTATGTGATCATTGTTCAAAGACATAATCTAGGGTTAAATGACATACAGATCATATAATTACCATGCGGCAGAAATGGGGACAGGAACTCTTCTAAGTATCTCTACATTGTTTGGTTTTTTTGATTGTTAGAAAGGTCTTGCTATTGTAGCTCAGGCTTACCTGAAACTTGCGATTCTCTGAACTCAGCCCCTAGACTGTGCCACAATATTCCAGCTAAACAGAAACTTTTTTGTGTAGTATTGGGAATTGAATTTAAGACCTTGAGCATGATAGGCAGGCACTATAGTACTAAGCCACCTTTCCAGTTCCAGTTTCCAGTGTTCTGTCATGAAATTCTTGTGATATAAGACTAATATTTTGGTTTCTGGAGAATCCTGTCCCTATTGTGGCATAACAGCTGAAAATGTAGGCCAAGTAATTAATGAGAAGACATAAGGAAAATGAAATGAAAATTTTAAATTCTCTTAGAATTTCATACATGAAGAGTATATTTACCATATTTTCACATCTTAATTCCCAATCCGATCACCCCTCCCTTTTCTATGATGACTCCTCTTCTTGCCTGCCATTTTCCCTCCTATTTTCATGTCTTTTTGCATGTGTGGCTATTATGTTGTATCTGGATTGCCTTTGATGTCAAATGCCTGAACACTTGCTGGAGTATGAATCATATATCTGTTGGAATTCCATTGAGAAAAGCATTGTCCCCCCCCCCATCCATCCAGTATTAATGCTCAGTAATCTCTCAGGAAGCTGTAAAGCCTGAGTTCTCCTTCCATTGGGAAATGTTGATAAGCCAAATCCTGCACATGTCTTGTAAAAGCATACAGAACTTTAATAGATTCCTGAAACAGTCCTGTCCTGTCCAGAAAACACTGTCTTGTCACACCCCTGAACCCTTCAGATTCTTACATCTTTACCACCCCTCTCCATGATGCTCTCTGAGACTTGGGATTGGGGGGTGGTTTAGATTTACTGTTTACAACTGAGTAGTCTTGCTATCACTTATTTCCTGCACTTTGGCCAGTTGTTTTTGGTTGTTGTTTGTTTTTCTTTTTTCTTTTCTTTTCTTTTCATTTCTTTTCTTTTCTTTTGTTTTCTTTTCTTTGTAATAAACACCTTAATAGAAACTTCCAGGTTGAATGCTGATTAATCCTTCAATATATGGATAAAATGATACAGGTGTAAAAAGCAGTTTGATGTTAAGGTTTTCGTTATAGTTAAACCTTAACAATTTGTAACTCCTTAGGGACTATGTCATCTCAGTTCATAGATTCTTTTTTTTTACATCAAAACACTGAAAGCATGTTTATTTTAAAGAATAATATGCATTATAGATCTATGGTCATGTAGAGATTTTGACTTTCATGTTATTTCCATGTCTATTATTTCTACTTATTAGAACAAAAGAGCAGTAAGGGAAAGACCACATATGTATGCTATAGTGTGCAGACCTGCTGTCCTAGCTGAACAGATGGCAACCTGAAATAACACTCATAAACCCTGCAGCCATGTGCATCATGTGAAGAAGTTCTTATTGAAGTTCATAGATTCTTGACCTGATTTTCAGTACCAGCACTGAGTTCCCTGATGAAAACAGGGCCTTAAATCCAATCAGAAAGCAGCTGGCTACCTCCTTGACATTCATGCCATTATTACTTTGATAGTCATCTGTTGCCAAGGTGGTTGTTATTATAGCTTGTAGCTTTTACAGATTGATGAGACCATTATCTGCTTTTCTCCCACAGCAACTTGCATAGTATTTCCTGGTGTTATAAAAGTTGGCTAGCAAGGAGGAAGTTTCCAGACCAGTTCCAGCTGGTGTTTTTTTGGTCCTTGTCCTGTGGTCAGAATACGCTGAGTCTCCAACAACTTATTAGGAGGCATTACATATCTAGTACTGGCCAATGCCTGCCCCTCTTGGTGCTCCACATCTGGAATCTGTGTTTCTGTTCTTTCTTTACTCTAATAAACTCTGCCTTAATCATAAATAAATAAATAAATAAATAAATAAATAAATAGTACCTAGAACTGGGAATTTTGTTTACTCGCTTATGGCTTCTGATAAGATCAACACAGGGCATGTTCTGTTATACCCCATCTTCCTTTCTCTCTGTTTTCCTGTGAAGGGTGTGTCTGTTTATGCTCTTTTTCGAACAAAAATATTTTTGATGTAAAATAGGAGGTTATGGCTGGTTGCATTTTACAACTTTAGTGCTATTTATTGCTCCCCAACCGTCCCTTTACCTTATCCTCTTATCTCTCTCCCCCTTAAACATTTTTCGCATTTCTCCCTTTCTGTCTTACCACATATGCTATTTTATATCTTTTACTATGAGGTCTTCACCCGATGGCTCTCCACACCATCCCCTCATAACTGTCCCTTTAAAGGTTTCATGCTGTTACAGGATTTCTGGATTAATTGTGATGTTTATTAGCAAGTACTAGAAACTGTAAAGCAAAGATAAATCAGCTACAATTCTCAGGAAACCGTTATTCCCAGCCATAGCTGAATGAGAATATGCAAAAGTTAAGAGATACATTACAATACAGTCACCCAAAGTAATCCATAGTGATTCAAAATATCTTAGATTTTTAATTTTAACATATTAGAAAAATATGATAAAAATATATTACAGAGTAAAACAATTTCTATTATAAACATTATAAAGTTTAAGAAATATTTCTTAAATTTTGGACCATTGGACTTTGCTTTTACCTTAGATATAAACACATAGTGGTTGTAAGTTGAATAAGCCCTAACTTACTCTCATTCATAGAGATAACACCAAATCATCATTAGCACAGATAGTTTAAAAACTTTCAAAATTGGTTTGTAGTGTGAATCTTTTAAAATATTTTCAAGTTATTCCACGTTTTCAAATTTAATTTGAAACATTTTATTTGAAATAATTTGGTTGTGTCCATTTTCCAAAATATGCAACCAAGACTTATAAGCAAATTCAGAATAAATGCATTACAATATAGCACATTTTTCTAATTCTATAGCATTTCTTTGGGGTATAAAATAGATGAAACAGAGGAGTCACAAGCTGTCAGAATATGACATACATGTATTTTCAAATCAAGTGACTAATGGAGTTAAGTTGAGCAGGGAATATGAAAGAGGGACAAGAAATTCACAATCTCGTTGATGTGAGAACAATTACATTAAACCTGCATATGTACATAGAAAAAATGGTAGCAGATGATTATTTTAAGAGAAAAGTAAGTCTTCTTTGATAAAGATCTGCTTGTTCAATTAGATACTATTGAACACAGAATTTCTTATTTTACACAAATCACATCTGCAGTGTCCTTAAATGCTCCAGGGGAGTGCTGAACCATGTGATGAAAGCTTTTAAGTGGAAATTAAAGCAATCTTTAGAGAGATTTTTTAGGTAGACAATCTTTTTTAATTTTTCATAATGAAAGTATCAATTTTGATTTTCCCATGGACACTTTATTTCAGCACAAATTTTATTTCTTAAATACTATATTCAAAAGCTAACATGTTTTTCTCATGTGTTACTTAGCTAAAAAATAGATAATTTGAAGTCAAGATGAGATATTGATTTGTTTTCTTCTTTGAATGCACTTTTTCCTTAAGGTACCTTTTGTTTAGTTATAAAGTAGATCATGTATATAAAAAAGTTATTAAATACAGTTGTGAGGTTTAAATAACTACAGTTTATAGTTACAAGTAAATATCATTCAGGTTAAGAACACAAAAGGAAGGGATTGGTTCAATGATAGAGGATATTTACTTATTCCCAGATCAAAACTGAAAATATTTTCTCTTTGTTTCTGTTTCTTGAATTTGGAAAATGTCCCAATTAAGCAGAAACATTTTGCTATCTAACTCCTTAACTCAAATTACATTCTTTATCTAGCAGTTCATGATACTCCTTGATAGTGTAGGTAAATGGAAGAACATACAGTAAAAGAAAAACGAAGCATTTCAAATGTATACTGCTGTTAATTTTATAATTGTGATTTATTGTCCTGATGGTTGCTCTTTTTGATGCACTTCATGTGGAATTTTTTTTACAAAGAAGAATGACTAGCTAGCCTAAACAAAATTGATCCCTAACAATAACTGTCAACTAAAGTGTCCCTAAAATACCCAACAGTGCACTGAATAACAGGTATTTCAACCTCTCACAAATTTACATATGGTCTTCTTGGCTTATCCTTTTAGGTAACACTTTGCATTTAGGTAAAGACCTTCATTTAAAAGTAATGACTGTACTAAATGCACTATAGAGGGGAGAAAAAGTAGAAAAATACAATACCAAACTTTTGAGGGGACTCTAAGAAACATTTGGGAAGATAAAGCACCCACTAATAGGCAGATGGAAAGTATCTAGAATTCATATGAATTGGTAGAAAATGACACATTCAATGAAGAAATTTTAAGTGGGTGTATTTCAAGAACAGTTCTTAAGATTACTGTTTGGCAAGTATATTAAGTGAAGTATCCCAAACCCAGAAAAGTAAGCACCATATGTACTCCCTAATAGGTGGCTCCTAGTACCAAACCCACCCAGCCCACCTTGAGACACTCAAAGGTAAATCTATGTAATACCTACAGTAATTGCAAGATTATGAACAGGAGGAATGGGGTTGGAGGGCCACACTAGAAACAAGGAGAGAGGGGACCATGTTACAGCAGAGAAAATAGGCCTCCATCAAGGACTGCAAATAAGTAATGTGACACCTGGTTAAGTTCACAGACATTCCTTCCTGATCATTTACAACTGAGGGGGTATGATCTCACCAGAAGGGGAGGGCATAGAGTCTGGCAGATAAAAAGTAACCATTTTGCAAATGGGTGATTGACCCTTTCCTCACTGAGGTTTCCTACTTTTATTACATCTACCCTTGAATGTGCTCTTATATCAAGACTCCAGTTTAACAGCTTTTTGTCTCTGGCCAGGGGGTGACATACAGTGCCCATCAGAATGGAGTGAAGGGCATTGCAGGAGCAGCAAAAGTGCAAAAGAAAATCAACAAACCACAATCCAGAACTTCAGAGACTCTATAACGACCACCTAGAACTAGGCCAGCCTAATCTCTCCCCATCCTGAAGCTCAGGGAAATTTGTGGAAGAGGGGGCAGTAAGATTGTAAGAGCAAAAGGATGGGAGGAGCAATGATTTGCAAGATACGCCACACAAGTTAGGGCCGAAGCAATCATAATTGGACTTTGCATGCCCTGCGCAATGTCCAACACACTATTGACCTCACAAAGTCTAGCATCTGCTAAAAGCATCAAGATTCTTGGAGGCAAGGGATTGACAGCCACAGTAGTGTTCCTATGCTTAAGGGGAACACAGGAAAGGGTTCAGGGAAATGCCACTGGGTCCTTGTACATCATTGGAGAGGAGGGCCCAGAGTAGAGTCAGGCATGCACAATAAAGGACTCTCTGGGAATTGGGGGGGAGGCACTGGGAGATGGGGAAGGAGGGGTGAGGGGAGGGGGAGCAGTGGGTTCGGGGGGAGGAGGAGGGAGGGAGGGAAATGGTGTACCTATTAAGTTTGTATGAGCAGAAATAATAATTAAAAAAAAGATTACTGTTTGGAACATGGGACAATTTTTATGAGAAACATTATAAATAAATTATGCTTAAATAGATTTGCCAGATAAACACATAATTCATAATTGGGTTTTTTATTCCTGCTATGATAAAAGGAATTAGAGAAAAAAAAATAGAAAACAAAAATGATTGTGATACACACTTAAACTACATATCTGGAAATGCTTGAATGATCATGCTCTAAAAGATCATTTTTAATTAGTGTGTGAATATTTCTTAGCATTTTTGAAATGGATCTCTTTCAAGAACACTTAGGATCCATGAGATGCCACTATTTTTACTTCAGAACACATTTGCCACTTTCATTTACTTGTTTAACAATTATTTATTGAGGATTTTGACTCTGTATCAACCACTGTGACTAAACAGAAAGCTTACATGGAGAATATATGTGAGCAAGGGAACAAAGGTGCCAGTGTTTGAGCGGAAAAGAAGAATAATGTTAGGCAAAATGTGTAAGTGCTTTTCCCTAATGAAGGTTTATGAGCAGCCTTAATATTATATTCATCGCCTAAAGTAATTGGGTTAGAAATTTTCTTTATTCCAAGATGGAACTTAACAAGGAAAAGAAAAATAGAGGGGATACAAATATTACCTGAGATGTCTGACAATTGCCAGATAGGAAAGGAACATGGATGAGAAAAGTATTCATCTCCATGATAAATGAGAGGAGAAAATAGGCATGATTCCTTTCAGAAGGAAGAGGTAGTAAGTAAAGTGTGAGAATTAGTCATTCCTTCCACCTCCAAAATATAAAGTTTCATTTGTAAATTACTGTTAGCAAATTGGTTAATATCAGAAGAATGAAATGTGCTACTTTACACTTACAGTTTGAAGGAATTCACACCACATACTTATACAATCTAGTACACACTTTTTAATGGAATTGTCTTTAAAAGAACTTTCTATGAATTAATTCTATATTACAAAAGCAATAATTTGATTGAATTGACTGGTATGATAACAAGGAAGAAAAATATTCTTTCTGGAAAGAGAAAGAGTCTGAGCCATGTAAGAAATCACTGGGAAAAGGAGGGAGCTTTCACTGATCATTTAAATCTATTTGAGACATTTCTTTCCCCTCTCTCCTTTTCTTCTCTCCTGTGTCCTTTTTGCTCTTCCTTCTTTTCTTACTTACCTTTGTGTCTCATCTCCTGTTCTCTTTCCCCCTCCCTCCCTCTCTTTCTTTCTCCCTCCTTCACTTCCATGAAGCAAACATGTGGTGATCTGTGCAAATCAATCTTTTTATAGTATCAACACAGATATAAATATGACATAGTCTTGATCTTCAAAAAGTTGATGCTTTACAACGTCACAAACTCAGGGGTCAGTTTATATCAAAACATGATAATTTTAACCGCTGCATAATTCATGAAGCATGAATCTTCAAACTAGAATGTATGTTAGTTCAAGTTCAATGACTAACAAGGGCTTAGAAGCCCCCTGTGCTACCCACAGTTAACCTTGTAGTTGCTAGGTAATGGAGAGTTTTAAATTCCCAAGGAAGAGATTGGAATAGCCAGGACAAATGGATGGACAAGAAAAAAACTTAGAGAAGCAGTTTCAGGATAGTAACTTCTTACCAAGTGGCAGAAAAGTACTTCTGACATTCAATAAAGATTAGACGATATCCATGAATGCCATCCGAGTTGTTAGTGTTTCCTATATCCAATGCTTAAGAAGATTAGGAAGTGGTTATGGCTGGATTATGTTAGGGAAACTCTCCTGAGTGTTAATTTGAATCTTGAGAAAGATGAGTGGATCAGTTGATGAAGAAGAGGGTCCTAGAGACACTCGAAAAGGTCTAATTAAGAGAGAAAAATGTGTAAATTACACACAGTATGCCACAATGAAGTCAGCCTACATGGAAGTATGTGTAGTAAAAGTATGTTAAAATAAAATGAGAGGCAAATTTTAATTGCTTCTAACTTTAGGAAGAACAAACTTTATGAAGCAGACAAGAAAAAGGGCTGAATGTGGTGCTATCTGGAAGAAGGGGGATCTAGAGATTATAATTAAAAATCTGGCTCTGACATAGTACACAGAAAAGGACAAGATAATTCCACACATCTTCAAATAGGTATAACAAAAGTGGCATGCAGAAAAATGTTCTGTTGAATATATATAAAAGAGACTAAAGAAGAGAGCAGCTCCTTAAAAGGCTACTTCAGCAATCCTAGTAGAACTTAACGATTGCTTGCACTAGCATTAGTGCCCTTTGGGGGGTAAAAGCAGGTGTTTTCAGGATCTGTGAGAAATGGAGAAAGTTGAATCCTCAGAAAGTGTGATATACATTGTCTTAATAGATATTATAAAACATTCAAAAGACAATGGAAGTCTGTAATGCTAGCTAGTTTGTGTTGGCATTACTAGCATTACTAGTAGATTTAACTTACCCATACTGATGCAGACTTGTAGTCTCAGGTACTCAGACAGGAGAATCATTTCAGGTTAGGAGTCTGAAGACAACCTGAGCAACATAGCTAGATATTTCTCAAAATAAACATTAAAAAACTACATTTTCTATTTGTCTTTTGTATTAGAATGTGCAAGTATGGATGACGTGAAATTGAAACCTTATGTATAATTTAGTGCATTTCATTCTTCTGATGTTTAACTAATTTGCAAAAAGTAATTTACAAATGAAACATTTTGCCTTTTGGAGGTGGAAGGAATCCCTAATATTTAAGAGAGTTAATTTTCAGTTGACTCTAAAGATAACAGGGAAGCTTTAGGAGCCTAATTAAACCATGCATTTGGTCTAATTACTTTAGCTCCAGACTGCTGGGAAACAAAAGCGGCAAACAGACCTGTTCTGTGCATAGCAGTCAGGCATTTGACTATTGTTTTCTCCAACAGAGGTTTTGAGTAGTACCAGGAAAAAAAAAAAAAAACCCTGAGAAGCAAAGCCATCATCTGCAAACAGTAGCTACAACCACTAATTACAGGACAGTCCTTATTCCTACAAAGTAGAGTTGGCATGTTGTATATTACTTTATTATGTTAAATTCAGAGACATCAATCATCATCGCTAGCATCATTTCTGAGTATCAGGAGTGGTACCACATTTTGCTTTTCATGATTGGGCATTAGTTCATAATGATTATAGTGATAATAATTGCAGGATAATTTGTACATAGGGCAAGAATAATAGTCCTTTCATGCTGATAAATTTTCTTCTTCCATTTTATTCTCTTAATGTGTTTTGAAACTGCCCATGTTTGATGCAACAGTTTAATTTTTCACTTAAATTAATTCATGTTTCAATATCATTTTTATTTTATATGAGATTTGAAGCACATTTAGAATACTACTGATCATATAGATAAGGTAAGAACATTTTTTGTTATCACAGACCAGTCAATTCAACCAAATGATTGCTTTCTTGAGAGGAGTCACAGAAAGTTCCTTTAAAGACAAACCTATTAAAGCATATCTCTTCATTAGATGAACTCGTGTTAAGGGTACTGTGACTATTTATTTCCTTTATTTTCCAGTGTAAAGCGCCAACTTCAATGGTCACAGACTTTTCCTTCAACTAGATTAAACTAAAAAACAGAAGTACAAGTAATTCTTGTCCATAGTTTTAAAAAGATGTGTATCAGACTCAGTTCAGAGTCCAAACATTAAAGGCACTAATGACTGAATATGCGAAGCAACTTTAGCTTCCTGGGGTAATGGAACTTACAAATAAAAACAAAAACCTAAGAGAAAACATGCAGCCAATGGAGAAGGGCACATTAAAGCAGCTATCTGGTAAGATCAGGTCAAACACAATGTTTCCACTTTTTGCCTGAACCAGAGAGATGTCTGTGTCACTCTTCTGTTTCATTTTGCCTATGGAAACCTGACCTAAACTAAACAACTATTCTATATCATTAAGTTGTCCAAGAAGATGAAAGTTTAAATATATGTCAGACAAAGTGCAGCATATGCTGCAATATGATAATGACAGTCTTTCCTAAGAGTTTCCATGCTGGAAAAAACTCTAGGATAGCAAAGGTTTGATTTACTCATGGGGAAAAAAGGATGTTTTTCTAATTACATTTTCTTCCTTCTCACCAGGTCTTAATACTTTCTGATACTCTCCTAGTGTCAAAAACATCCAAAATAAAATTCTTGTATGAAACAATTTACTATAGCTTACTTCCAATTTGCTATATTTAAATAATGTGTCTCGGTTACAAAGTGATAAGCACTATTAATCTTTCACTGTGTTTGTTTAAAAATTATTTTTCACTCTTTTAACAGTATATTGTGCTACTTTTCTTTACTCCCTTAAAGCATATCATGTTGTGTCTGAACAATATGTAAAGCTGAAAGTTTGACACTCTATTATAGTTAGTAGTCATAAAAACAAAGTTAGCACTTTCTTTAACATTGCATATAAGTTGTTATATGATAACTTCTACGAGACAATTGGAGTTCATCATTATGACATTTATTCAACAACTCCCTCTTAAAAAGTGTTACAATCCAACTGAGCTAAATTTAGAAGGATTTTGAAAAAAGTAGGGAATCAAGTTTAATTTTTTAAATTATGCAAAAGAAGGGCTGGAGAGGTGGCTCAGGGGTTAAGCCTCTGCCTTGCAGGTGGAAGGTCCCGAGTTCGGATCCCAGATCCCACGTATAGACGCCAGATGGAAGGGGGGGGTGCGCTTCTGGTCCTGGTAGGGCGGAGCCTGTGAATCCCAGGGCAGAAGGAGGTGGAGGCGTCCATGGTGGTTCGCGAATTCGTCCGTGGTTCTACACATACACAGACACACACATACACACACACACAGACACACACGCGCATGCACATACACACAGTTGAATAAATAATAATAATAAAAATATTTTTTTAAAAATTATGCAAAAGAAAAAATATGAACAATATGACAGTGTAAAAATATTTATTATGTAAACAAACAAAGCACATTAAAAACACTAAGAATCTGATGGGGAAAATAATATTAAAATAGTAGTTTTAAAAATGCCAGTAAATACACATACAAACATTTTTCCTTATCATAAACAAAAATTAAAGTGATAAGTGAAGAGCATTTTGCTCACCAGGAATGCTTTTAAATTAAGATGTCCAATGCTGGTGATTGATGTAGTGATACATTTAATACTTTCAAAATAATGTACCAAATTCCAGTCCCCAGTTTGGACCCAAAGGGAATATTTAACCATTTTTTAAAGCCATCCTTTCAAGATATTAATTGCAGTATTACTTACAATAGCAAAATATTTGAAAGCTACCTAATTATTCTCTAAACAGAAGGATGATTTATTACAAAAAGATAGATTAAAACGGAGAATAATATTATATTACAACTTGTGGGATATTACATTGTGTTTTGGATGATTTATGGGTTACTAATGAAGATACAAGAAAGTGTTACTATGTAATGCTTAGTGAAAACATAATAAAAAATTATGTACAATATAAGCCTACTGTCCTATGTAAAACCATAGGCAGCAAAACCATGAAAATTTTTAAATATTTTCAGTATTTTAAAAATTCTATTAAACATACATTTTGTTATTTAAAGTGTTATGTTATTCATTCTAGCACTTTCAAATGCATTATCATTTTTACATTCTGTTGAAAGCAAAAACTGCACATGGAAAGACATAAAATATCATAATTCCTATCATAAGAAGGAAAAATGAACATATCTGTGATCTTTTGATTATAAGTACATCAAACTATATATATACACACACATATATGTACATATACACACATATGACTAGATAGCTGAGAGTTTACCAATTTATATATATATATGACTGGAGAGCTTAAATATGGGTGAAGCAACTGTCTGTGTACATTTATCTCACCTCCACTCCATTCTTGAAACCAAGATTTCTTCTAACACCTGTAAATGTACTGGGAGCAAAAGAAATGTTTATTCTTATTTCTAATGTTTTGGTACAATCAAAAAAATTTTTTCTAACTCTAAACATCAGAAAGGTGCTATCTACTCAAATGTTTCTTCTGTTTTTAACAGTGAATTCTTCACAGCTAAGCTATCAAGTCTATTTTATGATGCACACATGCCTAGTTTACATTTTATAAGTATTACCCTTTGCAGGCGATACCTATCACAGGATAAGAGTGGATTCACATTTCATCCACTGGAAGAGAATATCACATACCTCACCATTCCTTTTTTCAAATACAGTCATTCTTTGCGTATCCTAATAAAATCTCAACCTATCTCCATTTATAAGAGAATAGATAGATAGAAAGATAAAGATAGAGATAGATAGATGAGTTTTCAGGTTATTGCACTTACACTATCGTACTTTTTCCAAAAAGAAAGGAGTCAGTAGTTCTTATTTATGTGATGTCAACTTGTAACCTGAAATGCGGTGAATACCTTCTTGAAATGAATGATGTGAAATATTTTCGAGGCTATGTATTCGATGCAGTCCTTTGTTCTAGGGAAGAGTTTTCCTTTTGGTTTAGTTTCTTAGTCTCCTTCAAGAAAAAATTAAGTTAGCATTTTAAGATTCCTTAAAAGGCACCTTTCAAAGCATTTTCCAGGAGAAAATATTAAGACAGTTCAGCACTTGTGTTTTTCAGCAAAAATGAAGTCCGACTTTTTTTTCAACATGGCCGTATACCGTGCAAATCCCCAAATTTGTGTTTTCATAATCGTCATTAATCACGTAGAAACACCATCTCTAGCGAACCTGTGTTTCACCAGGACAGAACTGTGTTCTGTGTATAGGTTGCATTTATTTTGCAGACATCGCTGTTATTCGTTCGTCGAGTTTCTGGCTTTTGTGAGTGACCAGCGTCTAGGATAGCAGGTCTGAGAGCTCAGATCTTTAATACATTTCCAGGGATTTGCTGACACTTTCTCCTAAGAAGCATAGCCCACCGAGAGCAGCGGGTGGGAATGGATCTGACTGCGATAGGAAGGAAGCGGAGAAGCTGGAAGTCATGGGGAGAAAGAGAAAACGGCCTGCAGAGAGGTCACTGTGGTTCTGGAATTGGTAGGAGTTTATCACCACCATTAACAGCTACTTTCCGAGGGTTGTTTACCGCTGAGCGGGGCGACAACCGGACTAGAGAAGCCCACTTTAGGACCCCAACCACGCCCCCTTGCCCCTCAACTCCCCGCCTTCCAGCAAACTAATGAATTCAGGGCTGCCTTCTTGCTGGATCCTCCCATTGGCTCCCAGCCCAACCAATCAGAGCCGCGTAACAGTTTCACCTGGCTCTTGCTTCTTAAATAAACAAACCGTCCCACCTCCCTCCAGCAGTGCCTACACCGAAAGCAGTGACTGACCAGTCTCTCCTCCTCTCCTCCTCGCCTTCCCCCGCCCCCTGCCTTCCTTGGGTGCCCATCAGAACACGCGTGCCAAAGAGTCCTGCCTCCTCCCGGGGGGTCTCCCCAGGACCACCGACCCCAGTTTCATTCCCAGGATCCTCGCCACTCCCGTTTCCGTCCCCCATTCCTCTCCGCTCGCCCGGGCAGGGTGCGGGTGGCTGGATTTGCAGTGGTCGCCGCGTGAGGCAACGGTCACGTGTTGTTTTGCCCGCTGCGGCGGCCCGGGAGTGCAGTAGGCGGGGGCGCCAGCCCAGGCGGGAGGGGCGGGCGGACAGGAGTAGACGGCCTCCCCCTTCCCCCAGCCCTCCTTCTCGCCCCCCCCCCGCCCCTCCGCTCACCTTAAAACCACCGTGCATCCCCATGGCGAGTCGCTCCTTCGCTCGCGAACCAGCGACAAGGAGGCTGCGAACTGCGGCTGCGGCGGCCCTAAGGGTAGCGGCGACCACCCCGCTTCTTCCTTCGGGAACCCCAACCGCACTCATTGGGACCGGGTCATCTTGTCCGGGAGCCATGTGGCTGTCCACGGCCACAGGTTCCCGGTCCGACTCTGAGTCCGAGGAGGAGGACCTTCCCGTCGGGGCCGAAGTGTGCAAGCGCGGCTACCTGCGGAAGCAGAAGCACGGGCACCGGCGGTACTTCGTGCTCAAACTCGAGACGGCTGACGCCCCGGCGCGGCTGGAGTACTACGAGAACGCCAGGAAGTTCCGGCACAGTGTCCGCGCCGCGGCGGCGGCGGCGGCGGCGGCCGCGGCCGGGACCCCGGGCCCCGCGCTCATCCCGCCGCGGCGCGTGATCACCCTGTGCCAGTGCTTCTCCGTGAGCCAGCGAGCCGACGCCAGGTACCGACACCTCATTGCCCTTTTCACCCAGGACGAGTACTTCGCCATGGTGGCCGAGAACGAGTCGGAGCAAGAAAGCTGGTACCTGCTGCTCAGCCGCCTCATCCTCGAGAGCAAGCGCCGCCGCTGCGGCACGCTAGGCGCGCAGCCGGACGGGGAGCCGGGCGCACTGGCGGCCGCAGCGGCGGCGGAGCCACCCTTCTACAAAGATGTGTGGCAGGTAGTAGTGAAACCCAGGGGGCTGGGGCATAGAAAAGAGCTGAGCGGCGTGTTCCGGCTGTGTCTTACCGACGAAGAGGTGGTCTTTGTGAGGCTCAATACCGAAGTGGCCAGCGTGGTCGTCCAGCTCCTGAGCATCCGTCGCTGCGGCCACTCGGAGCAATACTTCTTCTTGGAAGTCGGCAGGTCAACCGTCATTGGCCCCGGGGAGCTGTGGATGCAGGTCGATGACAGTGTGGTGGCCCAAAATATGCACGAGCTGTTTTTGGAAAAGATGAGGGCCCTGTGTGCCGATGAATACAGAGCCCGCTGCCGCAGCTACAGCGTCAGTATCGGCGCCCACCTGTTAACCTTGCTGTCCGCTAGGAGGCACCTAGGCTTACTGCCTGTGGAGCCCGGCGGCTGGCTCCGGAGGTCCCGCTTTGAGCAGTTCTGCCACCGTACAGCCATCGGCGACGGGGAAGACCAGATGCTCTTCGCCAGGCGCTTCATGGCACCCAGTGAACCTGTTCCTCCATCCAGGCGAGGAAGGATGCACCTGCCCAGAGCGCGCAGATCCCGGAGAGCGATTTCCGTGCCAGCCGGCTTTTTCCGCCGTTTCGCCCCTAACCCGGTACGTGTCCCCGAAGAAACCGCTAAGGACAGAGGGAGCGAAGCCTCGGGCTCCGGCTCTAGCTCCGGTAACTCTGGAGGAAAAGGCAAAGAGAGCCAGGAGGGAAGCGGAGGTGACTACATGCCCATGAACAGCTGGGGCTCAGGAAACGGTCGGGGTTCAGGAGGTGGTCAGGGCTCAAGTGGCCAAGGATCTAGTAGCCAGAGCTCAGGACGAAACCAGTGTTCAGGCGGGAGACAGGGGTCCGGTAGCGGACAGGGCTCCGGAGGACAGGGTGCTGGAGGAAACCAGTGCTCCGGACATGGCCAAGGCACTGCAGGTGGCCATGGCTCTGGTGGTGGCCAGGGGCCTGGAGGTGGCCATGGCTCAGGAGGTGGCCAGGGACATGGAGATGGTCATGGCTCGGGCGGTGATAAAACCTCGGGAGCAGGCAAGGACTCTGGAAGTAGAAAAAACTCCGATGATGGTGAGCGTGGAAAATCTCTGAAGAAAAGGTCCTACTTTAGTAAACTAACGCAAAGCAAGCAACAGCAAACGCTGCCTCCCCCACCACCTCCACCTCCACCCCCAGCGGCTGGAGCACCTGGTGGAAAAGTCAAGTCTGGGGGAAGATTCCGACTTTATTTTTGTGCGGACAGAGGAGCCACAAAAGAACGCAAAGAAACCAAAGAGGCAAGAGATATGGCGACCCCAGAAGGCGCCGCTCGCTGTCCTCACAGATCCAGAGCTTTCGACGAAGACGAGGATGACCCCTATGTGCCAATGAGGCCTGGGGTGGCTGCCCCTCTTGCAAGCTCCAGTGATTATATGCCAATGGCTCCTCAAAACGCCTCTGCGTCAAAGAAGCGCCACTCCAGATCCCCTTTTGAAGATGCAAGAGGATACATGATGATGTTTCCCCGGGTGAGCCCACCACCTGCGCCTACCCCAAGTCCTCCCAAACCCACCGATCCGAATAAAGAGGATGACTCAAAGGACAATGACAGTGACAGTGACTACATGTTTATGGCTCCTGGAGCAGGTGCAATTCCCAAAAACCCGAGAAATCCGCAGGGGGGCTCTTCTTCCAAAAGTTGGAGCTCCTACTTCTCTCTGCCAAATCCTTTTCAGGGTTCACCCTTGGGACCGAGTGATCATAGTGAGTATGTTCCAATGCTCCCTGGAAAATTCCTGGGGAGAGGCTTAGAAAAAGAAGCCTCTTCTCTCTGGGGCCCCAAAGATGCCTCTTCAATGCCTTCAGCTGAGAAGTCATTTTCCAAGCCTGGAGATAGGGAGCTATCTATAAAGCCTTCAGATGAGGGTAGCCCAAAGAACAAGTCTCCTGACAGGCTTTCTTTTATTGCAAAAGGAAACGATATCACGCCCAAACCACCAAAACCCGCACGGGAGCAGAGAGAAGCTGTCAGCTCTAGTGGGTATGTCAACATTGATTTCATTAAAAGAAAGAGCACTATGTTAGCTCCCTTTGCTCAAAGACTGCCAGCTTCCTGGGGTGGAATTCCTGGCCCCCGCCACTCAGCTCTTTCTAATTACCTGAATATTCAATTCGGAGTGCGATTTCTAAATCCAGCAAACCGCCTCTCAAATCTTTTACGAATTATCCCAGGTGCGAACCCCTTCTATCTGGACGGTGCTAGGTGGCCACTTCCTCTTCGCCCAGGCAGTGCTACAGGTGGCACCGCTCGTGTGGAAGAAGGTGACTACATTGAAATCATTTTCAACCCAGCGATGACACCAGCTGTGCCTTTTGCTGACAGTGCCATTCGCTATGATGCATTAACAGGTCGAATCTATGTGGTCGACCCATTTTCAGAGTGCTGTATGGAGATTTCTCTCTCCCCCAGCAGATGCTCTGAACTGCCACCAGTCGCTAGGCTGCTGCAGGAGGAAGAGCAAGAGAGTAGACGTCCACGAAACCATTCGCCAAGTTTCCTAACAGCCGCCAGAGCTGCTGTCTCGGCGTTTCCTACTGACAGCCTCCAGAGAGACCTTTCCGCAGTCTCCGCTGCGGCGGCCGCTCCGGCGGCGGCGGCGGCGGCGGTGGCGGTAGTGGCGGCAGTGCCACCGTTGGTGATGGGTCGGGCATTAGCTGTGGCCTCTGCGCTCGCGGCAGCCCCTGGCATTGGCGGGGTGGCTGCGGGCTTCCAGGCCTCCGGCGGATTTGACTCCGCCTCCACTCGCTGGTTCCAACCTGTTGCTAATGCTCTTGGTGCCGAGGCAGTAAGAGGGGTTCTGGACATTGCGGGTGGTTCGAATCCTAGAGCCCCCAATACAGCTGCAGACTTTGCAGGAGGTGAAAATCTGGCAGGGCGGGCAGCTGCTGCTCCCCCATCGCCACCACCCCGCTGTCCTTGGGCTCGGAGACCCGAGAGAGCAGATTCTGAGGACAACAACGATGACGACGACGACGACGACACTTACGTGAGAATGGACTTTACCAGAGCTGACCACAAGAAGTTCGACTCACCGAAAAGAGGTTGGTAATTTAATAATTAAATTCCCTAAAGTTGCGGTCATTGCTTGATGAGCGAGTCCGTGCGCTATCCACAGTATTAGAACTAAGTGAGTATCTCATCGATTAGTGTTACTAGAGGGTAGCAGTCACTGAGACAGCTGCCCGCATCATCTAATTTTTTCAAATTTTATGCTTTTATTTAACATGTAAAAATTTCTGAACAGTATCATTATCTAGCATTGATTTACTTCTTGGGCGTTGTGAAGGCTAAAGGACTTATAGCCTGTGAGGATGCTTTCCAACATCCCCTGGACATCACTAAGCGAGAATACAAAGTAGGATATTAGCAACTGCGTTTCACACATTTTCTAAGTTACATCTAAAAGCCGCTTTTCTACAAATTCCCAGTGTAAATGCAGGGATTGAGTAAGACCCAGGAAGGTTAAGCTGTAGCAAATCAGCTATTAACATTGCTGCTTTCTAAAAAGTAGACATTGTTATGCTAGTGTGCTGTGATTTACCAAAACGCTCAACTTTGCATTGTCAGCTGAATGGTGGGGGGTAGGAGAGCATAAATAATCCCAAACCTCAGGTGATTAAGATAGTATTTGCTCTGGAATGTGTTTTTGTGTTGATCTGTTTTTGGTTTTAGACAGGATAAATTGTGAGAAACCTAGAGTGTCCCTTTTCTCTTGACACTGGTAGGAAAAGACAAGGCATATTTACTATGCTTTGTTTTCTTCTTTTGACCTCTTCCCTCTGGAAAAAGGTGCAGTGACACTTGGGTAAGGATTATGAGTATCCCTTCAAAGGTTAAAAAATATATTTAAAACATTTCATTGGTGTGTCTTATAGGAGCATCAAGGAAAGCAAGATAACTAGGCTGGAGGATGTGACCCTAGGAGTAACATAGTCTGCAACTGTGGGAGGTTTTACAGTTTTCTAAAGAAAGAAAAGGAAGAATGAAAGTTGTCGGATTTAAGAAACAAAATTCAAGAGTAAATTTGTGTATAAATTACACAATATTGTCTTGAGACATGTAGAGAAATTGTAGAAGATGATGTCTCCATAGTCACACTGGCACCCCTCTTTAGAAAAATATGCTTCTTTCCCAGTGAAGGGAAGGTCTCCAGCAGTTTCTATTCCAATAGGCAGTTTAGTGGAGATTTTTGCTTTGCTTGCTTTCTGGAATGCTTTTGTGATTGGATCTCTGCCCACTGTGCTTGATCAGGCAGAACAAGTTGGGGACTGATCACAACAGTCACCTAACAAGCTTCCATTTAGTGCAGGTGTAGCTCCCCCTCACACCTCCTCTTTATGTGCTTGCTATAGAAAACTTGCCATAGAAAAACTCACATTTTCAGTACAGAATCACTAAAAGAGTGATCATTAAAACAACAAAACGATGCTTAGGCTTGCCAAAGGATTCAATTCAATGCCCTTTTAAATTGTGAACCTCCTCGAAACACATAGTACTCAAACACACACACACACACACACACACACACATACACACTTCACCGTTACCTGCATAACTGTACATTTAAAATTCATAATTCCATTTCCAATAAATTGCAATCAGATAATCAGCTTTTCAGGAACAAATCTACTTTATTCTGTGTAGTACACCTGAAAAATTAGCCTCTTGCTTTTTGTTGGAACCTAACTGCTAAAGAAGCTGTTTACAACTTGACTGTAAAATTACAGAAGAGATAACACGTTTGAAAAGCTGATTTGAGACCCAATAGCTCTGGGATATGATGAGTTTTCACAGGAGGTTTGCTTACACTTTCCAACATTCTAATCTATGTTTTAGTAAAAATTACAAATAGTGAAACCTGACCATTCTTCAAATAAATGTAGACTTTCCAAGAATTATTGAGATTCAATGAGCTACTACAAAAGTAGCATAAATTAATGATTTATGGATTTGTAGATTTAATATTCTCTAATTTTATTGTTTATTGAGGAAATTCCTGACTTTATTGAGTGACTACGTCACAAATGTTATATCTCACAGAGAGGCAGGTAATTACACTTAAATAAGAGAATTAATATAAAAGCACTTTGGAACATGAAAATACTTTACAAATTAAAATATTTTGGTTATGTCATTGGTTTAACACTGAAGTTTCAACCATGTATACTGATGATTTAGTTTCTTGCAAAATATTTGGGGCTGCAGGTGAATTTGCATCTAACTTGCTGAGATACAAGGAAAGAAGTAAAGGGGGGTGTGGTGGCTTAAACAACCCATTGTAGTAAATGGCTTTGGTTAGTGTATTAAAGAGAATTGCTAATGTACAGTGCTATGTGTGAAGTGTTAAAAACAAGGCCAGTGAATCACATCAATTTTTAAAGATACAGAAGTGCTTTCACACGTTTCTGTTCTCTTCATTTTCTTATCTTTCATTTTAAAAATGAAAGACTATGTTAAGAAACAACCAAGCAAAAATGTTCTGAGAGAGCAACAAAGGCACAGTAATAAAAGCTATTTATTTCAATAAGTAAAGTTCAATTTGCAGAATGTTTAGAACTGGAACATAGGCGTGCTATACACTAATTATTATATACCTAGGCTCAGTGTCTGGATTGAGATCCTCACTATTACATTTAGAAACATAAATGTATGTCAAAATCCTGTCTTCAAATATTGCTTTTCTGCTAGTCTTTACTTTCATTCGAAGTACTTCACCTGTTTGCACAGAGTTGAGATCATTATATTTAAATCTGTTGATAACTCAAGATTGTATGTCATTAAGACCATTTTATCATGCAATGCAAAAATAATTTATAACTTCATCTACCTGTAGTCGAGCTGCATATAAGTGTTTTATGGTTGCTTGTTCAAGCTAATTAGAAAAATAGATAACTATAGCGAGTATGTTTTTTAATAAGTGAAATTATTTTAAATCAATATCTTGATGAATTTTTCACATTTTAAACACATTAGTATTCAGTAGAAGAATGTAGATTCTCATGTAATTTAAGCTATCTTAAACCCAGGTATGACTTTTTCCTTTCTTTACAGATTTACCTGATGTAAAATTGATAGGTTGAAGTGACTTGGGATTTAAATTCCCCTAATAATTTTCATTCAAGGCATAGAATGAAATTGGCAACTCCAGAAGGCATGAAGTAATTGGTCAGTTAAATTAGTTACATTATGATAGTAATGGTATTAAAAGGTAAAAACATAGTAATTAGCATTTGGAATTTTAAGCACTGTTAACACCATGTGAGAAACTCTGCTTTCTGTTGTCTGGTTGTCAAGTCCTGTTGCTATAAATTATAGATTCTGAAAGCAAATAACTTTATTGTATTGGGCTTATTTATTGTAAATAAGTAGGATAAGAGCTCCATATACCAGAGAATTCACATCTACCATTGACAGGTCACTTATGTCAGACAATATTCAGCCTGCTCAAATCATTACTGCTCTGTAGTAATGAGGTATCTGACATAAAACAATTAGAGAGGACCTCACTCAGTTAAAGTTAGTCAAAGTTGTTGCCAATCATCATTCGTTTGTATTTATTCTATTTTAAGAACAATGCTTCCAGGATACAAATGACAGCTACTAGCAAAACATCTTTTAAACAAGGATGAGACTTTAATTAAGCACACCAGAGTATTACACATACAGAACTCAGTCATGATGTTTTGCTTTTGTTTCCTGTCCCTAAATGCCAAACATGAACCTAAATATTTCCAAGTCACTAACAAGAACCTATTTTGAGAACAAACGGAAGCTTCTCAAAAACTTCATATTGGAACAGATGTGGTTGGCTAGAACTTAAATTGATTTGAGAAGATATCTAAGAAATAAGAAGTGCTGCATGTGATTTAAAGTGTACTGTTGTGAAACTGTCAACTCGTTGATTGAGGGAATGCTTTACAATTGCAGAATGTATGCCTTATAGTTTACAAAGTACATTCACCTTCATTATTTTACTGATTGATGGTAAGTAAGTACAGGAAGTGAAGCTGGAGTTCAGAATTATCCTGTGGTCTCTACGGTAAGTGACAGAGCTGCAAATATTTTAACTCATACACCTGATTTTAAATCCAGTGTCCACCTAGCACACCAAACTTCCCTTAATAAGATAGTTAATCTGTTATTTGTATATTGGTGAAAATGATTATATTGGGTAGGATGGGGAGATTACAAGTTGTTTTGAATTTGATGATAGCAAAATGTGTTGCATTTTATTCAGAGTGTGATAACTGGACCATCTCTTAGGAGTCAGGTAATTTTACTTTCATTAAGCTGTTTGCCATGACTCTTAAAAGAATTTGACCTGTGTTAGAACTTAAGTCTTAAACTGATCTGAAAAGAAGTTAGCAAATCTTATCTCTTAAATACAAATGATATGCTCTTACCTCTTAAACACAAATGATATGTGTGGTCTGTGTATATGTTTAGCATACGCAGAAACAGTGAAAAGAAAGAAAGTGAATTGAGGACATATTCAATAAATTGCTATTAATGACCAGTTCCTTAAGCGAGTGCAGATTTCTTTGTCTTTGTGAATAACCCAGTGACACTGACAATCTATAGCAAAATATTGTTTCATTTCTTCTTTCTAGATAAGATCTAACAATTTAATCTTGCCCCACCAGAGTGGGCAAGACAGGACAAAGTAAGACAGATAGAAGAAAGAGTACTAAAGAAACAGATGTTATTTTGTTGTGCTTTGGATGGTTAGGCAAGTAGATTTTAGAAGTCTTGAAAAGAAAATTCTTTCCTTGGGCTATAAAATTATTTTTAAAAAAGTAAATTCATTTCATTTAACACCTTCTTAAAGGCAACAAAAGTAGCCTAGATGTTTTTTTCACTGTATTGGAAAAGAGCTTTTGTACAATGGTTAATTAAAGCCTGGGGTGTGTTTGGTCTAAGAGGGGTTGCCCAGCTCTTAGATGGCTCAGATCATTTACTGGATTTCTAGGTCCTGAGTAACAAATGACAGATTTAGACAATTACTTTCTAGAATAATAAAGTGAGTACATTATAATACACTCAATTTGTAGAACCATTAGAGATAGTAAATTACAGACTTCAAAGCAATTTATAATTTAGTCAAGATTATGTGCTTGTTGTACAAACTTAAAATATGTTTTGTAGCAATTCCATACTGATTATTGGGCATGCAACTATAGATCTTGCTGTCTTATCTACAGAAACTGGGTTAACATTTGCAAAAGGGATGTTAAAGGGTTGTTCTTCATGTAGACAGATACGCTGCTTTAAATTTATATTCTTTTAAGGTAGCTCCTTTAGCTAGTTCTCAAAGACTATATAATTTGCCTCTCTATGATTACTAATTTTCTATTTCTAGATTTGAATCATGGAGAGAATGTCCATGAAGTCTCTATCCACAGTGACCTTGAAAGTGTGACCATAGACTATGCTTTCAACTCCTGCTTTGTGTTGATTTGTGTATCTACACTTGAAGACATGCCAATCATGTCCTCATGCTCAGAGGCTCTGCTTTGTGGCTACATTTTTTATCACAATCTCTCTTCTAGTGATACCCTGCTCCAGGCATCCAAAACTTTTGAGCCGAACAAACATTGTTTCTATTACCATGGCTTCAGCCCTATCTCCCTGAAGTCCTAAATTGAAAACTCATACACATCTACCCAAAATGATGGTTCAATGTAGTCAAAAGGGTTCCTCAGTTCAGGAATTGCACAAGTTAAATAAAGTCATGTGTAGACCATTTGTTGATGACAGTGTTTCTATGAGGTAATTTACAAATTGAAGACTACCTATATTAGATTTCTAGTATCATGTATTGTTTATGTTCTAGCTAGGCAGCAGAGTGAAGTGGTCTGAGTGTGTGTTGGGAGGTAGTAGAGAAACTGACCTAGGGTGAAGATATTCTAACCAAATTGCCAACAGTTTATTTCCACCTGCCAGGGCCTGGAATATACACGTATAATTGCCCCTTTGGGAATATGGAGCTTTCCAAGCATTGTCCATTTTCATTACAGATTCTTTTGACTGTTCTGTTACAAAATTCTTTCTACATGGGGAAAAGTGTATCTTATCACCCCATTTAAGAAAGTGATAATGTGATTGATGCTGTGAAGACAAGCAGCAGTTAGTGCTGGGTTTACCCATTAAAAGACAACTTTATCAATGTATATATGATCATCATCCTAAATATTTATCTAGCACAGAAAGGTGTGATGATTGTCCTTACTGAAGAACTAAAAGTGCATATAAGTGATTGTGTTCAAAGTAGCATGATTGCATTTATAATGTATTTTCATCTTTGAAGTCCATATTTCCATTTCTCTTCTTTTCCTTTAGTTCCTTTGCCTTAAAAAGTTCATTTCCTCTGCTAATGTGATCGGCTATTCAACACAGGGATAGAGCAATGAAATGAACAGGGTGAGGATTTCGAATATGACTCAAAAACTACATTTTTGAAGTCATGGAAAATTGGAATGGAAAAGGGAACTAAGACAATAACATTGGGGAGGATGAAATGAAAATGAGAGAATGATGGGCCACGTTTCAGTTTCACCTTTCTCTGGTCTGGGGAACCATCAGTGTTTCAGGCTTTAATCCTAATAGAGGTTCGTTTATGACTATTAATAGATCTGTAATATCCTGAATAAATTTTCTTCTTGACTGCATTTATAAATTTCCAGAGATATCAAAATCATGTGTGTTTTAGTAGTATATTAAAGACTAATATTCAAAATTATAGCATTGTACAAAATGAAACAGAAAAGTGTCTTATTTGTTTTCGAGAAGAAAAATACCTGCCAGACTTTGGTGAATGTGGAAGAGAAATATTTTTCTCTAACAAAAAAAAAAGTATAACACTTGGGGCTGGAGAGATGGCTCAGGGGTTAAAACTCTGTCTCTGAAGCAGAAGATCCTGAGTTTGGATTCCAGGTCTCAGGTAAAAACACCAGACGGAAGGGGCAAATGCCATATGGAAACGGCAGCGGCTGGCAGTGACCGAAACATGGAAAATCCAGAGTGAAGCAAAAAGGAGGTAGAAGCAATGCAGGATGATTCCTAAAACCTTCCTTGGTTCTCCACAAGACACACAGTGCCCTCTGATGCACACACGCACACACACACACAAAGTAAAAATATTTTTAAAAAGTATAGCACTCATCAAAAGGGATAGAATTAGCTTCATATTAAAAATAGCTTTGATTTGTTGGAAAAGAATAATATACAATAAGATAATATTTATAACTTGTCAGTACCAAGTGGAAAATATACGTCAACTCCAGAACACATTACTAAGAATAAAGAGTATCGCTATTTACTTTTCTAGTGGGAAAATGAGGTAAAAATGCATAGGAAATGAACCTACAGAATGACTGCCAAATCTTTAATATTTCTTTTATAGACAGTTTATAATTGAAGTTTCATCCCAGAATTGCTTTCTTCCACTACTCAGCAAGCTTGTGAGTTGCTTCATTTTGCTGTTCTTTGGAATGTGTTCAGGGAATGTAAACTCATTTTAATATTGGCCTAAATAAAACAGGATTATAAAGGTGAATCTGTTTTTCCAGTTCCCATGATACACTTCAAAAGCAAGTTAAATTATTTTTGGATTATCCTGGTTTAAAAATGTTATTCCCTTTTACTAGCATGGTTAGTTAGTAATAGACAATCATTTTGAAAATTTGAAATTATATAACCATTTGCCATGTTTGGTAAGTCATTGAGCATTCACCCGATGCTGGTGTAGGGAACTACAGGAACTTGTGAAGATATGAACTGAATTTTTGGTAAAATCTCTATTATTTTTTTAAATTAAAGAATACAGAAGCACAATGGTAGTAACTATATATATTTAATCTCAGATATTCATCGCTTTGATTGAACTTCATGTGTTTCTGGAAAAATAGGTAAATGTAGTGAATTGTGTGTGACAGTCATAAATTCCATTTAAACACATTCAGTATAATATATATTATTCTTGAAAATATAAGAATTTTATACTAAAATAGCAGAATTAATTAGGGAGATACCTTCTAATCCAAAATATGTAGCTACTATCTGAAAAAAAATCCATGATACTCAATTGTCCAATTTTGTGAAGAATAAATGAATTGCCAATATACCTTCTCATAGTTAATCCATGGTGGTCACAGAAATATTTCATTTTATATGAGTAAGGTATGTAAAAATTAAAATTTCAGTCACAGGAAGACATGATACTTACTAATAATATAGAATACTTATTTATTAACTTTTTAAATATGAATGAAAAACTCATACAATGAATTGTGACTCATAAGCACAGTAAGTATAATGGGAAATGCAGACCTTGATGGTCCATCTCACTGCAAGCTTGCTGCATTTATTAAAACATCCATTAACAGAAGTCCATACTTCCCGTTTAATTGAAGATATTGTACTTGAAACCTACTTTTGTACTAAGAGGATGTTTTCTGTTGATTCTTTTGCTTGTTCAAATGAAATGGAATATTCAATAACTTTGATGTGATCTGATCTTAAAGTGACCCTGGCACTCTATCCTGCTCATTGTGTGCTCTTGCATGAAGCTAAAAGCTATAAGAGTTATATCCATTTAGTAGACAAATGGAACTTTCAAACAAATCTTTCTTTCTTTTTTTTATTATTACTTCCGCTCATGCAAACTTAACAGGTACCTCGGTCCCCTCCCTCCCTCCACTGACCTCCCTCCCTCCCTCCACTGACCTCCCTGCTCCTCCTTCCCCTCCCTCTTCCTCCCCATCTCCCAGTGCCTCCCCCCAAATCCCCGGAGCATCCTTCAATGTGCATGCCAAACTCTCCTCTGGGTCCTCCTCTCCGATGAGATGCAAGGACCCAGGGGCATTTCCCTGAACCCTTTCCTGTGTTCCCCTTAAGTCAAACAAATCTTTCTAAGTATGACATTAGTTCTTTTTTTTCCAGAGAAATTCAGCAGTTGAGTCAGAAGATCATCGCCAACGTTATGCTTAAATCCTTGACTTGTACTACTTGTGGTGAAAGCAAACTCATACATGTAGGAGAAGTCAGGATATATTCTGTCTGCCTAATGCCTGTCTCCCTCACAAGCTCCACTGGGAAGAAGTATGACAATGCCCAAATGTCTGAAGCTTCTTCCTACTAGTAGTGCCAGGGAGGCATTTTCAGGAAAGGATAACTACCTTGGTGTCTCTGCTTAGCTTGTGATTGTGCCATCCAGTCAACCTACAGCATTCACCAATCATGACTGATGAATCATTTACATGCCAAGCAGTGTTCTTCATGTGTTTTACAAAGACTTCTTTAGATTATGTTTGTTTTAGAACAGAGTGGAGGTGACAGCTCTTCATGCTAATTTTGAAAATAACTTTCATTTTATTGTTTTTTTTAGAGTGATTACATGGCCACGAAAAAAATTCAAACGCAGTTTAGAAGAAAAGTGACAGAATTTCATCTTCGTCTACTCCAGATCTGCCTAACGGAAAGAAAATTTCAGAGGCTTCTGAATAAGAAAGCAGCCCAAATTCCTACCAAGCAACAATTGGACAGTGGCAGCTGAGTGGTCCTGATCACGCTAATTCTCACTGCTGCCTTATGGATCCACTGTGCTTTTGTTGTTGTTTGTTTTTTAGTTTTTCTCCCTGATCTGTGTCTTTGAAAGAATCAAAACCTCTAAGTTAGCATCTCACAGTGCTTTCATTTTATGCTTTAAAAAAATGTTTCCAATTAACGTGAATGTAGCCAGCATCAATTTTAATGATGTATAATATCTGGATGAATTTTGAAGCTGAATATTTTCAAACAAATCATACATGATTGAGAAGGTAGGCATGATCTGGAATCATTTTGTTTCAGAGTAGAGGATAAAAAAAATCTTGATCAAGGAAGTTAATATGAATTGAACCGATACCTGGCAGGAGCATTTTCTATATTTTAAAGGAAGGGCAGATTATCTCAGCTTTTGTTCATTAATGATACTATGCCATTCTGTTGACATTAAATGTCAGCTAAAGTGATGTCATTGTCATGACTATTTCTGACATTTCAAAGGCAGAACTGAGGAACAGGTTATCTCTTTGTTCATGTAGAATATGCTGAGGTCGGGCTGGAGAGGTGGCTCAGGGGTTAAGCCTCCGCCTTGCAGGCGGAAGGTCCTCAGTTCGGATCCCAGATCCCACGTATAGACGCCGGGCGGAAGCGGGGGTGGCCTGCGCTTCTGGTCCTGGTAGGGCGGAGCCTGTGAATCCCGGGGCAGAAGGAGGTGGAGGCGTCCATGGTGGTTCGCGAATTCGTCCGTGGTTCTACACATACACAGACACACACACACACACACAGACATACACACGCGCGCGCACATACACACGCACATGCGCACTAGTTGAATAAATAATAAAAAAATTAAAAAAAAGAATATGCTGAGATCTGCCTGTCAATTGGGCGTTTCCAAATCATTGTTATTATTTTTTTTGAAACGTATGTTTTCCTCCAAAAGAAGCAAGCCCATTCAAGTCTCCATCTCACAAGACCCCTTCTGCCTCTCTGGACGTTCTTTCCATCTTTCATCCTTTCCCTAGTCTTTTATGACCTTCTCCAACAACTATTCTCCCTCCCATGACCAGGACTCCTATTAAGAAATCAGTTTCCCATATTTAAGAACTTAGTGTGTACTTACCAATTGATCTAATACTGAAGCCAAAAGGAACCTCTTATAAGGCCTTGTTTCTTTCTGGACAGAGAGCCAATAAGATGTACCAAATCAAAAGAAAAAATCAGAGCAAGCTCTCCCTCCCAGTTTTGCTTGCCTCTGATGGAAACTGAATTACGATTTTAGGAACCTGGACCTTTGAGAACATGACACTAACAGGTGGTGACCACAGAGAATAGGTACAAAGGTCTTGAAGCTTGCTTAGAGCTTTGTTATGTGGTGGCACTCAACTCTTGACTGTAACCATCACTGACAAACCTCATCATCTCACAGATGGGTGTGAGTGTTTGAGCAAGTGTTTGTGTAAGTGTGTGAGTGTTAGCGTGTGTATGCACATGTTTGTGTGTATGCAAACATTTGTGTACCTGTGAACATGTGATTGTAGATGTACCTGTTGTGCATAACTATGTTTAAAAAAAATTGCTTCGCATTTAATGTGCAACTTTGAGATAGTATAATATTTACCTGAAGTTTTTTTGACACTCGATTCTTATGTCTTAGAATGTGTACTTCTGTCTTTGAGCAGGCTTATAGCAAATGTTGCTGAACTAACTTTCTAATGAGCCGAGTTGACTTCTATTGTTTCTCCCTGCCTACTAATCAAAGGGATTGGAAGGCATTCTGTTTTTCCCTTGTGAATTGTGCTGAAAGGATGTGTTTTCAATACCAGTCACTGGTCATTGCTAGGGCATCACTTTCATCAATCCCTTCAGACTCTTCTCTGCTCCAACTTAATTCAATAATGCAGTGTGGCTTTTGTTCATCATAACAGTGTAACTCTTTAGGCAGGCTTTCATCAAGCCTTCTGTAAACATTTTATATTCAAGTAAGTTGACAAAATCGTTCAGAATTGTGAGAAGAAAAGTTTTTTGGGGGGGCGAAATGTTGTGTCACTTTATTTACATCTTAGTTTTTGGGCTGCCAGCAGAGCAGAC
This sequence comes from Typhlomys cinereus, assembly GCA_023101885.1. Taxonomy (NCBI): domain Eukaryota; kingdom Metazoa; phylum Chordata; class Mammalia; order Rodentia; family Platacanthomyidae; genus Typhlomys; species Typhlomys cinereus. Next base: position 1,086,891 of record JALPQD010000574.1, read on the forward strand.
AGGGTACAGAAGGTACAGCACAGAGATAACATTTGCTGAATAAATGAATGGAAACCTCAGACCCAACAGTACATACAACTAGTTACAGGTACAATAGTCACAGGTACAGCATAACAAATATGCAATCTTTTTGACACTCCATTTTTAGTTTACAGACAATTAATTTATTCAGTATTGTGCTGGAAGAATTTATGGAATAAGTGTACCAACATATCACTTACTTTCCAGCTATCAGTTTATGCTGCTGTTAAGAAAAACCAATGATGGAACGATTTTGTGAGTATGCATGCGTGTGTGCGTACGTGTGTGTGTGCATGCGTGTGTGTGTGTCTCTGTGTGTGTCTGTGTGTGTGTCTGTGCCTTCTACATTAATTTGGTGTCATACATAGTCACTTGGTCAGTAAAAACAAAACAGCTCATTACATTTGCTACTTCTGCTTCACATATCTGCTTTGAGTTGCCTTGGTTTTATCTTCCTTTGTGAATACTCTTCTTTCTTCTTTGTAAGCATCGTGTTTGCAGTTTGGGGAGACAACCTTGCAACTCTGTATAGTGTTTATATATATATATATCTGACTTGCTTTTCCATAGAGCTACTTGAAATAAATGTGTAGATGTAAGTTGATTGTGTGATGACTCATTTGTTTCCTTCATATTGTAGTCTCTGCTCTTATGGAATTCATTGCATTTTTCAGAGTGGAACATTTGGGGTACCTTATGGTGTATGTTAGTCACTTTACCTGCATACATGAAGCTTTTGAATAAGGGCAAATAAAAGCATCTAACACTCTAATGAGTTGCTAACCGTGGTGGTAATACAATTTACAAAATGGCTTACCTGAGTTTTCATATGGAGTATGATAATTGGTGAATCAACTGCTCTAGGAGGGTAAGGCGAACATTTGTTATTCCATATTAGCTCCTTTTCTTGATACTTAGCCTTGCCCTTTAACAGATTTCACTTTTACTACATTATGTTTAAACACGGAAGAAAAATAAGCATGAAAATTATACCAATGGACAGTTATATTTTGCATTGAAAGAATAAGAATACCACAAATTTATCAAAAAATGAATTTATATCAACATAAAAGAGTCTTTAGTTTTAAGAAAACACAAGAAAAAATTTTTTGCCCCTTTACCTTTTTTGTCTTTATCAAATCGATTATTCTACACAGAGCAGTAAGAATAAATTTAGAACCAATGGCTGTCCGGAATCCATGTATCTGATGACCACAGGGTAAAAAGACAAGTCTCAGATTATGTGTAAAAAATCTACAAACTGCATGGATTGTCTCTATGCAGACCTGTATTTGGTTGATACAAGTCAAAGATGTGAGTAAATGAACATAGCAATTGGAAGATATAATTAAACTTTATCATTACAGACTCCAGGACAGATCAACTTTTAGCTTACCCATTACTTCATAGATATACAAACATTTATAAATTATTATAAATATATGTTTATATTCTCACACATGACATTTTTATAATCATATATATGCTTATATATATGTAATACATATTAATATATATTAACCTTCAGTTTAAGGGAAGTTTTTTATTCTGTCTGATGGGTCTCAAAAATAAATGGGTACATTTGTGTTTTTCAGTCCACAAAATCTTTTTATACCTATTTTTGGATTAATATTTTAATAGAACCTTTATCCCCAGAAAAATCGGGCCTTATTGGCTGATTTAGCAATTAGTAGAATTCCCTAACCGGAAGAATTTCTATCCAAGAATCCAAAAGCAGAAATTCTGCTTTCTCACTTTTCTTGTCCCATACATAGCAACCAATTATTTTGTGTAGAGAGAGAAAGAAAGAGCTTCCCTCCTGTCTCTTGTGCTTGTGATAATATGAGGGAGGGAGGGAGAGAGAGAGAGAGAGAGAGAGAGAGAGAGAGAGAGAGAGAGAGAGAGAGAGAATATGCCAAATATGCCACTGTACACTTTGTATTTAGGAGATCAGATTATAACTCTTGGAAATGCATTCTCTCCTTCCACCATGTGGCTCTCCAGAAATTGAATTCAGGTCTCTAAGTCCGCACCCAAGCACATTTATCCATTTAGCCAACTCATCTACCCTTGCTTAATTTTAATATAGAGTGTTATAGATGTATATTGTACATAATGAAAGGTTTCATAAAGGACTCTTTATGTAAGTGTACCATGTATTTGACATATTCACCCTTGTCACCCCGTTTCTTGATCCTTCTTGCTGTCATTATTCCCATTCATTTCCCCAGAAAAAATCTCACTTCTAGTTTTACTTCTTATAACGGCCAAATTATTGAATGTGTCTAGGTAGCTATCAACAATTGAATGGATAAAGAACATTGAGTGTACATACACAATGGATTTTTCTGCAACTATTAAACAGAATAAAATAAAAAATTACTTGGAGGGAAAACAAAGCATATTCTGCAGCCTTTTTAAGCCTAAAATTACATCAAAAATTAGAAATTAAAAGAAGATATTTTTTCAAGAAAGTGGGTATTATTTCTTTAAAACATCAAACCTTTCAGAAGACTCGTATGGTAAAACATGCCTAAATACACACTGGTTAACTACCTCCAGTAACTGTTTAAAGAAACATTACCAGTTACTAATTGACCTCAGATGACATCTTGGAAATGCTCTAAAATGCTTGAAAAAGATTTTGCAAACAAAACTGACATGAGGCACCACCTAGAAAATGAAGCATGAGAATTTATATGGGAAAATCAGTATGGATCCTAATTTATAAAATGTGCAAAATAGAAATTAGGAAACATTAATGCAGAAGATGAGGTTGTAATATATTCTGTTTCAGAAAATCCAATTCATCCCCCTCCCAGATATGCATGTTAATGGATACTGGTTTTCAGGCAGCTACCTTAAGTCCCAGTTTTCAGCTTAAGTGTGCTTTGGAGATAAGAAATGCAACTGAGCTGCACAAAATGAGACAACTTCCCTCCTGTCTCTTGTAGATGATAAATACTAAAGCAATTAGAAACCACTGTTGCATGCTATATTGGAATTCATCAGCAATGTCAGGGCTGTACTATGTAAATGGGATAAACTTATTTAGAATAAAAATCTTGAAATTTTAGAACACCATTGGCTTTACTTGACATTAAACATTTGTTTTCACACAAGTGAATTAGAAGAAACCACTCCCTTGACTTTTCCATATCCATTACAGGGTCCTCTATTCTACTGGCAGTAATCTGAATTAGCATTTCAATTAACAAAAGGAGCAAGGAAATAGTGAGATGGAAAGCATATTCTTAAGTATCTCCTGAATAAGATGAGACTCATAGTTCCTTTTATATTTCAAAACTTGTAATCCCCAAGAACATTTTCAACATTTTTGCATTATTTGAATCACTTTCAGGAAATTACATGTATGCAGACTATTTAAAATGTGTTTCTACTCATACTTTTGTTATTCATGTTTAAACTTTTTCAGAAGTAGATTAGAAAACATCAGTATGACCTTGTTTTCTTATTCTCTATCCTTTTAAGTTTATATTTATTGTAGGAAGACCAAAAGTATTGGTGGTAGTGTTTAGTTTTTAGAATTATAGTTAAATATATTATTTACAGTAGATAAAACCCATGCAACTTAAAAACACCTTTTTTGTAAGCAAGATTAATCTATTTTGTGTGAGTGTGATAACAGCACTAGGTTAGCATTTGGTATTCAAAAGGTCTCATTAGGCTCATTAACCTTTTAGAAAATAATATTCTATAACTGGGTAGACACTTACAAGGAATTTAAGATGTATTAAAGACCAAGTCTTATCACCATCCTTTCAAGTATTTCTTATCCACTTCTCTCATCTGGAAAAATAATTCTAAATAATTTTTTCTAACTATTGACAACAGTCAACTGTCAACAGTCTATCTAATATGAAACAGGATGAAACAATTGAGATTTGTTCTTAGTCTTGGAAGCTCATGATGAATGAGAAAGAGAGTTTACATATAGGATTTTTAAAAAAAATCTTGTAGTGTATAACCTAGGTTAGCTATGAACATGCTATATAGTAAAGGCTGGCTTTGACCTCATCATCTTCCTGCTTCAGTACCACTTGTTAGTGCTGCGAATATATAGGTATATCATCATGTCCAGAATCATGTAAATATTGAAAGGATTATTTCCCCTTTCCTGTTTTGACACTTCCCACTAGTACCAAAATGTCTTCATTATATCTTGTGCTCAAAATTATTATTCCTTGTAAATCCAGAGAATTATATTAAAAAGCAGCTATAGATGCTACTTGAGAGAAGGAAGGGAATCAGTAAAATGGGGGGAGGGAATAGGAGAGATGGGGTAGTAAAATTGAAGAGGTCAATAAATAAAACGATTTATAATGACATGCTGAAATGCCATAATAAATATGCCAAATCCAATAGTGTGCTAATTTAAAAGTTTATGGATTATTAATGTGGCTCAGTTTGTAGAGTGCCTACCAATACACAAAAGGCCCTTGGTTCAGTTGCCAATACCCAAAACACTGGGCATTGTTGGCAAATACATGTGGTACCAGTACTTGGGAATAGGAGCGAGAAGATAAGAAGTTCAAACTCATCCTTCTTGCATAGCTAATGAGTATGAGCTACAGGAGACCCTATCCTTAAAAAAAACTAAAAGAAAATTTTCCACTTTCTATATGTATGATAAATTAAGACCACATCACGCTGCAGTATCACAACTATTTTCTTTGTTGCTGATAAATCCGTGATCAGTGGCTTAAGGGAACAATTGGCTCACAATAGTTCCTGATCCAGTATGGCAGGAGAGTCCACATCAACACCAGGGGCCTAGGAAACTGGCCACACCAAATGCATATAACAGCTAAGAAAGGAACAATCCTAGTTTGCCAGAACAGCATGTCTGGCCAAATATACAGAAGGATGCCAATTTCATTACCCAGTTCCCTTTGTCTTATTCACCTGCCCAGGGCCTAGCCATACCCACCATGGGTTGGGCTTCCCCATCACTCAGGCAATCTTCTGTAGGCTTGCTAAGGATTTAAGTCAACTATTAATTTCTTACAGCTGTGACCAAAGCTCAAATTCTCAACCATACAGTTGATGTCTGTATCTAACTATGATATATATTTAATGAGAAATGTATATTAACTGGATCCCCAATGTCTATATTACATCTTAAATGTAAGATCAATGCAAATTTTCATGTTGCAAGAAACATACTAGTTGAAAGTAACAATATTATCTGGAACTACTTGACCTAATGTTGGAGAGAATACCTAGTCTATGTTATCACCAAGTTATTACAAGTAATGAGAAACAAGGGCTTGAAAAAGACTTCCACCTCTGGAAAAGACAGGCAATATTTTTCTACTCAACTAGAAAAATATGGGGAAAAAAGCTTTCAAATTGTTATGAGGCAATAAAAGAATTAGCTTCAGGAGAGATAAGAAAGTGGATAAGTCACATGAATAGCCTTGCTTTCCTCATTGGGCAGTGGAAGAATTTAAGCAAGACTTTCTGAATTGAAGATATAGAATGGCATTTATAAATTTCACCTTTTCCGTAGTTCCATTAAATTAGAATTTTTTGAACAATTCAATCAAAAATCAGAGAGTGATAAAATAGATATTAAAACATGATCCAACACTGCAAGACAGTATCTTCTATACATGACAGGTGTATGCTGCCCTCAGGATTACACTACAACTGGGTCTATTTCCACAAGACCTGCTCAAGATATGGTCTATCAATAGTTCACCAAGGAAGGACAAAAATCATAAGAGGCGCACACGTCCCCGAGATATTATCAAGCGTCAAAGCAGGGTAGAGGAGATAATAGGGGAATAATTTCCTGAATGGTATACACACAGGTATTTTTACCATCCTCTAGCAAGTTCTCAGGTACGGGTTAGTGTGGGCAGCCCAGATGAAATTCTGTGAGCCTCATATAAAAAGGAACAGATGTAGTTGGACAATGAGTGGTTAGGAAAGAAGATTTACAGGAGAAAAGGAAGGAGGATAGGACTGGGTGACAAGAGGTAAAAATGACATAATTTCACTGCATTTGTGTATGAAGTTCAAACATTAAACCAAGAAAAAATGTGACCAAGTATGTTGGAAAACAAAAATGCATTTAAAATTCAAACTTCCAAACATATCAAAAGTAAAAGTACACAAAAAAGCAAATTACAAAAACAGTAAGAAAAAGGGACCTAGGATGACATATTAATCTCTAATAAGTAGACTTTCAAGACAAAAGTTGCTAGTAGAGAAAAGAAGGATATTTTATAGATATAAAAGGTTGCACCCATAAAAAGATATAGCAATTTTATATAAATATAAGATCAGGAAACAAAATGAACAAAATTAACATGATGAATGCATAATTGAGCATACATGCATATCCTACTCTTAATAATAGGTAGAATAACAAGAATATAGAAGACTTGAGCAACTCTATAATTAAGTAGATCTAATTACTACAGAACAGCAACGATAGAGCATACATTGTTCCAAAAAAGTACATGGGGCATACTCTGGAATAGACCATATACTAATTCATAAAACAAGTCTTGAAAAAATAAAATAAAAAATAAATGATACTTCATACTATGTTCCTTTCTTCATGCACATGTTTTGTTTGACAAGTACAAACAATGTATTAGCTAAGAATGCTTTCAATACTAAATTATTGAAAATTAAATCAGTAGTGTTTTAGGTAAAACAGATTGCTTCCACCTCTTCTGCCCCCACTATAAATCCAGACTTAGGTAAAGTGGAGAAACTCACTGACAAAATCAAATACTCTGTGTTTTTTTAAACCATGCCCAGTTTTGTTCTCATGATGACAAAATGTGATTTTAGTCCCAATATCTCTAAGTAAGGCAGAAGACAAAGGTAGTGGTGGTCTGAAGTGTGCTTGTCTTGTTATCAATAATATGCACTATTTTTTCCAAGGAATTTTCATCTCTGACACACATTCATTTATAACTCACAGTGTTACATTGTTACTCAATGGAAGCCAAGATTCCAAAAAAGTAAGAAATTAACTTTATGAAAAGATATGGCAAAATAAATACCCACCTTAATGTTACCCTAATTAATATTTTCAATTTTCAATAAGATATTTAAACTTAGTTTTACAGAAAAAAAAACTGAAGCAAAACATAATGATGTATTAAGCCATTTTTTTTACTAAAACAGCTTTTATTTACTAACAATGCTTATGAGAATAGAAAATGCCAAAGATATTTATTGGAAAATAGCAAAATTAAATATGATTCATTTTTTTCATTTGTGAAAGTAATGATGGATTTTACTACTTCACTCTATGAACATTTTTTTTCTTCCTTAGTTCCATATCTCCCTTGGAGTAAAACTGTTGTTTATAAATGCCACATTCAACTTTTTATTGAGTAACTCATTAAATAAAATCAAATTAATATGCATTCATAAAAAAAAGTTGATACATCTTAACTCATTGCAGTTTATCTGTTCTCTAGAATAGAATCCAGTGATACAATAAAAGTCAAAAGATGTTTCTTACAAAAATAACAAAATTGATAAATCAGTAGTTAAACCAATAGATAAGAAGGTAAAGCAAAAGCCTTACCATTACTACCGTTAGTAATGAAAAAAGGGACGTTAATACTAATATTAGAGGAATAAAATAGCTACAAAATTTAAACAACTGTATACACTAGATTAAAGTAGTTTAGAGAAGGATATGAACAATCAAACCTGACAAACGGAAAACCGTACAGGTATAATAAATAAGATAAACCATCAATTGAAGGTCAGGACAGAAAATGAAAGGCAAGGTCACATAACTTCACTTGTAGGTTATACTAAAAATTTAAAGGATAATTTATTCACAGAATTCCATCACCCCTAGAAACAGAAAAGTAAATAAAATGTCCCAACTCATTCTATGAGGGCAAAAGCTCATAAATAACAAGATCTTCATACTAAAATCACACAGAAACCACAATATAAGAAAACACAGACTAGTATCTTTTATAGATAGAGGCATAAATATTAAAAAATACTAGCAAATCTAATTCAATAAGGACCAAATAGTGACACTTGTGAATTTTATTACACATTTAATGAATAATTATTACTAATTGTTGCAAGTTACTCTACATGTTGCCCCTAAATCCATAACCAAGCAGCTTAAGGGGAAGCAAAGGGATTTTTATGGCTCATGATTTTCTGGTCACAGTTCTTAGTCCAACTTGGCAGGAGAGTCCACAAGACCAGGGGCTGAAGGAACTTGAAACACTGTATTCATTGATGAAAGAGAGAGAGAGAGAGAGAGAGAGAGAGAGAGAGAGAGAGACAGACAGACAGAGACAGAGACAGAGACAGAGAGAGAGAATCCTCATTTGTCAGACAACATGTCTATCCAAGTATTCCAAAGATTGCCTACTCACTAAACCAGCTGAGGAAGTGCACCATTGGACTCATGCTCATGGAATTTAGTGGTATTATTAGCTCAGTCCAGAAGCTGAACATCTCATGTCAGCAGTCCAAGTCCAGTACTGAAGAATACTAAACTTAATAGGTCAGCATCCTTCATCTTACCCACCCGCTCAGGGACTAGTTCCACCTACCATGGGCTGGGTCTTCTCTATTAATTATACAATCTCCAGCAGGTTTCCTCACAGTTTAGCTAACTACTAATTATGAATGTTCCCAGAAATCAACTCTTCAATTGTCAAGTTTACACTTGTATCTAACTATCATACTAATCCTGATCAAATCTCCAAATATATGAAAATAAGGAAAGTTTCCAACTATGAGGCAAGTAATATGCTGATAACAAAACCAGGTAAAGATACTACAAGAAAACCAAAGAGTGATATGCATTCTGAATTATATGCAAAAATTCTCAACAAAGTACCTGAAATTCAATTCATCAACCTGGAATATATATACTAGGTGCAAGTGGGTTTATATTGAAATCAATCAATGTAATACACCTAATTAACAGAAAGAACAAAATCTTTATGTGATTACCTAAATTGTACAGAATATGTTTTTGGCAAGATAAGTTTTTCATAATAAGCCTTTCAATAACTGAGAATAGAAGACAACGTTTTCAAACTGATGAATAGAATCTATGAACAATCCACAGCTAACAATATACGAGAACAAGATCAATCCCCCATTTTCTTCTTTCTCTCTTCCTGTCTCTTCTCCTCATCCCCTCTCCTCTCTTCTGTCATCTCTTTCTCCCTCTCTCCCTCCTCTCTTTAGTGCTAATGATGAAACTAACAAATAAGTTGACAATGAATTATACCCCTACTCTTCATTATTTCTATTTAATATTACATCAGAGTGAATAAGTAAATCTATGCCTGTTTGTGGATGATAGACATGACCTTATGTAGAGAAAAATCCAAGGTGTCCATTAAAATAATACTAGAGCTACCAAATGAATTCATTACAATTGCAGAATATCTCCTAGATATATAGGAGAAAAAGAAAAAGAAAGAAAGGAAGGTGAAAAAGACAAAGGAAGAAAGGAAGGAAAGCAGCATTCCTATACACTTGCAATAATCTGAAGAAAATATTTAGAGCAATTCCACTTGCAATAACATAGAAGTATAAAATTTTTACAAATAAATTAAACAAAATAGCCATATAGCATCAACAAAAAGCTAGAAAATGTCATAGAAGAAATTAAAGAAAACCTGTATAAATGGAAAAAAGTCATGTGTTTATGGGTCTAAAAATTAATATTGCTAAAGGATAATATAACCCAAAGTGATGTGTAGATTGCAACTCTTTTTCCACAAACTAACAAGCTTACCCTAAAATCATATAGAATTGCAAAGAAGCCTGGACACCAAAAACAATTTGAAACAGTGGTAGGCTATTATCTCTTGGACATGACAGAGTTGTGATGTACAAGATTTCATGGAAGATATTTGTACTTACATAACAATTGCATGGAATCTGTCTCAACATCTTGCCATGAAAACAGAAAGATCTCAAGAAGATCTGCACCTCTCTGAGAAACTGATAAGGGCTAAAACTGATGGGGATGAAAAAGAAGATACTTTTCTCAATGGAATTCTCACTGATCTATGATAGATACTTGCTGGCATGAAGCATGTCAGGTATATGTCATCAGAGACACACTAAATGAAATATGGTGGATACACAAATGGAAAGATTTGAAAATAGTCTGGAAGAAGAGATGAAGTGTTGTTGGGGGAAAAGGAGGGAGGATGGAACTTGGAAGTTAGGAGTGAAAATTGCAAATATTATGAATTCACTAATTCATATGTGCAACTTTAAAAAAATAAAAGAAGAAAAAAGGAAAAGGAAATCAACACTCAAAGACTCACACTTGACTCTTTTGAATTTTGCTACAAACTCACATTGATTGTGACTATGTGAGCCCGGCATAAAACAGCTATGCAGATAAATGTAATAGAATTGAAAGTACAGGAATAAGTCCACACATTAAGGAAATATTGGATTTTTGACAAATATAGTAGAGACGACTAGATGGTTTCATGCAAGACAATTTAGATCTCACATCATATATAAAAATGAATTTGAAATTGATAAGATTTAAACGAATGTAAGAGTTAAATTATATAATTCTTAGAGGAAACCTCACCTACAGATTAGAAAAGGATTTTTGGATATATCAATGAAAACAAAAATAAACAAAAGAAAATAGATGAATGAAATTTCATGAAATTTAAAATCTCTTGTGCTTGAAAGGATAACATCAACAACATACAAAGGAAGCCATGTACAGTAGAACATGATTCTGATCTCAGCACTCAGGAGATTGAGGCAAGAAGACATATAGTGTGAAGCTAGCAATTTGAGAAAAATTAGGAACTGTATATCTGATAACAAACTAATTCTATAGCATATAAAGTACTCTTGAAACAACGATGGACACATAAACCTTTATAAAGTTTGAAGTGGGGACAGGAGGAAGGATGGGATTGGATAGCAAATGGTGAAAACACATAAGTTAATTGTATTTATGTACAAAAGTGTCAAAGAATAAAAACAGTTTAAGAAACAAGGACAGATATCTCTTTAAAGAAGTTACACAAATTGACAGTAAGCATTATGAGTCACTAGGGAAATGCAAATCAAAAGGAAGGAAGGAAGGAAGAAAGGAAGGGAGGGAGAGAGGGAGGGAGAGAGGGAGGGAGGGAGGGAGGGAGGAAAGGGAGGAAGAAAGGGAGGAAGGAAGGGAGGAAGGAAGGGAGGGAGGAAGGAGGGAAGGAAGGAGGGAGGAAGTGAGGGAAGGGAAAGAAGGAAAAAATATATCAATGAAATACTAATTGGTTCTCCCCAGGGATGGTTGCAATTAAAAGTAGAAAAATAGCTAGGCATAGCAATAACAAACACCTGTAATCCCAATATGTGAGGGTTGTGGCAGGAAGATGGTGAGTGGTATGCCAGTTACTAGTTTGGGCTACATAACATGACCCATTCTCCAAAAAAATTTTGTGTAGGCATATGAAAAATGTGGAATCCTAGAGCATTTGTAGTAGCCATGTAAAATAATGCAGCATGATTATTATGCTCCATAATAAAGAATGAAGTACTTATACATGATCTGATATGAATGAAGCTTGAACACACTGTTAAGTGCAAGAAACCAGGTGGCAAAGACCACATGGCATATGATGTTATTCATATGTAGCATTCACAATTGGTAATTGCACAGATACAGAAAGATCAATGGTTACCAAGTTTGTATGAAGGAGAGTTTAGAGACACTGCTTGATGGACATAAGGCTTTCTTTTGGGATCAGGAAAATATTTTGCAAGTAGATAAAGGTAGTGTTTGGGAAACGTGAATGTGCTAAATCCTATTTGAATTTGTTCCGCTTACTCTTTCTGCTGCTGTAAAACCACTAAGACTCAAAAAACTTAGGGGGAAAAAGGAAGATTTATTCAGTTTTCAGTTCCATAAGGGAGATATAGTATATTATGGTGGGAAAAGTTGTGGGTGGCTGGCAGAGGCTGGAGGCTGAGATAGCAGAAATGGAAGAGCAAACTTCTCAAAGAATCATAGTTGTGCTAACTCACTCAAGGTCCATTCCCTGTGACATGCCTTCCTCCAGCAAGGCTGCATCTCCCAAAGGTGTCATGATCTTCTCCCATACAAATAATTCAAATACATGATCCTGTGAGAGACAACTCACATTCAAACTGTGACAGGTAGTGTTTGAGAAACATTGTGAATGTACTAAATCTTATATGAATTTACATTTGCATGCTATATTTATATATTTATAATTTAAAAAACCAAAGTAATGAAGTATTGTCACATGGTACCATATGGATACAAGTCTTAAGTTCATGCTAGTAAGTGAAGAAAGCCAGGCATGAAATGCCATACGTTGTTTGATTCCACATATATGAAATGTCTGTGATAGATAAATCTGTGAAGATAGAATGTACATTTGTGATTGCCTAGAGTTGAAGGTCAGGATGGAGAAAAAAGAGCAAGTACTAATGGATCTGGAGTTTCTTTGTCAAGTGATAAAAAAAGTTCTGGAATTAGATCCAAATTATGGTTCTATATGTTAAATATTTTTGAATTTGTTAAAATCATTAAATTGTGTTTTTAAGGGTGCAGCTTTGGTATTATGTGAGTTATATAATAGTTGTCATGGTTTGAAATGTGTCCCCCACAGTCTCATGTGTTTGGCAAGGTCATGTCACCTTGAGAGGTGGAGCCTTGCTGGAGGAAGGCAGTCACAAGGGGTGGGCCTTGAAGTGGATTAGTCCCACCCTACCTCCAGATGTCTGCCTTTGCAGCAAGCAGTCTGCATCTCTCCGCTTCCAAGATGTCTGCGGTGACTTAGCCTCCTCCAGCTTTGGACAGCCAGCCATGCCGCCTCTGCTTTGAGAGACCGTACCTTTCCTCTGGAACCTTAAGCTGAATAAAACTCCCTTTCTCCCTTAAGTTTATTGACTTTGAGTGCTCTCTCAGCAATAGTTAAGAGTAACCGTTACAATAGTACAGCAATAAAATGGGGAAAATGAATTTATGCTGGTAGAATGCAGTAGCTAGGAAGGATTATTTTATCAGCTGTAGAAAGAAAAGGACATATAATTGATGATGACTTCCCTTTTGATAAAATAATAGACTACACCAAGAAAAAGAAAAAGTGATTCCCACTTCGATCAGGAACTAGACAAGGCTGTCCACTCTCACCACTTCTATTCAATATTGTACTTGAAGTCTTAGCTGAAGCCATAAGACAAGAAAGGGACATAAGAGGGATTCAAATCAGCAAGGAAGAAGTCAAACTATCCCTATATGCAGATGACATGATCTTATACCTGAGTGATCCCAAAAACTCCACCAGGAAGCTCCTGGAACTAATTGAGAAGTTCAGCAGGGTGGCAGGATACAAAATAAATGTGCAAAAATCAGAGGCCTTCCTATATGCCCAGAATGAAAGAAGTGAAAAAGCCTTGAGAGAAACAATACCATTTATTATAGCCCCTAAAAAAATGAAATACCTTGGTATAAACCTAACTAAGGAGGTAAAAGACCTTTACAATGAAAACTTTAAAACCCTAAAGAAAGAAATAGCCGAAGACACCAGAAGGTGGAAAGACCTCCCTTGTTCCTGGATTGGCAGAATCAACATCGTGAAAATGACCATCCTACCAAAGGCAATATACAGATTCAATGCTATACCAATGAAAATCCCAAAGCAATTCTTCAAAGAAGTTGACCAAACAATCTCAAAGTTCATATGGAGGCACAAAAGACCCAGGATAGCAAAAACAATCCTGAGTAACAAAAACATAGCTGGAGGTATAACCATACCAAACCTTAGTCTATACTACAAATCCATAGTTGTAAAGACAGCCTGGTATTGGCTCCAAAATAGACACACAGATCAATGGATAAGGATTGAAGACCCAGATATAAGCCCACAAAGTTACAGCCATTTGGTCTTTGACAAAGGGGCCCAAAGAATCCAATGGAAAAAGAACAGCATCTTCAACAAATGGTGCTGGCAAAACTGGATCTCCACATGCAGAAGATTAAAGCTGGACCCGTACTTGTCACCATGTACAAGACTTAATTCCAAATGGATCAAGGACCTTGATATCAGGCCAGAGACTATAAAAACCATAGTTGAAAGGATAGGGAACTCCCTCGAGCTGATTGGGCTAGGCCAACAGTTCCTAAACAGACATCCAATGGCACAGTCACTGCTACCAACTCTCAACAGTTGGGATCTTGTGAAATTAAAGAGCTTCTGTTCAGATAAAGAGATTGTAACACAAGCTCAAAGGCAACCCACAGAATGGGAGAAAATCTTCACTAACCACATATCTGATAGAGCTCTATTGTCCAGAGTGCACAAGAACTTAGAAAACTAAACACCAAGGAAACCAATGGCCCAATTAAAAAATGGGCCCTGGAACTTAAAAGAAACTTTACCAGGGATGAAATTAAAATGTCTAACAAATATCTGAAAAAATGCTCCACTTCTTTAGCCATCAGGGAAATGCAAATCAAAACTTCCCTGAGATATCATCTCACCCCGGTCAGGATGGCAAAAATCCACAATACTAACAACGACAAATGCTGGAGAGGATGTGGAGAGAGGGGAACTCTCCTACATTGCTGGTGGGAATGCAGGCTCATACAGCCACTCTGGCGAGCCGTCTGGAGATTCTTAAAGAAATTAAAGATTGAAATGCCATATGACCCTGCTATTCCACTTTTGGGAATAACCCCCCATACAGCAGAGGTTCGCCTCGATAGCACAAGCACGACCATGTTCATAGCAGCACTGTTTACAATAGCAAAGACATGGAATCAGCCCAAATGTCCAACAGTTGAAGAGTGGATAAGGAAACTGTGGTACATCTATACAATGGAGTACTACTCAGCCATCAAAAATGATGAATTACTGGAATTTGCCGGGAAACGGATGTCATTAGAAACAATTGTATTAAGTGAAGTATCCCAGACCCAGAAAATTAAGCGCCGTATGTACTCCCTAATAGGTGGCTCCTAGTACCAAACCCACCCAGCCCACCTAGAGACAGGAATTCCAAGGATTATGAACAGGAGGGATGGGGTAGGAGGGCCACACCAGAAAGAAGGAGAGAAGGGACCATGTTACAGCATGGAAAATAGGCCTCCACCAAGGACCCAAATAAGTAATGAGACATCTGATTAAGTTCACAGACTTTTGTTCCTGATCATTTACTACTGAGGGGGAGTGATCTCACCAGAAGAGGAGGGCATATAGTCTGGCAGATAAAAAGTAACAATTTTGCAAATGGGTGATAGACCCCTCCCTCACTGTGGTTTCCCACTTTTATTACATCTACCTTTGAATGTGCTTTTATCACAAGACTCTAACAACTTTTTGTCTCTGGCCAGGGGGTAACATACAATGCCCACCAGGATGGAGTGAAGGGCATTGCAGGAGCAGCAAAACTGCAAAAGAAAATCAACAAACCACAATCCAGAACTTCAGAGACTCTATATCAACCACCTAGAACTAGGCCAGCTTAGTCTCTCCCCATCTTGAAGCTCAGGGAAATTTGCGGAAGAGGGGGCGGTAAGAGTGTAAGAGCATAAGGATGGGAGGAGCAATGATATGTAAGATACTCTATACTAGTTAGGGCTGAAGCAATCATAATTGGACTTTGCATGCCCTGCGCATTGTCCAACACACTGTTGACCTCACAAAGTCTAGCATCTGCTAAAGGCACCAAGATCCTTGGAGGCAAAGAATTGGCAGCCACAGCAGTGTTCCTATACCTAAGGGGAACACGGGAAAGGGTTCGGCAAAGGCCACTGGGTCCTTGTACGTCATCGGAGAGGAGGGCCCAGAGGAAAATCAGTCATGCACAAGAAAGGACTCTCTGGGAATTGGGGTGGGAGGCACTGGGGGATGGGGAGGGAGAGGGGTGGGGAGGGGGAGCAGGGGGTACGGGGGGAGGAGGAGGGAGGGAGGGAACTGGTGTACCTAATAAGTTTGTATGAGCTGAAATAAAAAAAAAAAAAAAAAAAAAAAAAAAAAAAAAAAAAAACCTTAGTTTGGATACTTCCGGTTTCTGGGAACTCAATGTCTATCATATTAACTACATGGGAATTCTAACTTCTGATGGACTTTTTTGTCCTGTGAATGCTTAATCCTCGTCAAATGTAACAGTTACTCTTCCATTGCTGCAATAAAATACTATGATCCAAAGGAAAAAAAAAAAAAAAAGAAAAAGAAAAAGTGGAAGAGTGATCGAAGGTTATTCCCAATATTAACACAGTGCCTTGTATCAGTTATTCTTCTCTGTTGCTGTGAGACACTATTAAGACTCAAATAACTTAAAGGGAGAAAGGGAGATTTATTTATCTTATTGTTCTAGAGGGGAAATATAGTCTTTCATGGCAGGAAAGGCATCGCTGGTTGGTAGAAACTGGAGGTGGCCTAAATCAACGCAGACATCATAGAGACAGAGAGCTGCTGCAAGCTCAAGAGTAGACTTACTAACTGAAACAAAGTATGACTAACCAACCTCAAAGCTCACCCCATGAGCAAGACTCCACCTAAAGGTGCCATAACTTTCCCAAAAACTAAAGACTCAAACACATGAGCCTGTGGGATACAACTCATATTTCAAATCATGACAGGCCTCTATTTACTTATGTGCACATGTGCTCACACACACACACACACACACACAGAGAAACACATTTTCACCCTTGTATGTACACAAGAAAATGAAAAAAAGAGTACAAGTACCATATAATCCACGCATAGCATTCCTGGGTTATATAACCCAAAGATTCTATTTCATTATATTTGAACATCCATGTTTATTATGTAACATTTATAAAATCTCAAATGTGAAACAAGTCTAGATACCCACAACAGATGATCAGGCAAAGAAACTGTCTCACACGCACACACACACACACACACACACACACACACACACACACACACATATACACACACGCACTTAAGAGAGAATTTTATTCAGTTACAAAGAATGAAGTAAAGACATTTTTAGGAATATTAATGGAATGAGATATTTTTATTAAGCAAAATAAGCAATGCTCAGGCAAATGAAAATATTTTCTCCATGTGTGTGGAATCCACATGTAAGTTTACATACATATGTAGGAGATGAAAGTAAAAAAAAAAACTAAGGAGAGGGGAGAAAGATCTTCAGGAGAGAAAATTAGGACAGGATGATGGAATACATATGATACTATAGCAGAAGGAGCAGAATGAAGGGGACCAACAAGAATGGGAAGAAGAGACAAGGGAGGACAGGGAAAACAGAAAAATAATGCATATGTACCAAAATCCGATAATTAAATTTTTGTATTATTTATTCAATTGTGCATGTGTGCGTGTGTGTATGTGTGTGTAGAACCACAGGCGAATTCGGGAACCACCATGGACCACCTCCACCTCCTCCTTGTTTACTCTGTCCCGGGATTCACAGGCTCCACCCTACTAGGACCAGAAATGCAGGCCGCCCCCACTTCCACCTAGCGTCTTTACGTGGGGTCTAGGATCAGAACTCAGGGCCTTCGGCCTACAAGGCAGAGGCTTAACCCCTGAGCCACCTCTCCAGTCCCCCAAAATCCGATAATTAAACCATTACTCTGTATGCTTCCACAAAGAATAAAAAGGAAGAATTATAGTGATCTGTAATTGTGTATGCTGTGTTAATAAAAGGCAACATACTTTCTTTTGGAAATAAAGAAATGTTACCCTCTGCAGAGTAGTTTCTGTTTAATAGTTGATAGATACTATCTAGATTATTTGAGAATATATAACTAGCTTTCGCTTGGGCACTTGTACCACCAGAGAGTCTGCAGGGCAGACAATACAGTGATTAATTTGAAAGGGTCTGATTCTACAATGATACTATGAAAAGTGTTCATCCTAGCTGAGATACAAGATTCGTAAGATGTGCAGTATGTCACTTCTCACAAGGTAAAGATCTCTGTAGTAGAAACAACACAAAATATGATGACCGTGTATCGCCTGTTCCCTGAATCTTTTCCACACTCAATATTCTGTTTGATGTGTGTGTGTCATGTATGTCATGCTGAGAATGGAAACTTGAACTTGATACATACTAACCAAGTGTTGTAGCAATGCAACAATATCTCCATTCTTGTTCTCTGAGATTTGTGAAAAAGGAAACTTCAATGTTAGAAAGTTATAATGAAATTTTAGGTGAAAAGCTTTTCGTAATTTCTCTTACAGCCTTGTTAAAAATCAGTTAACTATTCTAATGCTCGACTTCTGCATCTGTAAATTGGGAACTCATATTTGCATTGCTTGAACACATTGGAGTTGTTGATGTTGAAGCTGAGGTGTGTAGATCAAGCTGAGGCATTGGTGGTAGACCTGTCCAGAGCCCAAGAAAAGGTTAAATAAGTGTGTTAGAAGACACAAGTGCTTTCCATGTGGATTTACTACTGTGGCTTGTGACAGACTGGTATCAACAAGCATATTATTGGCATAGAGAAAATAAGATAGAAAAAAAAAACTCTTTCATCTGAAAGAGAATTATGTTTATTTTTTCATATGTTCCATGTGGCCTGTTTGAAATTATCAGATAGTCTGAGACAAATTGTGGCCTCAGTCTTTAATAATTCCTACTGTAAGCATGTGCTTCCTGGATAGACACAAGGAAATCAGATTTGAAGGACTTCTGAAGGCTTACATCTTTGTAGACATTCTTGAAACTATAAAACCATTAACATGCTCTCCCATTTCTCAGCTAGTAACATTGTAAAGAACTTCACTAACCTAAAGCCATGGAGACTGATATGGACGATTACTCTTGTGGAAATAGTATTGCTAAGACTTTTGATTTTGTAGCTCTCAGAGATCAGTTATTGATATTTTCAATCTAGTCTGCTAATAAGGCAAGAGAAAATTTTCATGTTGAGTTGGATGGTGCAAGTCAAATGACCCCCTAAGAGAAGTCAAAGTGTCTTAGAGACCCAACATTTGGAAAAGATTAAATTATCTAGTGGTGTAATGAGCAAAATTTGCCTCATTTCACCTCAAGAAACTTGGAATACACTTTGAAAAGCTGTTTGCTATGTTAGGTTTTAAATCAGGTGATGACAAGTTTCCATTGGACTATTGCTCAATTCAGAGTAGAAGATGATTAATCATGTGTGTCGATTTTATCAATTAACCCCAATTTTACCATAAAGAGCACCTCCCCTACATTTTGGAAATTAGAACAGACGTTGTCTTCATCCCATCAGGTTATCAATTACAAATGGACAACTCATTTAAATTTCCATTATCTGAGATGATTTTAGTAAGAAAAATACATAGTTAAGGGCTTCATGACTAACAGAATAAAAGAAGATGACTTGGAGCCACACCTAGTACTCAAGGAATGAGATGAAAGAGATTACTAGGACTAGATGGAGAGATAATTAGGAAGAGTGAGTCTTCTTGAGAACTACAGAGACATTCCATTAAGGGGTACAAGTCAACCCAAAGCACAGAGAGGGAGCCATGAAAATAAATAGCCTGTTTCTATACTTGTTCCACTTTCTGTAATCCTGCTGTGGTATCCTGGCTATTGAACCCAGAAGCCAGAAAGCTTGGGAATTCTCTGGGTACCAAAAATCGGCTGGAGATGGTGATATGAATCTGAAGTTGTAAACAGGACATTATGTAAAGTGACATAAGTGTGCACACTCTTACTAATTTGTTGTCCTGTAGGCTCAAGTTTTAAGCATCATACCCTCTCTGAAAAATAAGATTACATAAATCAGATTTTGGCTTGTCCATGTGTTGGGGAATAGGTTGGTGATCTAGGTTCTTGTGAATAACAACTGCTGACAAAAACAAAAACAAAAATCCTCAAAAACCACAAAACAAGTTGTAGAATTAGCAAGATTTGGTAATCAAAGACAAAATAGAACATCCCTTTTCCGTAGCATATAAAATAACCACATATCTGCTGGTTGAATTGACATTGGACATTCTGAGGCAACTGAGAGCTAATAACATTAATTAATGAAGACATTGAGAAATGGGCTTACCTGGATTCAAGCCCTTTTATATCTCAATCTGAGTTACCTCCACCACAGGAAATTTCAAAACACCCTGCACATATTCTAAACAAAACAGCAACAAAACAAAGCACTGTGCTTAAAACTGCAGTGACATGTTATTTAAAAATCCCATTCAGTTTATTTTGGAACTGAATAGGTCCATTATCTGAGGAGATGAACATGGTTGAGCAGTCCAGTCTGAGAAATGAGAGCTTTCCAATCAAGAAAGCCAGTGTTTTAGCCAAACAAAAGTGATTTTTTTCTTCCATGTTATGAGGTTTAGAAAGTACTATCAAAGACAGCTCCTAACCTATGAAGAAGAGATTCTGGCTCTGCCTTTCTGCCCTAGACACAGACTAGGGTTGACTCCCTGCTCCTCAGAATTCAACAGAGTCCAGAGAAAACCCAAGCGAAGGGCTAGGGGACCAACACCATTCATCTGAAGTCCTCTAAAACCATCCCATCATATGGGAGAGAATCTTCACATCCAGCTCTAAGATAAGTAAACCCTTTTTACCATCTTGTTCTTCTCAATTATTGTCACAGTAGTTTAATATTTCCATATAGCCACCCAAAAACCTATACAACTTCAGGGACTCTACCTTTGACCTTCATATATCATCAAGGAAGTAAACCTAAAAAGTGCACTAACATACTAATCTTCATTCCCTGTCTACTAAACCCACCTTAATTGATGCACTGACAGTTGAATACCCTCACCTAAGAATTAACACCAACATCAGATAGGAATACCCAACTCCAAGGCAAACACTAGCAATAATTGCTCAAGTGTGGTAATACTGTTTAATTCAATGCAGTCCAAAACACACAAAAACAAAAAGAAGGATATAAAAGATAATACAAAAATGCCTGTCAGAGCACAAATCCATGAGAAACAAAAGCCAAGACAACAAATCTACAAAATAATCAACCCCATAATGATGGAATCCAACCAGAACAAACTCACCCATACCCAAGATATGATTTTCAAAGCCTGATCTTCACTATGATCAAAATAATGAAACAAGAAATCTGGGAGGAGTTAAATAACCACATCAACCACTTAGAACAGAAACACAACAGGCACTTGGAAGAGATGAAAAAAGCAGTTGAAGAAACAAAAATAGGCATACAGCATTTAGGACAATCTCAAGCAGAGTTGAAACTCGAACTAAAAGACAAGCTATCTTCAATCCAGAACTCAACAGAGAGTTTTATACATAGAACTAATGAAGCAGAAAATAGAATATCAGATCTTAAGGACAAAGTGGAAGACCTAACGAGTTCACTTAGAGGCTGTTAAAGCCAAAAAGATACTTGACATGAATATTCAAGAGTTATAGGAAACCTAAAAGAAGCCAAACCTGCACATTCTAGGAATACCAGAATAAGAATCCCAAAATACCACACCTGAGGAAATTTTTCAAATTATCATGAAGGAAAACATTCCGCATCTAAAGAAAGAGAAGTCCATCCAAATACAAGAGGCATTCTGCATCCCAAACAGATATGACCAAAATAGAAACTCATCAAGGCAAACAATAATAAAACACTACACATACAAGACAAAAGGAATGTACTGAGAGCTTCAAGAGGAAAAAAAAAGTCAATTTTAAAAGGTAAAACTATTAAAATAACAAATGATTTTTCAATGAAACAGTAAAAGACAGAAGAGCTTGTAGAGATATATTTCAAGTATTGAATGAACCCAAATGTTAACCCAGGCTGATATACCCAGCAAAGCTATCAGTCATGATTGAGGGTGAAAAAAAAATTTCCACCATAAAAACAACTTGAAGGCTTACATGACTTCCAAACCAGGACTTCAAAAAATGCTAGAAAAGATACTTAAGCTTGAAGAAAAGAACTAGCATATCCAGAAGGACAGAAGGAAGGTATAATACTACTGCAATCCACAAGCTAAATAATATATTTATTAAAGTCATTAAACACAAAAAATGTCAGGAATCAAAAATAATTTTTCCATTATAACCCTAAATGTGAATGGAATTAACTCACCAATCAAAAGACACAGGTCACAAACATGGATTAGAAATCACAACCCATCCATCTGCTGCCTTCAGGAAACACATCTCACCACAAAAGATAGGAACATTAAAAAAGTAGAAGGCTGGTCAAAAATTCTGCAAGCTAATAGAACCAGGAAACAAGCAGGGGCAGCATTTATGCTATCTGACAGAGTGGACTTCAAACCAAAAAAATCATAAGAGATAGAGAAAGATACTACATTTGAGTCATGGGTACAATTCACCAGGAAGACTTCACAATACTAAACATATATGTACCTAATATAGGCTACTTCATATTCATTAAGCAAATGCTACAACATCTAAAACAAGAAATCAATCCCAAAACGATAATACTCAGGGATTTCAATACTGCCCTTTCAACGTGGGAGAATAACAGGCCAAAAACTCAACAGAGACACATTAGAACTTAATCAAACCCTTACTGAAATGGACTGTATGGATCTCTATTGAACATTCCATCCACACACCAATAAATACACATTTTTTTCTCAGCAGCCCACGTAACTTTCTCCAAAATAGACCACATAATGGGCCACAAAATGAATCTCCACATATACAGAAAAGTTGAAATTCTAGCCTGTACCTTATCAGACCACCATGGTCTAAAGCTTGACATCTGCAACACAACAAAAAACTGAAAATACACTAACTCTTGGAAACTAAATACTATGATGCTGAATGAGAATTGGGTTTAGGAAGAAATTAAAAAGGAAATTCAAGATTTCCTAGAAGTGAATGATAATGAAAATACAACATATCAAAATCTGTGGGACACAATGAAAGCCATCCTAAGAAGTAAGTTTATAGCTCTTAATGCCTACATAAAAAAAGAAACATCACAAGTAAATAACTTATTAATGCAGCTTAGAACTTTAGAGACACAAGAGAAATCCAATCCCAAAAGCAGGAGAAGAGAGGATATTAGCAAAATCAGGGGAGAAATATCCAAAATTGAGATAAGGAAAATGATACAAAGAATCAACCAGATGAAAAGTTGGTTCTTTGAAAACATCAATAAGAGTGGTACACCCCTAGCTAAATTAACAAAACTCGAGAGAGAAAAACCCCAAATTAACAAAATTAGAAATGATGATGGAATTATCCCTACTGATATCCAAGAAATACAGAGAATTATGAGGACATATTTCAAAAATGTTTACTCTATGAAATTTGATAATACAAAAGAAATGGATGAATTTCTGATTAAGTACAACTTACCTAAATTGAATCAGGAAGTTCTGAATTATTTAAATAGTCCTAAAACAAATGAGGAAATTGATGAAATAATTTCGAATTTTCCAACCAAAAAATGTCTTGGACCAGATGGATTCAGCACAGAATGCTATCAGACATTTAAGGAACAACTAATACCAATACTCCTTAAACTATTCCATAAAATTGTCAAGGAACACTTACAAATTCTTCCTATGAAGCTAATATCATATTAATCCCATACACTTAAAAAGGAAAACTATGGCCAATCTCTTTGATGAACACAGACGCAAAGATTCTCAACAAAATCTTAGCAAATAGAATTTAAAAATATATTAGAAAGGGGCTGGAGAGGTGGCTCAGGGGTTAAGCCTCGGCCTTGCAGGCAAACGGTCCTGGGTTCGGATCTTAGACTCCATGTATAGACGCCAGGCAGAAGCGGGAGGGGCCAGCATTTCTGGTCCTGGTAGGGCGGAGTCTGTGAATCCTGGGGCAGAGTAAACAAGGAGGAGGTGGAAGTGGTCCATGGTGTTTCCCGAAATCACTGGTTGTTTTACACACACACACACACACACACACACACACACACACATGCGTACACACACACAATTGAATAAATAATAAAAATATGTATATATATATATCAAAAAGATCATTCACTGTGATCGAGTAAGCTTTATTCCAAGCACACAAGATTGGTTCAACATATGCAAATCAAAAACTGTAATCCATCATATAAACCAGTCCAAAGTCCAAGATCACATGATACTCTTGATAGGTGCAGAAAAAGCTTTTGACAAGATCCAACAGCCTTTTATGATCAAAACACTAGAGACAGTTGGAATGGAAGGAACCTTTATCAACATAATAAAAGCTGTATACAACAAGCCAACAGCAGGGATTATTCACAATGGGGAAAAACTTGAAGCATTCCCACTTCAATCAGGAACTAGACAAGGCTGTCCACTCTCACAACTTCTATTCAATATTGTACTTGAAGTCTTAGCTGGAGCCATAAGACAAGAGAGGGAGATAAAAGGGATTCAAATCCATAAGGAAGAATTCAAGATATCTCTATTTGCAGATGACATGATCATATAACTGAGTGATCCTAAAAACTCCACCAAGAAACTCCTGGAACTAATACAGAAGTTCAGCAGCGTGGCAGGTTACAAAATAAATGTGCAAAAATCAGTGGCCTTCCTCCACAAAAAGGATGAAAAAGTGAAAAACTACTAAAAGAAACAATCCCATTTATTTTAGTCCCTAAAACAATGAAGTACCTTGGTGTAAATCTAGCCAAAGAAGTGAGAGCCTTTACAATTAAAACTTTAAAACTTTAAAGAAAGAAGTTACAGAAGACACCAGAAGGTGGAAAGACCTTCCATGTTCCTGGATCAGCAGAATCAACATCATAAAGATGATCATCCTACCAAAAGCAATATACATATTGAACACTATACCAATCAAAATCCCCAAGCAATTCTTTAAAGAACTTAACCAAACAATCTCAAAATTCATATGGAAGCATGAAAGTCCCAAGAGAGCAAAAAAATCCTGAGTAACAAAAACACAGCTGGAGGTATCACCATACCAAACCTTAATCTATACTACAAATCCATAGTAATAAAAACAGCTGGATACTGGCTCCAAATAAACATGGATGAGGGTTTAAGACTAGATATAAGCCCACACAATTACAGCCATTTGATCTTTGACAAAGGGGCCCAAATAATTCAATGGACAGAGAACAGCATCTTCAACAAATGGTGCTGGCAAAACTGGATATCTATCTGTATGCAGAAGATTAAAATTTTACCCATACTTGTCAACATGCACAAAAATTAATTCCACATGGATGGAGGATCTTAATATTAGGCCAGAGACTATAAAAACCCTAGTTCACAGGGTAGGGAAATCCCTCAAGCTGATTGGGCTAGGCTAACAGTTCTTAAACAGAAATCCAGTAGCACAGTCACTAGAACCATCGTTCAACAAATGGGATCTTATGAAATTAAAGAGCTTCTATTTAGATAAAGAGATTTTAAGCAGAGCAAAAAGACAACCAACAGAATGGGAGAAAATCTTCACTAACCACATATCTGATAGAGCTTTATTATCCTAGGCACAAAAAACAAACTAAACACCAAGGAGATAAATGTCCCAATGAAAAAATGGGCCTGGGAACTCAAAAAAACCTTTCCAGGGACAAAATTGAAATGTTTAACAAATATTTTAAAAAATGCCCTGCATTCTTAGCCATCAGGGAAATGCATATCAAAACTTCCCTGAGATATCATTTCATCCAGGTCAGGATGGCAAAAATCCACAATACAAACAACAGCAAATGCTTGAGAGGATGTGATGAGAAGGGAACTCTCCTACATTGCTGGTAGGAATGCAGGCTTTAACAACCACTCTGGTGATCAGTATTCCAATTTCTAAAAATGTTAAAAAATCGAATTGCCTTAGGACCCTGCTACACCACTTCTGGGAATAATTTCTCATAATGCAAAAATTCACTATAGCGACACAAGCACAACCATGTTCATTGCAGGACTATTTACAATAGCAAAGTCAGGGAATCAACCCAAATGCCCAACAGTTGACAAGTGGATGAGAAAAAGGTGGTACAATTATACAATGGAACAATGTTCAGCCATCAAAAAAGATGAATTAATGAAATTCCCCAGGAAATGGATGGAATTAGAAAATATTGTATTGAGTGAAGTATCCCAGACACAGAAAGTTAAACATCGTATGTACTCCCTAATAGATGGATCCTAGTACCAAACCTAGTTAATGACATATTCAAAGGTAAACCTATGTAATACCTACTGTAATTGCAAAAATTATAAACAGGAGGGAAGGGGAAGGAGAGCTCACTCCCAAATAAAAGGGAGATAGGGGATCAGATTTCAGTAGGGAAAATAGGTAACTGTCAAATATTGCATGTAAGTAGCAAGACATCTTGTGAAGCTCACTCTCACTTCCCTTCCTGGTCACCTAGGACTGAGAAGGTTTGATCTCACCAATCAAGAAGGATATAGGGACTGGCAGATAGATGGTAACCATCATGCAAATAGGACACTGACCCCCCCCATTGTGGTGTCCTACTCCTACTCTTTTATCTACCTTTGAGTCTCCTCTTATATTAAGATCTTCATTCAAACAGTCTTTAATTTCTAGTTAGGAGGTGACCTTCAATACCAATCAGGATGGAGCCAAAGGCAGTGCAGGAAAAGCAAAACTGAAAACAACAATGAACCATAATTCACAGCACCAAAGACTATAGTCTTAATCACCTGGAATTAGACCAGCCAAATCTCTCCCCATCCTCAAGCTCAGGGAAACTTGCAGAAGAGGGGGCAGCAAGATTGTAAGAGCCTAAAGATGGGGAGGACCAAGGATATGCAAGATACTCCACACAAGTTAGGGTTGCAGTAACCATAATTGGAGTTTGCATGACCTGCACAATGACTGACATGTCAAGACCCGCCCCCCCAAAGTCTAGCATGGATCACAGGCAGTAGGATCCTTAGAGGCAAGGGATTGATAGTCATAATAGAGTTCCCATACTAATGGTGAACCAAGAAAGGGCTCTGGGCTATGCCACTGGGTTCTTACATCTCACTAGGGTGGAGGACACAGAGGGAGATTTGGCATTCACACAAAAGGATGTTCCAGTGGATGGGAGGGGAGAAAGGGGAGGCACTGGGAGAAGGGAAGGGTATGAGGGGGGTATAAGGAAGGGGAAAAGAGGGGAGAGTGCAAGGGGGGCTGGGGAGGGTTGGAAGGAGGGACAGGAAGGGGTACCTATTGAGCTTGTTTGATTGGGAAAAAAAGAAAATGTGGGAAAAAAAAGAAGAGATTCCTTTGACAGTAAAGGTGTCCTTCCATTTTGGATGCAGACATTGGGAAACTGGGACTTCCCTTAGAATACTTGTTACTGATTTTTTTATTAGGCTGAAAGAATACATGAAACTTAACAGAGGGAATAGCTAGGTAGAGATTTAGATAAACTCAAAGCCACCAACAGGGAATTCTGCATATCTTTAGCCACCCTGGTACATTTTTATAGGCAATACTGCCATCTTGTGTTAATTTATGAATATTTAATGGCTTGGCATGGCAGG
The DNA here is from genome assembly GCA_023101885.1 of Typhlomys cinereus. Lineage (NCBI taxonomy): Eukaryota > Metazoa > Chordata > Mammalia > Rodentia > Platacanthomyidae > Typhlomys > Typhlomys cinereus. Next base: position 1,114,364 of record JALPQD010000574.1, read on the forward strand.
TAAGTTTTTAATTACCAGTGATAATTGAAACAAAGAACCTCATGGCACCACAAGAACTAGAAAGTGTTTTTCTTTGGATGGCAAACACACCAAAAAACACAAAGTGTCCATTAAAACTTTTGGAGGCAATGAGCATGACAACAATATGACTTTGGATCAAGCCAATAAACTAAGAGAAATATACACTGTATGAGCTGTGTGTGTGTGTGTGTGTGTGTGTGTGTGTGTGTGTGTGTGTGTGTGTGTGTGTTGTGTGTGTGTGTGTATCCTCAGAGGTAGAAGTATCAATGCACCAATTCTTTCATGTAGCTGGTGAACATTAGAATATACTCCCTATGCAACAGGAGAATCGTGAAGTATTAGCTGGTAAAAGCATCCTTGACATCCATGTGTATTTGGCAGTTAAATGACCTGACTAAGCAGAACACCTTCTTCATTGTTTACCCCAGTGGGAAACCCATTAACTATGGATGACTGAAATGCTCACAAGGCACTAGAATAACTAGCCTCAGGACAGTTTTTTTTTTGAATTATCAGTGACAAAGAAGCATCAACAACAGTAAGACCCTGAAATGGACTGGGTCTGTCTACTCAAACAAGGGAACGGGCTATGGAGATTTAGAGATCTGAAGAAACACAGACTGCCTATATATGCCACCATTTAAAATTAAAGGTTCTCTTTTGAGTTGAAAGTTTCAAGTAGCTTATAAATGAGAGAAAACTGCAAAGAGCAAAATCTTTGGAATTCAAGTTTGCTCTTGTAATGGAAGGAAAATACTTCAAATGTATACTGCGTTGGAAAAATTTTTGGAATTAAACGTGATATTTTCAGGGAGAACTACTGTTTTCAGACATGGGGATGTATGAAAAACCCCTAAAATTTACATTTGACTAGCCAAAATCTATGAGACTGTTACCTAGCTAGCATTGCTTAGATCCTAAAATTTATCAGATACATTCTAAGATTCAGATTTTCCAGGCTTCTTATCAGGATCTTAAATTCTTAAAAATTGGGGGCATTGTGCATGTGAACTGTAACATAAATTTTATTACAAAGTCTTTTACAGTCTCTTATTTTGAACAAATCCTTGTCTATTTTAGAGAACTATGTGGCACATTCTTGATTACTAAGAATATTCACAACTCACTAATTTGCTTAAACATTAATAGATTTTACCTAAATAGAAACTAGCCGTGCTCTTTGTTAGCCATCAACACTCTATTGTCAGGAAAAAGTGAATATCTGCATAGAATTTCCAATGATTTTCCCCCATTTGGAAAAGTTTACATTTCTATATGCTTTCTATAAGAAATATGAAAACTGTGGATGTCAATTCACTGTGGAAAAATACTTGTTTTATCAATGTATGCTCCACCTATAAATGAGCATGTTTATGAACTTAGGTTGAAGAAACAGACAACAAATCATTGTTACAACATATATCTTTAATTAAATCGATACTGGTGAGTTAGAAAACAGTGAGAAGGTGACAGCTAGGGAAATAATGTGTCCTATGACTACCTGTAATAAAATGCTTAAAATAAAAAGAAGTAAAAGTAATAAGTTGGCTTTTCTGTAATCAAAGTGAGAAGACTAACCAAGTGTTGTCTTCTTATACATGTGAGACCACAGAAGAATAATCTTTACAAAAGAAGCACCAGGAAAGGAATTGTTAATTGTTTTTCGTAATTTCGTTTTTCAAAATTTTTAGGGATTAGCCAAAAGATGTTAAAAAAACATGCAAACAAGGGGCATAGGCTCTCAAGAGTGTTTTAGAAAACATGACAAAAAGAAAATTGTTCTGCATATAATTAGAAACATAACATGATCTGTTGTCTATCTTTTAAATCAAATATGATTTTAGGGATAAAGTGTACTTAATATATTTTTAGTAGTAATTTGATGTGATAGTATAAATTCTCTCAGATTCAAAATCTTGCTTGTCTGCATTCTAAGTTTCCTTACATTTTCCATGGAGTGATTCACACCACTTCACATCTAAATGACTCAACATTTTGAGTTAAAAGGTTGTTTACACAATAAACACATTCCTTACTTACAGAGCAAAATAGCTTAACACTTTTACATTAAAAAAAAACCTGGGATACAGTAAGATTAGTAGCACCATGAAAAATAATTCTTCCCCCAACTATAGTATTTTATTTTACTCTGTGAGTTTTCTCTTGATTGGATTTTTAATGTACCATTTTAGGAACTGGGCAAAACATGTAATCTTCATCTTATAATCCTTGAAGAAAGGCATTCTGAAATCCAAAAGTAAATTCCCTTCCTCATTTCTTCTGTAGCAAAATAATGGAGGTGTTGCTCTGGCACATTACTGAGGTACAGCTGAGTCTTCGTGGTTTACTCAACATGCTGTCTTGGTCATGTAGCACCATTGATTGCAGCAGTGGTAAAGTTGGGGAAACTGAGACATTGCATCCTGGAAATTTTATATGTGTGTATATATCACATTAAAACACAAGGATTTCTTCAAAATGTTATGTCCTCTTCATGCATACTTGACATCGGCTAATACGTGTCCTCAAGTCTCCAGCTTTCAGTGTTTCTGACTGAGGTTTACTAGGAAAATAAGAAATGAGATTTATTTTTTTCTGGTGGTATTTTTTGCCTTTTCTGTTACTGGTCCAAATTCATACTCAGACATTTTTTCTCTTTAGTAACTTTCCTGAAAACTTAATGGTTTCTTTTTGAGCCATGTGATCTAATGCAGTGAATATTATGGCTTAAAGTCATTGCTACTCATAGGTATTTAAAACATTATTAGGCTATTTTCATTGCATATGATCATTATTTTCATAAAAACATTTTCATTCAAGTATATCATACACTTTGACCCTATTCACTACCTATATCTTTCCTTTCCTCATCTTCCTCATAGTCTTTCATTTTTCAAATAGTCTCCTTTCTACTTTCACATCTTGTATGTGTGTGTGTGTGTGTGTGTGTGTGTGTGTGTGTGTAAATCTAGGCCTCACATGAATGAAACTGTAGATGTTTGTGTCATATTTTCTTATTTTGTTTAACATGATACCTATGATATTCAGTTCCATACTTAATTTAATTCTTTGTGGACTAGACAAAACTGAACCATGTGTGGCGTGCATGCATGCTTGCCTGAGTGTGTATGTGCATGTGTGTGTGTGTGTGTGTGTGTGTGTGTGTATAACATTTTCTTTATCTTCATATGTATTTTCTTACTGCTTCTCCCAATACCATTGTCTTCATTTGTTTGCTTTCCACATCTTTTTTTTCCTGATATTCATTGAGATCTCTGAAAGTGATGATTAATGCATGATAATGATCATAAGAAAAATATCAAATAGTGGTATAAGTATAAACATATAAAATGGACAGAGGCTTAAGAGGGGCTCAGGGGTTAAGCCTTTGTGTTAAAAGCAGAAGGTTCTGGACCAGGGTACCTATTAAGTTTGTATGAGTGGAAATTAAAAAAAAAAAAAAAGCAGAAGGTCCTGATCCCAGTTCCTGGATCCCAGGTAAAAACACCAGGGGAAAATGGCAGCAGCAGGTACTTCTGACCCTGGAAGTTGGATCCTGGGAAACTCCACAGCAAAGCAAAGAGGAGGTAGTACAATCCAGGGTAATTCCCAAAGTTACCTTTGGATCTCCAGAGGGGCAGACAGTGCCCTCTGACACACACAGTCACATACACACACATACACAAAACAAAAAAAAAATAATAAAGGCTGATAATAAAAAAATAAAGACAGGATAAGGTTCAGAGCTTAATAGCAGGAAATCATTAAATTATTTGGTTTAATACAATAATAAACCCTCAAATTAAAATTAAAATAAATTCCAAAGTATTGTAGCATTCTGAGGGATAAATTATGAATTAGCTTGTGTCTTCAAACACTTGATGGGGGTTTTAAAGTATCTTAGAGGATCATTATATCAGGTAGATATCATTAGATCAAGTAGATACAGCAAATTATAACATCAATTCATTGAATGGGCTCATTCTAGTAAAATAACTACAAATTGTGGTAAAACAGACTGTATATCATTTCTTGTCTCTATTTTGTGACTGTAAGATCAATAATAAGCTACCTGTAACCACACTTATCCAATGTTAATTAGATCTGTTTTTTCAACAGGAGTCAGTTAAATGTGGGAAAGAAGCAAGAATGAAGGACATGGTCAACTATATTCCTAAAATTTGCTGGAGGTAAAAGACTGTTAATTGTCTCTTTCTTTTCTAGCATCTCTGAATGAAGGTTTAGATCTAAACTAAAGGCAGAAGCAGCTTACCTAAACATGTCAGATAGATCAACAGTAGCTAGCCAAAAGCTATAAGAATTGGCATAGTAGTTACAGGTTCCCCGTCCATGACATTCGATGAAGGGAGCAGAACGAAACTCTTCCAAACAGGAACCAGGAGAGGCCAAGGCTTGACCCGAGCCTTCTGCTCCTGCACTCGTGTGCTAGAAAACATAAGGGAAAATATGCCAAAAGATTCATGTACTATAACACCTACATGAAAACCCAGAGATGTGCTAAAGGATGTTCCAGGAATGGGGGGGGCACCGGGAGAAAGGGAGGGAGGAGGGGAAAGGAAGGGGAAAAGGGGAGAGGGAGTAAGGGGATCCAGGGAGGTGTGGAGAGAGGGAGGGGAATGGGGTACCTATCAAGTTTGTATGAGTGGAAAAAATAAATTAAAAAAAAGAAAATCCAGTGATGTGTACTCTACTAGGTCACAAACCAAGACCAGGGGTCAGAGAATGGTGTCTTCATTAGGGGCAGTCAACAAAAGAAGTAGATATATTATAAAAACAAGTTGCAGAAAATGTGGGGGGAATGATACAGGTTGTAGATAATCTAATTGAGATTCAACCTTCTTATTCCTATACAAATGATAGTGATAACTCAAATTGGGGAGAGATGTACATGTTATGGATAGCTATAAGTAATGATAAAGGCAAGGAAGAGCTTTCATACCATGATAAAGGAATAACCAATCCACAAAGAGTCCCAGCCTTGAGGACAATGTGGAATCTGGATGGTCTGACTATGAACTGCGATCACCACTGCTGGGGCTTCACAAACTGCACATCTGGTAAAGACAGGGAGAGGAAACATTATATACAGAGTGAATATGTACAAGAAGGCAATTCCTTTTCTTTTAAAGGCTTGCTATTACGTCTTTAATGCTTGGAAGAGGAGAAAATGATATTTGAAAATTGCTTTTTGCATAAGTATTCTTTTCTGACACGCATAATAAAATTATAAAGTGGAACTGTTAACTTTTTTTTAAAGAAACTACAGAACCTCAGCTAGAACATTTTTTTTCACTGTCACACCTTAAGTTTATATTCCTAATGGAACTATACAGTTAATACCACAATTCATGTAAGAGTTTGGCTTGGTGTGCTACTTTATGCCAAGTAACCAAGTAGAAGGTAGACATTCAGTAATGTTATACTCCATGAAGAACAATGTCTTAAGAACAATGAACCATTATTCTTGTTTCCAGGGACATTTATTAATGATTCAATCATATTTGGGTAAGTACAACGATCCAGGATAGCTGGGCATGGTGCCATTTACTTGGCAACGTGGATGAAATCTATAAAATCATGCAAAACAGCAACAGATAGACATTGTGGAGTCAACCACATTTTAAATAAAATGTAGGAGGGAACATCTTGAAATATGACTAAGGCTAATTTTGCACAATTTATATAAATAATATATTTATAGAACATTATAGTCCCCAAAGTTGCCACTGACAGAAAATACAACACACACACACACACAGACTCATACCCCACAACACACAAACACACACTACAAAGGAGTTTAGATAAATGTATCACAAAGTGAATTATGAATTTCCTACCAATGCTGAAGTAAGTTTTATCTTTGTATTTATTGTCAAAGAAATTAAACTTTTTAATGATGGATCCATAACAGTCATTAAAATTTTCAGTCATGATCAGAATGAAAGTGACAGATGGATATTCTAAGGAGATTGAGCTAAATTATTGTTTCAAACTTGCAAACCTCCAGAGAATCTCTATTGATGGTACGAACCCCTCCTAGATATTGTAAAAAAGTTCCTAATCTCAGCTATTACTTTAACTGCCAAATTCTATCTGTCCTAATAATGTGATTCATGTTTCCTACTATGAGAGCTAATCTAGTCACATCAGAACTATATCAAAACTATTCAAGGTAACTAACTGGTCTCTATACCTCAGGACTATCCTTCTATAACTCACATTGTATGCTAATGAATCTTTAATTTGCTCTTATTCATATCTCAAGAATTGGTGAACTCCTTAAAATATACTAAATAAAGTCTATGCTTCAATGTGGCATTAAAAACATTCTACCATTTCGTCATTTTTCCCTTTGGAAACTTGAAGTACTCATTCCAGGCGCAATAATTTACCACTCGTTTTCATTTTCCCTGCTTAGTATATTGTTCGCCCTTTATAAATTTATGTGCTTCAGGGATTCTTCCCAAGCAATCAAGGACAATTAAAACATGTTTCTTTGAGAAAATTATCCCTAGATTTCTCCAGTTAGAATTGAACACCCTTTTCCTAGTCTTTCTCCAATTTTTATTTGAATATTTTATATCATTTAGCCTAAGTTAGATTATATTAGTTGATATATATTTGTCTAATGGCTAGATTGCTACTTCTCTAATATAACTCTTTTGATATAGGACCTGGTCAAAAGTCTATCTTTAATAAACTTAGATAAGATTAAACAGGGAATTGAATGTTAAAAACCACCTCTGTTGGCTTAATTTAGGACAACTCTCATTGGAATAGAAACTTTAAACTGATTTTTTAAATAACTAAGCCATGTGGGGGTCTATGGAAGTCAAAGCAAAATCAATGTCTCATGGAAATCAAAGCAAAATCAGTGTCTCACCGACTAATGAATGGCTGGATACTTTGACCCTTCAGAGGCTCCGTGTTCATTGGCATGGGCTCTGGAGTGGAGAGCCAGTAAGAATAGTCATTTCTTGAAGCAAAGTTACAAACATTGTTAATGTTGCAGAACATGAAAGGCATGGTACTGAATCGACGAAGGCAGCTGCCAGCTGTCCCTGAGAATTGGAAAGAAGAAGGAATGCATTATGAGGCTTCAGTCTTTTCTACAGTCATAAAAACACTCCACCTTTAAAAAAGAAACTGGCCCACATTTCTTAATTAAAAAAGCTTTTATTTCTTAAATTCTAAAAAATATTAATATTTTCTCATTTCTAAAATGAAGGTGTTGTTTTACAATTTATGTAGGCATTTATTACTATAGCTCATTACTTATTTCCCAGTGTTGTTTTTAAATAGGTCATGCATTTTATAAAAATTGGTGTCTTTTGAAGAATACTTAAGAACTCATTGTATACAAGTGAAAGACAAACATTTTAGTCCTTGCACTAGGTTACCAATTTGTCTTACACCAGACTGTCTTTTCGTCTTTGATAGCCCCATATGTATTATGTGTGGGTTAGCAATCTTTAAGTGTATTGATAATAATTATATTGACTAATATGCAGCATAGTTATAAATAGATTTGAAGATTAGTCAAAACAAAATAAATGTAAGAGGGGAAATATGACTGATATCTCTAGCAGTAATGAAGCCTTTGTCTCCTTCATTTACTAGCATGTTTATGATTTAGTATTTTGGTTATATGGGAGGGTGAGTGGTAAAAGTGCACTACATACTAATATTCACCCCCTGTCCACCCCCTGTATTAAATGTCTAATAGCCTCATCTAGGAAATAAAAATGATAACAAGCATAACCAACACCAAGGCAAACACTAGTAATAACTGCCTAAGAGTAGTAATACCAACTAATTCAGTTCATCAAAAACATGCAGAAATTGAAGGAAGGTCTTAAGAGATAAAACAACGCGCAAGTCAAAGTGCAAATCCATAAGAAACAAAACCCAAGAAAACAAATCTCCCATTGAAAGAAATAACCCCATAATGATAGACTCCAACCAGAACAAATCCACAGAAAACAGCCAAGAAAGCCAGACCCAAGATAACGACTTTCAAAGTGTGATCATTACCATGATCAATACTATGAAAGAGGAAATCCAGGAGGAGTTGAATAACCGCATCAACCACTTTGATGAGGAACACAACAGACACTTGGAGGAGTTGAGAAAAACAGTGCAAGAAACAAAAATAGGTACAGAGCAGATAAAACATACTCAAGCAGAGTTTAAAACTGAACTAAAAGACAAGTTATCCTCAAACCAGAACTCAACAGTCTTTTTTTTAGCGTTTTCTTTTTTTATTAAAAATGTAATTATACATTTTAAAATTTTTTTACAAGTTCCTTCCCTCCCCCTCCTCCCTCTCCTCTCCCTCCCCATCCCCCAGTGCCTCCCCCCCAATTCCCAGAGAGTCCTTTATTGTCAACAGAGAGTCTTATCAGAACAAACGAAGCAGAAATTAGAATTTTAGACCTTGAGGTCAAAGGCGGAGTACTAACCAGCTCAATGGAAGAGGTTGTTAAAGCCAAAAAGATACTTGAGAGAAATATTCAAGAGTTATGGTACACTCTGAAGAAGCCTAACATGCATGTTCATGGAATACCAGAGTAAGAATCCCAAAATACCATATGTGGTGAAATTTTTCAAATTATCATAAATGAAAACTTCCCTCATGAGAGGCCCATCCATATACAAGAGGAATTCCGTAGCCAAACAGATATGACAAAAATAGAAGCTCACCATGGCAAGTAAGAGTCAAAACATTCCACATTCAAGAGAAAGAAAAGGTGTGGAGAGCTTCAAGGAAAAAAAAAAGTCGCTTTTAAAGGTAAACCTATTAAAATAAGAAATGACTTCTCAGCGGAAACAGTAAAAGCAAGAAGAGCTTGGAGAGACGTACTTCAAGTATTAAATGAGCAAAAATGTCAACTCATGATCAAAGGAGAAAGAAAAGTTTTCCAGCACAAAGACAACTTGAAGGCCTACATGTCTACCAAACCAGGCCTTCAAAAAATGAAAGAAATGATACTCAAGCTTGAAGAAAAAAAACAAGCATATCCAGGAGGACAGAAGGGAAATATAATACGACCAAAACCTAAAAGTGAAACAATACACATACAAAAGCCATTAAACATAAAAAAAGTCTAGAACTAAAAATAATTTCTCCATTATAACATTAAATGTCAATGGACTTAACTCACCAATCAAGAGACACGGATTATATCTTCCCACCAAAAGATGTCCTGCACCATATGGATTCAGCACAGAGTTCTACCAGATATTTAAGAAGTTAATAACACCAATACTCCTTAAACTGTTCCATCAAATAGCAAAGGAAGGAACACTACCAAATTCCTTCTATGAAGCTAATATTGTTTTAATCCCAAAAGCTAATAAAGATACACTTAAAAAAGAAAACTATAGGCCAGTCTCTCTGATGAACACAGACGCAAAGATTCTCAACAAAGTCTTAACAAATCGGATTCAAAAACATATCAAAAAGATCATTCACGGGGACCAAGTAAGCTTTATCCCCGGCACACAAGGTTGGTTCAACATACGCAAATCAATAAATGTAATTCATCATGTAAACCAGTCCAAGACCACATGATACTCTCGCTAGATGCAGAAAAAGCTTTTGACAAGATCCAACAGCCTTTTATGATCAAAACGCTAGAGACAGTAGGAATGGAAGGAACCTTTATCAATATAAAAAAAGCTATATAAAACAGGCCCACAGCAAGGATTATGCTCAATGGGGAAAAACTGGAAGCATTCCCACTAGGATCAGGAACTAGACAAGGCTGTCCACTTTCGCAACTTCTATTCAATATTGTACTTGAAGTCTTAGCTGAAGCCATAAGAAAAGAAAGGGACATAAGAGGGATTCAAATCGGCAAGGAAGAAGTCAAGCTATCCCTATTTGCAAGTGACATGATCGTATACCTGAGTGATCCCAAAAACTCCACCAGGAAGCTCCTGGAACTAATTGAGAAGTTCAGCAGGGTGGCAGGATACAAAATAAATGTACAAAAATCAGTGGCCTTCCTATATGCCCAGAATGAAAGAAGTGAAAAAGCCCTGAGAGAAACAATGCCACTTACTATAGCCCCTAAAAAAATGAAATACCTTGGTATAAACCTAACCAAGGAGGTAAAAGACCTTTACAATGAAAACTTTAAAACCCTAAAGAAAGAAATTGCAGAAGACACCAGAAGGTGGAAAGACCTCCCATGTTCCTGGATTGGCAGAATCAACATTGTAAAAATGACCATCCTACCAAGGCAATATACAAATTCACTGCTATACCAATTAAAATCCCAAAGCAATTCTTTAAAGAAGTTGACCAAACAATCTCAAAATTCATATGGAGGCACAAAAGACCCAGGATAGCAAAGACAATCCTGAGTAACGAAAATACTACTGGAGGTATCACCATACCAAACCTTAGTCTATACTACAAATCCATTGTTGTAAAAACAGCCTGCTACCGGCTCCAAAATAGACACACAGATCAATGGATAAGGGTTGAAGACCCAGATATAAGCCCACAAAATTACAGCCATTTGGTCTTTGAAAAAGGGGCCCAAAGAATCCAATGGAAAAAGAACAGCATCTTCAACAAATGGTGCTGGCAAAACTGGATCTCCACATGCAGAAGATTAAACTGGACCTGTACTTGTCACCATGTACAAGACTTAATACCAAATGGATCAAGGACCTTGATATCAGGCCAGAGGCTATAAAAACCATAGCTGAAAGGGTAGGGAACACCCTCGAGCTGATTGGGCTAGGCCAACATTTCCTAAACAGACAACCAATGGCACAGTCACTGCTACCAACTCTCAACAGTTGGGACCTTGTGAAATTAAAGAGCTTCTGTTCAGATAAAGAGATTGTCACATGAGCTCAAAGGCAACCCACAGAATGGGAGAAAATCTTCACTAACCACAGATGTGATAGCTCTATTATCCAGAGTGTACAAAGAACTTAGAAAACTAAACACTAAGGAAACAAATGGCCCAATTAAAAAATGGGCCCTGGAACTTAAAAGAAATGTTACCAGGGATGAAATTAAAATGTCTAACAAATATCTTAGAAAATGCTCCACCTCCTTAGCCATCAGGGAAATGAATATCAAAACTTCCTTGAGATACCATCTCATCCTGGTCAGGATGTCAAAAATCCACAATACAAACAACAACAAATGCTGGAGAGGATGTGGAGAGAGGGGAATTCTCTACATTGGTGGTGGGAATGCAGGCTCATAAAACCACTCTGGTGAGCCGTCTGGGGATTCTTAAAAAAATTAAGATTGAAATGCCATATTACCCACTTTTGGGAATAACCCGACATACAGCAAAAATTCACCTCGATAGCACAAGCATGAACATGTTCATAGGAGCACCAAAGTCATGGAATCAACCCAAATGTCCATCAGTTGACGAGTGGATAAGGAAAATGTGGTACATCTATACAATGGAGTACTACTCAGCCATCAAAAATGATGAATTAATGGAATTTGCTGGGAAATGGATGGTATTAGAAACAATTATATTGAGTGAAGTATCCCAGAAACAGAAAATTAAGTGCTCTATGTATTCCATAATAGATGGCTCTTAGTACCAAACACACTTAGAGACACTCAAAGATAAATCTCTGTAATATCTATAGTAATTGCAAATATTATGAACAGGAGGGATGGGGAAAGAGGGACACACTAGTAACAAGGAGAGAGGGGACCATGTTACAGCAGAGCAAGTAAGCCACCATCAAGGACTGCAAGTAAGTAATGAGACATCTGGTTAAGTTCACAGACTTTCCTTCCTGATCATTTGCAACTGATGGGGTGTGATTTTACCAGAAGGGGAGGGCATATAGTCTGGCAGATAAAAAGTAACCATTTTGCAAATGGGTGATTGACCCCTCCCTCACCACGGTTTCCTACTTTTATTACATCTACCTTTGAATATACTCTTATGACAAGACTCTAATTTAATAGGTTTTTATCTCTGGCTAGGGGGTGATATCCAGTACCCATCAGGATGGAGTGAAGGGCATTGCAGGAGCAGCAAAACTGAAAAAATAAATCAACAAACCATAATCCAGAACATCTGAGACTCTATATCAATCACCTGTAACTAGGCCAGCCTAATCTCTCCCCATCCTGAATCTCAGGGAAATTTGCGGAAGAGGGGGCGGTAAGATTGTAAGAGCACAAGGATGGGAGGAGTAATGATACGCAAGAATTTCCATACGAGCTAGGGCCGAAGCAATCATAATTGGAGTTTGCATGCCCTGTACAATGTCCAACACACTATTGAGCCCACAAAGTCTAGCGTTTGCTAAAGGCACTAGGATCCTTGGAGGCAAGGGATTGACAGCCACAGTAGTGTTCCTATGCTTAAGGGGAACACAGAAACGATTCTGGGAAATGCCCCTGGGTCCTTGCACCTCATCAGAGAGGAGGACCCAGAGGAGAGTTTGGCATGGTCATTAAAGGATGCTCTGGGGATGGGAGGGGGAGGCCCTGGTGGATGGGGAGGGAAGGTGGGTTGGGGGGCACAGGGGGATAGGGATTTGGAGGGGGGGACCTGTATACCTGTTAAGTTTGTATGAGTGGAAATAAAAAAAAAAGAGACACAGATTACAAAATTTATTAAAAACCACAACCCATCAATCTGCTGCCTTCAGGAAACTCATATCCCCACAAAAGATAGTCACATCATAAAAATAATAGGCTGGTTCAAAATTCTGCAAGCTAATGGAACCAGGAAACAAGTAGGGGAAGCCATTATGCTGTCAGCAAAGTGGACTTCAAACCAAAAAAAATCATAAGACACAGATGGCTACTACATTTTATTCGCAGGCACAGTTCACCAGGAAGATTTCACAATACTGAACATATATGCATTTAATATGGGCCCCTCCACATTCATTAAGCAAACCCTACAGCATCTAAAGCAAGAAATCAACCCTAAAAGGATAATTCTTGTGAATTTCAACACCACCCTCTCAACATGGGATAGATCAACAGGTCAAAAGCTTAACAGAGACACTTTGGAACTTAATCAAACTCTTACTGAAATGGACCTTATAGATCTCTATCAAACTTTTCATCCATGCACCAAAGAATGCACATTTTTCTCAGCAGCATACGGAACTTTCTCCAAAATAGATCACATATTGGGCCACAAAATGAATCTCCACATATACAGAAAAGTTGAAATTCTAGACTGTACCCTATAAGACCACCATGGTCTAAAGCTTGACATCCACAACACAACAAATAACAGAGAATACACTAACTTCTGGAAAATTAACACCATGATGCTGAATGAGAATTGAATTCAGGAAGAAATTAAAAAGGAAGTTCAAGATTTACTGACACTGAATGATAATGAAAATACAACTTATCAAAATCTTTAGAACACAATGAAAGCTGTCTTAAGAGGTAATTTCATAGCTCTTAATGCCTACATCAAGAAAATTGAAATCATAAATAAATAACTTAACAATGCAGCATAAAGCTCTAGAGACACTAGAACAATCTGATCCCAAAAGCAGTAAAAAAGAGAAGATTAGCAAAATAAGGGGAGAAATATCTGAAATTGAGATTAGGAAAATGATACAGGGAATCAACCAGTCAAAAAGCGGGTTCTTTGAAAAAAATCAATAAGATTGATACACCCCTAGCTACATTAACCAAAACAAGAGAGAGAAAACACAAATTAACAAAATTAGAAATGAAAATGGAATTATCACTACTGATACCCAAGAAATTCAGATTATTATAACACCTTATTTCAAAAACTTATACTCTGTGAAGTTTGACAACACAAAAGAGATGGATGAATTCCTAAGTAAGCACAACTTACCTAAATTGAATCAGGAAGCTGTGAATTATTTAAATAGTACTATAACATATGAGGAAATCGATGAAGTAATCTCAAATATTACCACAAAAAAAGTCCTGGACCAGATGGATTCAGCACAGAGTTCTACCAGACATTTAAGTAGCTAATAACACCAATACTTAAAATGCTCCATCAAGGGGCTGGAGAGGTGGCTCAGAGGTTAAGCCTCTGCCTTGAAGGCAGAAGGTCCTGAGTTCGGATTCTAGACCCCATGTATAGACGCCGGGTGGAAGTGGGGGCGGCCTGCGTTTCTGGTCCTGGTAGGGCGGAGCCTGTGAATCCCCAGGCAGGGCAGAGTAAACAAGGAGGAGGTGGAGGCGTCCATGGTGGTTCCTGATTTCGTCCCTGGTTCTACATACACACACAGGCACACACACACACACACACACACACACACACACACACACACAATTGAATAAATAAAAAATTTTTAAAAAATGCTCCATGAAATAGCAGAGGAAGGAACACTACCAGATTCTTTCTTTTTTAATTTTATTTTTTATGTCGTCCACTCAAACGAAGTTGATAAGTACCCCATTCCCCTCCCTCCCTCCACCACTCCCTGGATCCCCTTGTTCCCTCCCCAACTTTTCCCTTTCCTTTCCCCTCTCCCTCCTTTTCTCCCAGTGCCCCCTCCCCTCTCCAATTCCTGGAGCATCCTTTAGTGTGCATGTCAAACTTCCCTCTGGGTCTTCCTCTCTGATGAGGTGTAAGGAAGAAGTGGCATTGCCTAGAGCTCTTTTTTTTTGTGTGTGTGTGTTCTTCTTTAGTATAGGAACACTATTGTGGCTGTTAAACCTTTGCCTCTAAGAATTATAAGCAGGGAGGGAAGGGGAAGGAGGGCCCTGCCAGAAACAAGGGAGTCATATGGCATTTCAACCTTTAATTTCTATAAGAATCTCCAGACGGCTCGCCAGAGTGGCTGTATGAGCCTGCATTCCCAACAGCAATATAGGAGAGTTCCCCTCTCTCCACATCCTCTCCAGCATTTGTTGTTGTGTGTATTGTGTATTTTTGCCATCCTGCCCTGGGGTGAGATGCTATCTCAGGGAAGTTTTGATTTGCATTTCCCTGATGGCTAAAGAAGTGGAGCATTTTTTTTTCTTTTTTCTTTTTTTTTTTTAAAGCTTATTAGGTTTATTTTTTAATACATTTTTATTATTATTTCAGCTCATACAAACTTAATAGGTACACCAGTTCCCTCCCGCCCTCTTCCTCCCCCGAACCCCCTACTCCCCCTCCCCTCACTCCTCCCGCCCCATTCCCCCTGTGCCTCCCACCCCAATTCCCAGAGTCCTTTCTTGTGCATGCCTGACTCTCCTCTGGGCCCTCCTCTCCGATGACGTACAAGGACCCAGTGGCATTTCCCTGAACCCTTTCCTGTGTTCCCCTTAAGCATAGGAACACTATTGTGCCTGTCAATCCCTTGCCTCCAAGGATCTTGGTGCCTTTAGCAGATGCTAGACTTTGTGAGGTCAATAGTGTGTGGGACATTGCGCAGGGCATGCAATGTCCAATTATGATTGCTTCGGCCCTAACTTGTGTGGAGTATCTTGCAAATCATTGCTCCTCCCATCCTTTTGCTCTTACACTCTTACCGCCCCCTCTTCCGCAAATGTCCCTGAGCTTCAGGATGGGGAGAGATTAGTCTGGCCTAGTTTTAGGTGGTTGATATAGAGTCTCTGAAGTTCTGGATAGTGGTTTGTTGATTTTCTTTTGCAGTTTTGTTGCTCCTGCAAAGACATTCACTCCATCGTGATGGGCACTGTATGTCACCCCCGGCCAGAGATAGAAAGCTGTTAAACTGGAGTCTTATTTTAAGAGCACATTCAAGGATAGATGTAATACTTATACCCAAAAGTGGAATTGCACGGTCATATGGCATTTGGCAATAGGAGGGGTCAATCACCCATTTGCAAAATGGTTACTTTTTAATCTGCCGGACTATATGCCCTCCCCTTCTGGTGAGTTCATACCCCCTTAGTTGTAAATGATCAGGAACAAATGTCTGTGAACTTAACTAGGTGTCACATTACTTTCTTGCAGTCCTTGATGGAGGCCTATTTTCTCTACTGTAACATGGTCACTTCTCTCCTTGTTTCTGGTGTGGCCCTCCAACCCCATCCCTCCTGTTCATAATCATTGCAATTACTGTAGGTATTACATAGATTTACCTATGAGTGTCTCAAGATGGGCTGGGTGGGTTTGGAATTAGGAACCACTTATTAGGGAGTACAAACAGCACTTAATTTTCTGGGTCTGGGATACTTCACTTAATATAATTGTTTCTAATGACATCCATTTCCTGGCAAATTCCAGTAATTCATCATTTTTGATGGCTGAGTCGTACTCCATTGTATAGATGTACCACTGTTTCCTTATCCACTCGTCAACTGTTGGACATTTGGGTTGATTCCATGTCTTTGCTATTGTAAACAGTGCTGCTATGAACATGGTCGTGCTTGCGCTATCGAGGTGAACCTCTGTTGTATGGGGGGTTATTTCCAAAAGTGGAATAGCAGGGTCATATGGCATTTCAATCTTTAATTTCTTTAAGAATCTCCAGACGGCTCGCCAGAGTGGCTGTATGAGCCTGCATTCCCACCAGCAATATAGGAGAGTTCTCCTCTCTCCACATCCTCTCCAGCATTTGTTGTTGTTTGTATTGTGGATTTTTGCCATCCTGACCAGGGTGAGATGCTATCTCAGGGAAGTTTTGATTTGCATTTCCCTGATGGCTAAAGAAGTGGAGCATTTTTTAAGATATTTGTTAGACATTTTAATTTCATCCCTGGTAACATTTCTTTTAAATTCCAGGGCCCATTTTTTAATTGGGCCATTGGTTTCCTTGATGTTTAGTTTTCTACCTTCTGTGTGCACTCTGGACAGTAGAGCTCTATCACATATGTGGTTAGAGAAGATTTTCTCCCATTCTGTGGGTTGCCTTTGAGCTCGTGTTACAATCTCTGTATCTGAACAGAAGCTCTTTAATTTCACAAGATCCCAACTGTTGAGAGTTGGTAGCAGTGACTGTGCCATTGGTTGTCTGTTTAGGAAATGTTGGCCTAGCCCAATCAGTTTGAGGGAGTTCCCTATCCTTTCAACTATGGTTTTTATAGTCTCTGGCCTTATATCAAGGTCCTTGATCCATTTGGAATTAAGTCTTGTACATTGTGACAAGTACGGGTCCAGCTTTAATCTTCTGCATGTGGAGATCCAGTTTTGCCAGCAACATTAGTTGAAGATGCTGTTCTTTACCATTGGATTCTTTAGGCTCCTTTGTCAAAGACCACATGGCTGTAATTTTGTGGGCTTATATCTGGGTCTTCAATCCTTATCCATTGATCTGTGTGTCTATTTTGGAGCCAGTAGCAGGCTGTTTTTACAACAATGGATTTGTAGTATAGACTAAGGTTCGGTATGGTGATACCTCCAGTAGTGTTTTTGTTACTCAGGATTGTCTTTGCTATCCTGGGTCTTTTGTGCCTCCATAAGAATTTTGAGATTGTTTGGTCCACTTCTTTAAAGAATTGCTTTGGGATTTTAATTGGTATAGCAGTGAATTTGTATATTGCCTTTGGTAGGATGGTCATTTTTACGATGTTGATTCTGCCAATCCAGGAACATGGGAGGTCTTTCCACCTTCTGGTTTCTTCTGCAATTTCTTTCTTTAGGGTTTTAAAGTTTTCATTGTAAAGGTCTTTTACCTCCTTGGTTAGGTTTATACCAAAGTATTTCATTTTTTTAGGGGCTATAGTAAATGGGATTGTTTCTCTCAAGGCTTTTTCACTTCTTTCATTCTGGGCATATAAGAAGGCCTCTGATTTTTGCACATTTATTTTGTATCCTGCCACCCTGCTGAACTTCTCAATTAGTTCCAGGAGCTTCCTGGTGGAGTTTTTGGGATCACTCAGATATAAGATCATGTCATCTGCAAATAGGGATAGCTTGACTTCTTCCTTGCCGATTTGAATCCCTCTTATGTCCCTTTCTTGTCTTATGGCTTCAGCTAAGACTTCAAGTACAATATTGAATAGAAGTGGTAAGAGTGGACAGCCTGGTCAAGTTCCTGATCGAAGTGGGAATGCTTCTAATTGTTCCCCATTGAGCATAATCCTTGCTGTGGGCCTGTTGTATACAGCTTTATTATATTGATAATAAAGGTTCCTTCCATTCCTGCAGTCTCTAGCGTTTTGATCATAAAAGGCTGTTGGATCTTGTCAAAAGCTTTTTCTGCATCTATCGAGAGTATCATGTGGTCTTGGACTTTGGACTGGTTTACATGATGAATTACATTTATTGATTTGCGTATGTTGAACCAACCTTGTGTGCCGGGGATGAAGCATACTTGGTCACTGTGAATGATCTTTTTGATATGTTTTTGAATCCGATGTCCTAAGACTTTGTTGAGAATCTTTGCGTCTGTGTTTATCAGAGAGATCGGCCTATAGTTTTCTTTTTTAAGTGAGTCTTTATTAGGTTTTGGGATTAAAACGATATTAGCTTCATAGAAGGAATTTGGTAGTTTTCCTTCCTTTGCTATTTGATGGAACAGTTTAAGGAGTATTGGTATTATTAACTCCTTAAATGTCTGGTAGAACTCTGTGCTGAATCCATCTAGTCCAGGACATTTTTTTGTGGGACGATTCAAGATTACTTCCTCAATTTCCTTATATGTTATAGGACTATTTAAATAATTCGCAACTTCCTGATTCAATTTAGGAAAGTTGTGTTTACTTAGAAATTCATCCATCTCTTTTGTGTTGTCAAACTTAACAGAGTATACGTTTTTGAAATATGATGTTATAATTCTCTGGATTTCTAGGGTATCAGTAGTGATAACTCCATGTTCATTTCTGATTTTGTTAATTTGGGTTTTCTGTCTCCTGCTTTTGGTTAATTTAGCTAGGGGTGTATCAATCTTATTGATTTTTTCAAAGAACCAGATTTTGGACTGGTTTTTTTCTATCGTTTTCTTAATCTCGATTTCAGATATTTCTCCCCTTATTTTGCTAATCCCCTCTCTTCTACTACTTTTGGGTTCAGATTGCTCTCGTTTCTCTAAAGCTTTAAGCTGCATTGTTAAGTTGTTTATTTCTGATGTTTCCATTTTTTTGATGTAGGCATTAAGAGCTACGAACTTACCTCTTAGAACAGCTTTCATTGTGTCCCAGATATTTTGGTAAGTTGTATTTTCATTATCATTCAGTTTCAGGAAATCTTGGATTTCCTTTTTAATTTCTTCCTGAATTCAGTTCTCATTCAGCATCATACTGTTAAATTTCCTGGAGTTAGTGTATTTTCTCTTGTTTGTTGTGTTGTGGATGTCCAGCTTTAGGCCATGGTGGTCTGATAGGGCACAGGTTAGAATTTCAACTTTTTTGTATATGTGTAGATTCGTTTTGTGGCCCAGTATGTGATCTATTTTGGAGAAAGTTCCGTGTGCTGCTGAGAAAAATGTGTATTCTTTGGTGCGTGGGTGAAAAGTTCGATAGAGATCTGTAAGGTCCATTTCTTTCAGGGTTTGAATAAGGTCCAAAGTGTTTCTATTAAGCTTTTGACCTGTTGATCTATCCCATGTTGAGAGGGCGGTGTTGAAGTCCCCAAGAATTATCGTTTGGGGGTTGATTTCTTGCTTTAGACGCTGTAGGGTTTTCTTAATAAATGTGGAGGTGCCTGTATTGGGTGCATATATGTTCAGTATTGTGAAGTCTTCCTGGTGAATTGTACCTGTGACTAAAATGTAGTATCCATCCGTGTCTCTTATAATTTTCTTTGGTTTGAAGTCCACTTTGTCTGATATCACAATGGCTACCCCTGTCTGTTTTCTGCTTCCATTAGCTTGTAGAATTGTTGACCAATCTTTTATTTTTAGAGCGTGCCTATCTTTTGTGGTGAGATGGGTTTCCTGCAGGCAGCAGATTGATGGATTGTGATTTTTAATCCAAGTTTGTAATCTGTGTCTCTTGATCGGTGAGTTAATTCCATTAACATATAGTGTTATAATGGTGAATCTATTTTTGATTCCAGACATTTATTATGTTTAGTAGTTGTTATAAGTATATTGCTTCGCTTTTAATGGTGTTATACTTGCCTTCTGCTCTCCTGGATATGCATGTTTTTTCTTCACGCTTGAGTATCATTTCTAGCATTTTTTGACGGCCTGGTTTGGTGGACATGTATCCCTTCAAGTTGTCTTTGTGCTGGAAAATTTTTCTTTCTCCCTTGATCATGACTGATAGTTTTGCAGGGTAAATCAGCCTAGGTTGACCTTTTTGCTCATCTTGAATGTGGAGTGTTTTGACTATTATTTGCCGTGGCGAGCTTCTGTTTTGGTCATATCTGTTTGGGGTGCGGAATGACTCTTGTATATGGATGGGCCTGTCTTTTTTTAGATGAGGAAAGTTTTCCTTGATGTTCATTTGAAAAATTTCCTCAGGGGTGGTATTTTGAGATTCTTGCTCTGGTATTCCATGAATACGCATGTTGGGCTCCTTCAGCGTGTCCCATATCTCCCGGATATTTCTCTCAAGCATCTTTTTGGCTTTAACAATCTCTTCCATTGAGCTGGTTAATACTCCCCCTTTATCTTCAAAATCTGAAATTCTGTTTTCTGCTTCATTAGTTCTGCTGATAAGACTCTCTGTGGAGTTCTGGGTTGAAGATAACTTGTCTTTTAGCTCAGTTTTAAACTCTGCTTGAGTCTGCTTTAACTGCTTTATGCCAGTTTTTGATTCTTGCACTGTTTTTCTCAACTCCTCCATGTGTCTGTTGTGTTCCTCCTCAAAGCGATTGATTCGATTATGTAATTCCTCCCCGATTTCCTCTTTCATAGCATTGAACATGGTAATGATCATATTTTGAAGGTCCTTTTCCCTGGGTTTGTTCTGGTTGGCATTTTCGTTTTAACTCTTAAGATATTCTTTTAATTTCTGTGCGTTTTTCACTAAACTGAATTATTTGGCCTGGGGCTCTGGGGGCGGGCGGGGACCGAGCTTACCTGGGTCAAGGTGAGGTGAGTTCCAGGTGGACAGCATGCATCCCAGGCGGCGGAGTGGAGGGGTAGGGGGGATGGGGCCTCGGCGGGGCCCTATTTAAACCCTGGGCACCCGAGGGCGGGGCCGGGCCCAGAGGGGGTGCCCTATCCTCCTCCCAGGCCCAGTGCACGTGGCTCCAGCTGGATCGTGGGAGGAGCTGGGTCCACTCGGGTGTCCTGGGGCTCTGGGGGCAGGCAGGGACCGAGCTTACCTGGGTAGCGGGGCGGTGAGGCCCAGCTGGACGGCATGTGCGCGTCCCGGGAGGCGGAGTGGAGGGGAAGGGGGGATGTGGTGTCGGCAGGGTGCTATTTAAACCCGGGGCACCTGTGTGCTCAGCTCCAGCTGGATGGTGGGAGGAGCTGGGTCCACTGGGGCGGCCTGGGGCTTTGGGGCGGGTGGGGACCAAGCTTACCTGGGTCGTGGTGTGGTGAGGCCTGGCTGGACCGCTCGCATCCCGGGCGGCGGAGTGGAGGGGAAGGGGCACTTTCAGGATCTGTAAGGTCCGTTTCTTTCAGGGTTTGATTAAGTTCCAAAGTGTCTCTGTTAAGCTTTTGACCTGTTGATCTATCCCATGTTGAGAGGGTGGTGTTGAAGTCCCCAAGAATTATCGTTTGGAGGTTGATTTCTTGCTTTAGACGCTGTAGGGTTTTCTTAATGAATGTGGAGGGGCCCGTATTGGGTGCATATATATTCAGTATTGTGAAGTCTGCCTGTTTTCTGCTTCCATTTGCTTGTAGAATTGTTGACCAGCCTTTTATTTTTAGAGCATGCCTATCTTTTGTGGTGAGATGAGTTTCCTGCAGGCAGCAGATTGATGGATTGTGATTTTTAATCCAAGTTTGTAATCTGTGTCTCTTGATCGGTGAATTAATTCCATTAACATTTAGTGTTATAATGGAGAAACTATTTTTAATTCCAGACATTTATTATGTTTAGTAGTTTTTATAAGTATATTGCTTCGCTTTTAATGGTGTCATACTTGCCTTCTGCTCTCCTGGATATGCCTGTTTTTTTCTTCACGCTTGAGTATCATTTCTAGCATTTTTTTGAAGGCCTGGTTTGGAGGACATGTATCCCTTCAAGTTGTCTTTGTGCTGGAAGATTTTTTTTTCTCCCTCGATCATGATGGATAGTTTTGCAAGGTAAATAGCCTGGGTTGACATTTTTGCTCATTCAATACTTGAAGTATGTCTCTCCAAGCTCTTCTTGCTTTTACTGTTTCCATTGAGAAGTCATTTTTTATTTTAATAGGTTTACCTTTAAAAGTGACTTGTTTTTTCTCCCTTGAAGCTCTCAGCACCAGTTCTTTATCTTGAATGTGGAGTGCTTTAACTATTATTTGCCGTGGCGTGCTTCTGTTTTGGTTGTATCTGTTTGGGGTGTGGAATGCCTCTTGTATATGGATGGGCCTCTCTTTTTTTAGATGAGGAAAGTTTTTCTTGATGATCATTTGAAAAATTTCCTCAGGGGTGGTATTTTGAGATTCTTGCACTGGTATTCCATGAATACGCATGTTAGGCTTCTTCAGGGTGTCCCATATCTCTTGGATATTTCTCTCAAGTATCTTTTTGCCTTAACAACCTCTTCCATTGAGCTGGTTAGTACTCCCACTTTATCTTCAAGGTCTGAAATTCTGTTTTCTGCTTCGTTAGTTCTGTTGATAAGACTCTCTGTGGAGTTCTGGGTTGAAGATAACTTGTCTTGTAGCTCAGTTTTAAACTCTGCTTGAGTCTGTTTTAACTGCTGTATGCCAGTTTTTGTTTCTTGCACTGTTTTTCTCAACTCTTCCAAGTGTCTGTTGTGTTCCTCTTCAAAGCGATTGATTCGATTATGTAATTCCTCCCGGATTTCCTCTTTCATAGTATTGAACATGGTAATGATCATATTTTGAAAGTCGTTATCCTGGGTCAGGCTTTCTTGGCCATTTATCGTGGGTTTGTTCTGGTTGGAGTCTAACATTATGGGATTAATTCCTTCAGTGGGAAATTTGTTTACTTGAGTGTTGCTTCTCATGTATTTGCACTTTGACTTGGCATTGTCGTTGTAACTCTTAAGATCTTTCAATTTCACTAAACTGAATTATTTGGCCTGGGGTTCTGGAGGTTGGCAGGGACGGAGCTTACCTAGGTCGCGGATGTGGCCCGGCTGGACCGCACGCGTTCCGGCCAGCGGAGCTTAGTGGAGAAGGGAAGATGGGGGCGTTGGCGTGGAGCTATTTAACCCGAGGGGCGCTGGGGTGGGGCCCGGGTGCAGGGGGAGGTCCTCCTCGTCCCTCGGCCCTGTGCGCGGCTCTGGCTGGATGGTGGGGTAGGAGCTGGGTCCCTTGGGCTGACCTGGGGTTCTGGTGGGCAGGTGCGGGCAGAGCTTACCTAGGTCGCAGGATGAGGCCCGGCTGGACTGCTCGCGCGCGTCCCGGCCGTAGGAGCAGGGTGGGGAAGGGAAGAAGTGGAGCATTTTTTAAGATATTTGTTAGGCATTTTAATTTCGTCCCTGATAATGTTTATTTTAAGTTCTGAGGTCCATTTTTTTAATTGGCCCATTTGTTTCCTTGGTATAGTTTTGTAAGTTCTTTGTGCATTCTGGATAATCGAGCTCTATGAGATATGTGGTTAGTGAAGATTTTCTCCCATTCTGTGGGTTACCTTTGTGCTTGAGTTACAATCTCTTCATCTGAACAGAAGCTTTATAATTTCACAAAATCCCATCTGCTGAGTGTTGTTTGTAGTGACTGTGCTGTTGGATGTCCGTTTAGGAACTTTTGGCCTAGTCCAATCAGCTCAAAGGAGTTCCCTACCCTTTCAACTATGGTTTTTATAGTCTCTGGCCTTATGTTGAAGCCCTTGATCCATTTGGAATGAGTTCTTGTACACGGTGACAAATACTGGTCCAGTTTTAATCTTCTGCATGTGGAGATCCAGTTTTTCCAGCATCATTTGTTGAAGATGATGTTCTTTTTCCACTGGATATTTTTGGGCCCTTTTTCAAAGATCAAATAGCTGTAGTTGTGTGTGCTTATATCTGGGTCTTCAACCCTTATCCATTGATCATCGATTTTGGAGCCAGTACCAGGCTGTTTCTACAACTATAGATTTGTAGGATAGACTAAGGTTTGGTATGGTGATACCTCCAGTAGTGTTTTTGTTACTTAGGATTGTTTTTGCTATCCTGGGTCTTTTGTGCCTCCATATGAATTTTGAGATTGTTTGGTCCACTTCTTTAAAGAATTGCTTTGGGATTTTAATTGGTATAGCATTAAATTTGTATATTGCCTTTGGTAAGATGGTCAGTTTTATGATATTGATTCTGCCAATCCAGGAACATGGGAGGTCTTTCCACTTTCTTGTGTCTTCTAGTGTTGTTGAGGATGTGGAGAGTGGGGAACTCTTCTACATTGCTGGTCAGAATGCAGGCTTATGCAACCATTCTGGCAAGCCATCTGGCAATTCTTAAAGAAGTTAAAGATTGAAATGCCATATGACCCTGCTAATCCACTTTTGGGAATAACCCCCCAAACAGCAAAAATTCACCTCGATAGCACAAGCATGATCATGTTCATAGCAGCACTGTTTACAATAGCATAGTGAAATCAACCCAAATGTCCAAAAGTTGATGAGTGGATAAGGAAAATGTGGTACATCTATACCATGGAGTACTACTCAGCCATCAAAAATGATAAATTAATGCAATTTGCTGGGAAATGGATGGAATTAGAAACAATTATATTGAGTGAAATGTCCTAGACACAGAAAATTAAGTGCCGTATGTACTCACTAATAGGTGGATCCTAGTACCAAACCCACTTAGAGACACACTCAAAAAGAAATCTCTAATATCTACAGTAATTGCAAAGATTATAAAAAGGAAGGAATGGGAAGGAGGTCCCCACTGGAAACAAGGAGAGAGGGGATCATGTTACAGCAGAGAAAATAGGCCACCATCAAGTACTGCAAGTAAGGAAATTACCAGACTTTCCTTCCTGATCATTTGAAACTGATGGGGTATGATCTCACCAGAAGGAGAGGGCATATAGTCTGGCAGATAGAAAGTAACCATTTTGCAAATGGGAGACTGACCCCCCCTCACCATGGTCTCTTACTTTTATTCCATCTACCTTTGAATATACTCTTATAATAAGTCTCTATTTTAACAGCTTTTTATCTCTGGCCAGGTGGCGACATCCAATACCAATCAGGATGGAGCCAAGGGCATTGCAGGAGTAGCAAAACTGAAAAAAAAAATAAACAAACCATAATTCACAACATCAGAGACCACTTGGAACCCGTCCAGCCTAATCTCTCCCCATCCAGAAGCTCAGGGACATTTGCAGAAGAGGGGGCAGTAAGATTGTAAATGCCTAAAGATGGGGAGGAGTAATGATATGCAAGATACTCCACACAAGTTAGGTCCGAAGCAATCATAATAGGACTTTGCATGACCTGCGCAAAGACCAACACATATTGACCCCTCAAAGTCTAGCATGGACTAAAGGAACTAGGATCTTTAGAAGCTAGGGATTAACAGCCACAATAGTGTTCTTATACTTAATGGGGAACACAAGAAAGAGTTCTAGGAAATGCCACTGAGTCCTTACACCTCATCAGAGAGGAGGGCCCAGAGGAAAGTTTGACATACACATAAAAGGATGCTCCCGGGATGGGAGGGGAGGAGGCCCTGGGAGATAAGGAGGGAGGGAGGACTAAAGAAGGGGAAAAGGGCAGAGGGAGCTAGGGGGTCCAGGGAGGTTGAAGGGAGGGAGGAGACCAGTGTACCTATTAAGTTTGTATGAGAGGAAATAAATAAATTATTAAAAAAACAAAATTAATTTATTCCCCAATTAGGACAGTGCTGGACAAAGCTAATATTATACACCAAGGAAAAGGTATACAAGAGGAAGATACATAATGATGAAATGGTGTTCTATCAAGTCTGTGCTATTGACTGACCATCAAATTGGTGAATACTTAGCTACAGTGTAGAAAACTTCAATCTGTGATTCCATGCACATTTAATACTTTCCATTTCTTTGCAAATCAAAACTTCCCTGAGATATCATCTCACCCCAGTCAGGATGGCAAAAATCCACAATACAAACAACAACAAATGCTGGATAGGATGTGGAGAGAGGGAAACTCTCCTACATTGCTGGTGGGAATGCAGGCTCATACAGTCACTCTGGTGAGCTGTCTGGAGATTCTTAAAGAAATTAAAGATTGAAATGCCATATGACCCTGCTATTCCACTTTTGGGAATAACCCCCCATACAGCAGAGGTTCACCTCAATAGCACAAGCACGACCATGTTCATAGCAGCACTGTTTACAATAGCAAAGTCATGGAATCAACCCAAATGTCCAACAGTTGACGAGTGGATAAGGAAACTGTGGTACATCTATACAATGGAGTACTACTCAGCCATGAAAAATGATGAATTAATTGAATTTGCTGGGAAGTGGATGAAATTAGAAACAATTATACTGAGTGAAGTATCCCAGAAACAGAAAATTAAGTACCGTATGTACTCCCTAATAGGTGGCTCCTAGTACCAAACCCACTTAGAGACACTCAAAGATAAATCTCTGTAATATCTACAGTAATTGCAAAGATTATGAACAGGAGGGATGGGGAAGGAGGGACACACCAGTAACAAGGAGAGAGGGGACCATGTTACAGCAGAGAAAATAGGCCACCATCAAGGACTGCAAGTAAGTAATGAGACATCTGGTTAAGTTCACAGACTTTCCTTCCTGATCATTTACAACTGATGGGGTATGATCTTACCAGAAGGGGAGGGCGTATAGTCTGGCAGATAGAAAGTAACCATTTCGCAAATGGTTGATTAACCCCTCTCTCACCGTGGTTTCCTACTTTTATTACATCTCCTTTTGAATATACTCTTATAACAAGACTCTAATTTAACAGGTTTTTATCTCTAGCCAGGGGGTGATATCCAGCACCCATCAGGATGGAGTGAAGGGCATTGTAGGAGCAGCAAAACTGAAAAAAATTAATCAACAAACCATAATCCAGAACATCAGAGACTCTACATCAACCACCTGGAACTAGGCCAGCCTAATCTCTCCCCATCCTGAATCTCAGGGAAATTTGCGGAAGAGGGGGCAGTAAGATTGTAAGAGCACAAGGATGGAAGGAGTAATGATATGCAAGATACTCCACACAACTTAGGGCTGAAGCAATCATAATTGGACTTTGCATGCCCTGCACAATGTCCAACACACTATTGACCCCACAAAGTCTAGCGTTTGCTAAAGGCACTAGGATCCTTGGCGGCAAGGGATTGGCAGCCACAGTAGTGTTCCTGTGCTTAATGGGAACACAGGAAATGGTTCTGGGAAATGCCCCTGGGTCCTTGTACCTTATCGGAGAGGAGGACCCAGAGGAGAGTTTGTCATGCTCATTAAAGGATGCTCAGGAGATGGGAGGGAGAGGCACTGGGGGATGGGGTGCGAAGGGGGAGGGGAGGGGGCACAGTGGGGTGGGGGTTGGAGGGAGGGAAGGGACCGGTGTATCTGTTAAGTTTGTATAAGTGGAAATAAAATAAATAAATAAAAATAAATAAATAAAAAGGTAATTGCTAAAAAGAAATACTTTCCATTTCTTAAATTAAAAATTCTTAATTTGAGGGTCTACATGTGTTTTTTTTTCTATCAGACGGAGAACTTCTAGTATATACAACTTGTGTCCTTCTTTTCTTTTTATGGATCATAATCCTTCCACCAATCCACAAAAGACTATACTTATATCAAGTGATTATACCAATATCCTTGCCTCTACTCTTTATTTAATAGTCAATATATTTCCAATTTGATCATTGCATGAACTCTAGTAGAGATTTGGCAATTCTGATCACTCTTGTATTTTTGATCCTTATACTAAGCCTTTATGTGTCTAAGGCTTAAACAGTGCCAGATCAGGATACTGTGCAGTCATCAAGTATAAAATTAACTTTGAATAATATTTCCAAAGTTTATACTGCTAATAGATAACGGAACCAATTCTATATCTTGGTTATATTTAAAAATTTTTAATATCCCCAAATCTTACCTTTTTTGTACTGATTTCATGAGATAGAGGTTTCACACGTACAAGTTTAACTATGATTGGAATTAGATTGTCAGTGAAGATAAAATGCACGAAATTACCTATATAGTTCAATTAAATTAATTTATTTGATATTTATATGTGTTACTAATTTTAGTGATTCGCCTATATAACTAGAAAAAGAAGATAAAACACCAGGAGGCAAAAAGGAAGCAAGGCAATAGAAAAGATGAAAATGATAATGAAAAGAAGTGAAGAGACAGAAAGGAAAGATAAAGATGGATAAACTCTTATTGTTTTAGCTTCATTAAATTACCTATGACCATTAACTTCTATGTAAGCAGATACATAGTTCAGAACTGTTAGACAGATATGGGCATATGTGCTGGAAACTGAATGAATGAAAGACATTTCTGGAGTTCTATTCCACATAACTGTTTAATCATTGTGAAAGGCTCATATTATAGACATTTCAGAAGTCGGGACCCTAGACTACCTTAGACATTTTTGTGAAGGTAAATGTGATAATAATTCATATCATAAGCATCCTTGAGTTATATAATGATCTCCCACGAACCAAAGTCAAATTTCTAATATTAAACCTGAGGGATGAAGAGTTCTTGACAGTTGTCCAGTCCTGTCTCATTCCACCAATCACTTACAGAGAAGATACATGAGAACCTATTAAATGACCCATATTTTATTTAGAAATATGTTATTTCATGTAGCTTTAGGTTACTACGATTATATATTAGAAGACTAAGGTACCTATTTGAAGAACTAAAACCTAGTATGATTACTCAATGAACTTATTTCTCTGCTCTAGGAACCAATACTCTTATCAAAATTTATCTTTCAACAGGATGAAGACTAGTCACAGAGAAGAAGAAAGTATCTATTATGAACTTTAAACACTGGCTGATCAAGCAGTTGCTATATTACAGAGAATCAAAACCATCTGCTTCCTTAAGAACTAATCTAAATAAAAGTAAATGTGGTCTTTGGATATCACCTTGCTTTAGGGCAATAACTGTATTATCTGATCTGTTTTTAATGCTTTTAGTTTAAGGTTAAAGACTTGTCCTAAACATATATGATTCACCCACCCCTATGTCAAGGCTCGGGGAACACTGTGGAAGAGGGAGCAGTAAGATTATAAAAATCTAAAGTGGGACAGCAATGTGCCAGGCCTGAGATACATAAGATTTTGTGGCAGATACGTATATTTTCCACAAGAATTACATTAGAACTGTTTTAACATCTCACCATGAAAGCCAGAAGCTCCACATCTCTCTGAGAGACTGATGAGGACTAATGTTAATGGGGAAGTAAAGGAGGATGCTTTCCTCAGTGGTATATCCACTGATCTAGGAAGCTTTCTGGAGTATGAGTCATGTCAGGTGTGTGACATCAAAGACAAACCACACGAAACATAGTAGGCCACACAAATGAAAAGATTTGAAAATAGGAGGGAGTGTGACAGGGGAGATGAAGGATTGAAAGAGGAAAAGCAGGGGGGATGGGATTGGGGACAAAAGTGAAAGCATCATAAATTCACAATCATGCATACAACATTAAAAAGAAAATAAAAATGTTTTCATTTAATTTTCAATATGACTATATTTTCTTACCTTTGGCATGTTCTTCAACTTGGAAACCACAAGAGAAAACAGTGATACACCTTTGGAAAGAACTTAACAAGATTTTAAAACCAAACTCCAAACCCAAAGAAAGAAATAAGAAGCCAATTAGCTTACCCAAGTCTTGACCATGTGCTCTTTTATTTCCTTGTACATAGAGCAGAGAAAAGCCTTCATACACCTGGACTGTTCCCTGTGGGCATTGTGGCGAATCTGTTGTCTGGCTGTGTCGTGTGATGAGGAATCCATGGGCAATAGAAATGGTTCCTGGGGGACCTGGAGGTCCCTGCAATCCATCTGGTCCTGGGGGGCCATCCAAACCA
Organism: Typhlomys cinereus; assembly: GCA_023101885.1. Lineage (NCBI taxonomy): Eukaryota > Metazoa > Chordata > Mammalia > Rodentia > Platacanthomyidae > Typhlomys > Typhlomys cinereus. The sequence goes on from JALPQD010000574.1 coordinate 1,144,347, forward strand.
CGGGTACCTAGTTCCGTGAAATAATTAATGCGCAAGGTTAAGTAAGATCTGAGCCACTATTATCGTTATGGACAAAATATAATTACTTCATTTAAGTAGCTAATTTATTCAGTATTTATAGAGTGTCTATAAATGCACCGTTAAATATCATTGGCAGAGAAATAAATAAAATATGGTTCTAGTTCTTAAAAATATTTCGTTTATTTGTTTTCTCCTGGAAGTAGCTAAAGATATTAGGCACTAAAATTATAGGAGAGTGAAATTTTAGGAGAGAAGAAATGATACACAAGGGGAGCTTGAATGTTACCTATTCTCTTGCCACACTAAGGAATTCCGAGCCCCATGACCCAATTTCAGTCAGCAGTTTGTTCATCAATGGTAAAGAATAGGTGTAGTTTCCACCACTCTGCCAGCCTTACTGTTGAAAAACATTTTCCTTTCAATACATCTGGGGAATTATTGCTAAGTATATCTTACCTAGATTATGAACAACACATTCTTTTTTTTCATTAGAGAGCTCTTTATTTTCAAAGGAGAGAACAATATAAATATCTTTATAAAAAGTGCTATACAGAATTAAATATATTAAAATTCTAAAGTTTTTTCACTACAGTTACAGAAAATAAATATGATTTGTCAGTTGAACTGAAATTTTCAGATTGTCCTCCATCCTGGATCTTATGACACTTACAACAGTTAAATGATACCCAGATGGGTTATTTTTTTATTTTTTTTTATTTTTTTCACTCATACAAACTTGATAGGTACCCCATTCCCCTCCCTCCCTTCACCCCTCCCTGTATCCCCTTGCTCCCTCCCCCCTTTTCCTCTTCTTTACCCCCCTCTCTCCCTTTCTCCCATTGCCCCCCCCCATTCCTGGAGCATCCTTTACTTCCCTCTGGGTCCTCCTCTCTGATGAGGTATAAGAACTCAGTATCATTACCTAGAGCTCTTTAGTTCCCCTTTAGCATAGGAACACTATTGTAGCCGTTAATCCCTTGCCTCTAAGGATCCTAGTGCCTGTGATTCATGCTAGACTTTGAGGGGTCAATGATATGATGAACAACACATTCTTAAGATTTCAAAAATACCTATTATATTGTAATACCAACTACGAATCCTTCCTATGAACTTTACAGTTTCCTTCATATCCAGGTTTTCAATCATTGTGTGTGCTGATTTTCACTTTTAAGAAACTTCACAGCAATGTCTATGATGAGAATTGTATTAATTTGTTCTATACTACAACACTAAATTAGAAAATCAATGGTTTAGGAAGGCCTCTGTGTGTCAGAACTTTACCTTGTTGCCACTGATGTCTTTTGCTAATACAAATTATTTATTTTGTTTTATTTATTATATTTTATTACTTTTATTCATTTATATATTTTTATTTCTTATAACTTTATTATGAAAAATAACTAACATATTAATAACATATAATAATATTTAGAGTTTATGATATTTTTATTTTAGTAATTATGTATTATTATATCTTTTAACATCTACACACACACAGACACATAAGTGTGCACGTGCATGGATATATACATGCACGTGCTCCGGAATGTATGAAAATGTCAGAAGACAACTGAATGAATCAGTTGTCTCCTTCCATCATTCGATACTGGGGACGGAACTCAGGTTTTCAGCTTTAGCAGCAAGCCTCTTTATCTATTGAGTTATTTTACTAGTCTACATGAGTGTATTTTCATTACAAGTTTAATAAAATTATTTTTACAAGTAGGTTAACTACAGATGGAAACTAAAGAAGCTGAATGTGGTGGCACACACCTGTAATCCCAGCACTCAGGAGACTGAAGCAGAGGAAATCTGAAAATTAGAGGCCAGTTATGGCTACCAAGTTGGACCCTTTCTCAAGAAACAAAACAACAACAATAAGAATAGGAAATATACTTAGTAGGTACAAAAGTGACTGTGCTAACAATGAGTGACTTCAAATTCTGTGCAATCATCATTTTAGCATGAGAATTCACCAAGATTCTCAATGGTCTAGGGAGAACACTAACTTCTTCATTCAAATTTACTTCATTTTATGGGGGAAATTATAGAATCTGTTGTATTGTTTTAAAATGAGGAAGGATTCAATATATTTTTAAGGCTGTCAAGGAATTGCAGTCAACTCATTGAAAATTAGCTGAATAAAGTATCTCAATGTAGACTACTACAGCATGCAGAGGTCCTACATTTAAGCCTCAGCACAATAAATAACATGAAACTGCTAAGTAATTATCAGGAGCACTTGGAAGAATACCTGGGGTATTCTAGTGTTCTGTACACAAAGAAAAGCAGTATTTCAGGCTTGTCTGGCATGGCAAATCTTGAATTCACCTTTCTGTATTTCCTCAGCCAGCAGTGTTCCATCAGAAATTATGATACCTCCAAGTTCATTCCTACATTCAGAGTCCTTAAAGATCAATACCAACAAACATTGTTTTAGTCATTTTACCTGGCTGGCCTGGCAGACCTGGATCTCCTTTGCGCCCTCCTGCACCATCAAAACCAGGGAGCCCATTGCGCCCTGGATCTCCTGGGGGGCCTATTGGACCTACAGAAAGAGAAAGAAATGTTCGAATGCAGAAAAAATTTTTGAAAGCTACATATCATTAATTTCCATTAGAAAAATATGATCTAATAAAATTTTGTTCCATTTTATTTTCCTTTACCTATACCATTCAAGCTTAAATATTGTAATTTAGTTTGCATATCTAATATGATAACTAAATATTTCACATTATTAATTGAATTATTTTATTAACATTTCATATTCTTGCCTTTTTGTGTGTCTCAGGGACATCTATCCTAAAATTTACCTTTCCTTTACTTCCATTTATTTGAATAATTATGTAATGACTTTTTTCTTACATTCAGTTATAGATACATATAAGTGTAACTAACAGTATCAATAGCTGGATCTTCGCTCTTCAATTCATGTCAAATGCTACTACACATAGTGTTTTCATGATAATCTGATATTTTAGTAACATTCAAATATCATTTAGTAACTTTCCAATATCAGTTGTAAAAATTAAGATGTTAATTTAAACACATACTAAAATTCCAAGGCAACAGTAAGGTCCCCTAGAGTACTGCTGTAGTGAGAAGTCCCTGAACAGCTACTGCTTTGATTTCAACTCGGCCACCTTTGGGAAAAGCAGCAAAACCTAGTAAGCAGCTCTAGCAGGAAAATTATTCTTGAAATACTTTTTGTAGATTTCATTGACAGTACCAAAGTCATTTATGTCAGCCAGCAGAACAGCTGTCCACCACATTAGTGAAGTCACAGCTTGCAGCTTGCAGCTTGCAGAATTTCACCAATGTTTATAAGAGCTTGGTTAGCTTTTTCTGCTACCCCTCCTGGCACAAATTGTCCACTGGAAGGATCCAGGCCTAGCTGCCTAGAAATGTAAATGGTCCTGTCCACTAACACAGCCTGTAGGACCCTATGGCTCCTGGGGCCTTTGCGGTGCTAATCACCTTTCTGATCAGGGATGACATGGCTTAAGCCTTCTCTCTCACAAGCTCTCCAGGAGAAAGGGGAAAATTTTATGTCTATATTCAGGTAGATCTAGGGAATTTAGATTTTTCAAAGTACTGGATATACAACTTACTTTTCTCCTAAATTCTCATAAATGCAGGAATGTCTCTGAGCCATGATAAAAGACACATATTACCTTAGTTTAAACATTCCATTAGCTCTCCTTGGGTTCAGAACCTAAGAATAATTCAGATCCTATCATGTGTTATTTAACATGCTGAGAGTGGGTCTATTGCTGCCGTACGTATTTAATTTATAGAAATGTTGTTGCTTACTCAGTAAGTTAGAAAAGGCTAAAGAGAATCCAAGATTTTTAAGTTATAATAATATAGTTAAATGACTGAATAAACAGGCTGGAGTTTATTCAGGGATTAAGACTGCCTCACAAGCAGAAGGTCCTGAGTTTGGATTCCAGGTCCCACATAAAAATTTCAGGCCTAAATGTCAGCGACCTGTACTTCAGGCCCTGATGGGCAGAGCCTGGAAAATCTCAGAGGGAAGCAAGAAGGAGGTAGAAGCAATACAGGAAGATTCCTGAAGTCACACTTGGTTCTCCACAAGGACACACCCCCCCACACACACACACAGAGTAAATAAAGCAAATAAAATACAAAAATCAAGGAGAGTTGAGAGTGTAGCTCACTGATAAGAGCATTTGATTAGAATGCACGAGGGTTCTTGTTTTAATCTGCAAAGACCTAAACTGAGAAAGCAATAGGCCTTAAATGGATTTGTATTTTATCACTCAGTTTTCACATTAACCTAGTCATTTAAATTAAAATGTCCAGCAGAGGTAAAGAAATCTGAATGGACCTAAAGGAAATTTGGGCATGAGAAATTATTGTTTTTAGAAAAGAGAAGATAGGATCTGTGATGGTCTAGCATTCTATTAATAGCTGAGACTCCTAATACCAGAGACAAACTCTGGCATGGAAGGAAGAACTAATGAAATGTTGTTAAATGAGTCTTCAACAATGTTCTATAAAGGTACCTGGTAAGCCTTGAGGACCTGGTAGTCCTGGTAGACCTTTTAACCCAGGCTGGCCAGGGATCCCTGGAGGACCGGCATCTCCTTTGATTATAATACTCTGTCCTGAAGGACCAGGCAACCCAGGAGGACCTGAGAAACAAAACATAAAAGTGTGAAGGTAAGGAAGAGAAATCCTGGAAGAAACATGCCAAAGTGACCTGAAGTTAGATGCGGTACTAATATAAGAGAAACAAGTCATACAAATTGGACTTACATGATATCCAACAAAGTCTGTGAAATCTTCTATGATTTCATCCATAAGATTAAAAGATAAATACTTTTCATAGGAACAATAGAAAAATTAGGAATCTCACCCTTAGTTTCAAGTATTCAGTTTAATCAGTTAATAGAAAATCCTATCCACTACAGAATTATGGATACTGATATCAAGAGAAGAGAAGCTTATTGTCTGAAGCACATTCTGATCCTGACAGTATTTGCAGTTTTTGGTGATTCTTGTCAAGAAAATTAATGAATCATTACAATATGTCCTCTATTAATTTATGGAAAACCTCTTGAAGTCTGTTAGCAAAACAAAACAAAATCATCAACATATTTTATTATTATACACACATTTAAAAATGCAATTTGTTCTTTGATCTGCTCAAATGAACATGGAATCACTAATATAACAGCTAATAATATCACAAATCTTTTCTTGTTCATACTGAATGGATCTTAAATTTTCAAAGTCGGCTATCAATACAAATGCCATCTTCCAAGTACAACAGGGCCATGGAAATCGTGAACTCACAGTAACTGTAGTTACTGGCACTCAGTGGCAGACAGCTATGGATGGGTGCTCATTAGGCTTAATTGTTACTGCTGAACTCACCAGATTATTCTGGGAGAGGACAGGTAATATTTTTGAGTTATGTACCCACTTGCTTGTCTTCCCACCTAGACTTTAATGGATAATTCTAAACCAGCATCCAGGTAGCACAGTCAAGCCCTGGTTAAACTTACTGAGACAGGAGGCATAAGTCATAAATATGGGAAGATGATTTAAAAAATTTGTAGGGAAGGAAGGGGACTGGCAAGGGTGGGAGAAAAGGAAGAGATGGTTGTAGGGGAGTAATTAGAATGTGTTGCATACATGCATGAGAAATTATCAATAAAACTTATTAATAAAAACTATCGGATTATAGATTTGGACTTTGTGATGATATAAGTGAAAGACATAGTAGAAACTTTCAATTTCTTTAATATGTCTATCAGTTATTACTAACCTCAAGTATATTTCTTACCTGGAGGTCCAGTAAGTCCTGGTTCCCCATCAGGTCCAGTTGAACCTGGTATTCCAGTGGGTCCTTTCATTCCTGTAAAGATGGTACATGAAATTACAAGCCTCAGCAATGGGAACACATGCTTTACTCAGACAAATAAGAAAATATAAAACTTTCTCTTAAAGAGCTTAATAAAAAGAAAAATTTCAAAATGTTCCTACAAATACCTGGGAATCCTGGAACACCAGGAAGACCAGGATCACCTTTCATCCCATTGAGACCTGGACGGCCAGGATTTCCCTGAATAAATAAAATCACTAATGTTAGAAAAAATGTTTGGTAGGGGGGAAATACAGACAGAAGTAATGCATATTAGTTTGTAGCACTTTACGTGAGTTTAGTTTTTAGGATTCAAATTCTAAATTTGCTTCTTACTACCTTATATAACTCTTGAATATTTAACCTCTGATCTATAGTTTTTATATATAAAATAAATAATAGTACATCTTTTTAATGGAGTGGTTAATGAGGATTAAGTGACACAGTTCATATCAAATGTTCAGAAAATCCATGGCACAAAGTACATATTTAATGTGTTATAGCTATTATTAGTTACAGAATACTTCTTTTTTAGTTTGTCTGAGATGACAAATGCTTAGATTAGAATCACACATGTAGAAATGCTAAAGTTTGAAAGACTTGGCTAATGTATTGTAGAGGCTATTAAATAATTCTGTTGGGAATCTACATAACACAAAGAAAGCAAGAGTGGAATATAAGTGAATCTAAGGAAGAATACTGAATGCTAAGTCATTTGAGAGGTTTCTGCACTGGACTAAGTGCAAGACAGATTATGGAGCTTGTAATAATAGAAATAAAAAATGAGAATGAGTTATTATGCTAAAATATAATTAACTATACTATATATTAATCAATGTGATTCATTATATTAATATAACTTATATAATTATGATGTCAAATTACACCCCCATCACAAGACTCAGGGAAACTTGTAGAATGGGGGTCAGTTCAGTAAGAATGTAAGAAGCTGAGGATAGGGAGTTACTTCTAGACAGTATCATATATTCATATTATAAGTGTCATACCCAGGGATACCACATCCAAAAGCTCAATGTAGAGATGTCCAATTCCACTAGATGTCCACCCTAGTGAGACTATCAACATTTTGCCAAAGAGGATAGAGGCTTTAAAGAGATATTATGTCACACTGGAAGATTGTATGGAATTGGTGGCAGACAATACAGAAGGAATTTCTTTACTTGATGGCTTGCCCACTGATGGGTTATCCATGATCCAGTGGGTTCTCAGACATATAGTAATGCAGGCTTCTTAAATGGGGTCCAATGGATCACACATGCAGAGAGACATAGGAATGGAAGAGAGACTGGCTAGAAAGGAAAACAAGTAGGGTGGGATGGGAGGAAAAGAAGTAGAGAAGAAGTAGATAGTGGGGGATGAATACACATAAATTCATGGCATTTGCATATGAAAATTTCTAAGAATAAAAAAGAAAAAATAACTTTAAAATGGGAGGAGTCAACATATCAGAATATCACACAATCTAGTTTGAACTGACTCTCAGATCTGGAACTGTGTGTATCAAAATAAGTTTTTATAGCTTAAAAGTTATAAAACAAGGAAAAAAGAGAAATCGTGAATTTATCTAGGTAATAAAATTAGTCAGGATTGAAGAAATCGCTCTTGGTTGCACTAAGGATGATTAGTACATGTAGTGGTAGTATTGGATTGGCCACGTCATCATTTTACAGTGTTCCCAGTAGAAGAAGGTTGAGGCAGAATTCATTAATAGATTTTTATCTTCCTCTTTTATTTATTTTCTCTTTGATATTTTCATATATGTATTTACTATCTTCCATTTACTCTCTTTTGTCTCCTATTTTCCTCTCTTTCCCTCCTCCACTTCTAGTCTTGTTTCCATATTCAAGTCCTTTTGCTTTGCTCTAAGTAATCTGTCTTCAACTGAGATCTCTTTTGTGATTTTGACATTGGACTCTTCTCTTGGAAACTGGTGGGATCCTGCATATGTACACTGCTAGGTGAGTAGATTTTAAGGGCAAAATGAAATTTTGATGAGGAACAGTTTACAAGGTCTTAATGTGCCCTCCAACAATTTTACTTATTGGTTGTAAAGGGAAAAACAACCATACAGAAAAGAAACTGCAGAAAACTTGGTTATTATAATTACAGTCATAAATAAACAATGGATTAACATCACGGACCTCTTTGTTAACCTTGAAGACATGCAATATTCCAACTGAGTAAGCAAAATCTGAATCTCAATAGAAGTAAATGGACAAAAGGAGATTCATTCGATTTTTAAGTGAATGAGGCTGCGAATTTTTTTGTCACAACAATGGAAGTAATATTCTTAATCATTTCATATTAATGGAAACTGAAGAGATGTCAATTTAATGGAACACATGGTTTGGTTTAGAGCATGTGTTAGATATGCTATATTCTCAAATGCTTCTGGCAATACAGGAGAGAGAGAATACACAGGGAGATATGCATACATATAGAGAGCACCAATAGTGGCATAATGTATCAGTGTATTTAAATGCAGAGTTCATGGGTGAGGAATGAAGTAGTGAGTAAACAGAGAATTAGTAGATAGCTAGAAGAGTAATAACATGGGAAAAGGACTACGTATTTGAAACCTAAAGGGCACTATTATTAAGATAACCTTTTCTTTTTAACGAATTTAAAGTTACAATTTATTATATTGTTTTCTTCCTCCCATTATCCTGTCTCCAACAACTGAGAACCTTGTTCTTGACAACAATCCTTGTACCTTAATGTTCATCTTGTATATTTGTTCCACTGAGTCTCAAGAGGTGTCTGTTCTTTCATGTGTCTGGGTTAATATTTCAGTAGGGGTATGCCTGATGGAAGAGGGCCATCTTCTGGCTAGCTTTGATGACTAACGGTCATTTCTTCAGGAGCAGGATGACATGAATTCTTCTTCTATCATTGTGCCATGGTTCTGAGTCCAATCTTGAATAGGTCTTATGTAGGTGAACTTGGTTGCAGCATATTCATGATTGTATTGGTTTTATGTCTAAGGGGTAGTGTTTGTCAGTACTCTTCTTCCTAATCTAGTTCTCACTCTCTTTCTGCCCCCTACTCTGTGTGTTCCCTTGGTGTTAGGGATAGGGAAGTTCTAGACATACTGCTTATGGTCAAACACCCCTCAGTCATTTGCGTTCTGCCCTTAGATAAGTTCTCTGCATTAACCAATTTCTATTGAGAGAGGTCTTCTTGTATGCAGATTGAGAGCTGCACCATTCTATGGACTTAAAGATAAGTGTTTGGAAGGCAGTATGTTGTAATGCACATTTAACAAGAGAATTGTCATGGGTTGTCCTCTATGGCCTAAGTTCTTCCCAATCAAGGTATTTAGCCTGGTTTTACAGTGACCAGTCACAAGCTTCCTCCTGATGATTGGGTCTGAAATCCAGGCAGTAAGTGGTTGGTTGTTCCCATATCATCCATGCCATTAATGCACCCAAATGTCCATTTTATCATGTTGCATCATGTTGAAGTGCATAAGGTTCCTAGCTAGGTAAGACTTGGTTTTTCTCCTTTAACAGCTTGCATATTTGTGGTGATATAACATATAAAGTATAGGGAATAGGCTTGATTTTTTTTCACATCTGTGATGGAAATTCATGTCTTCAGCAGCAAGATTTTACTATCAGGTTCTGGCAAGCAACCAAGAGCTATGACAAAAGTCTGTACCATTTTGGGGCAGGTCTCTGGAATCTTTGATGAAGAACTACTACAGAACTATTTCATACTTGGCACAGGGGTCTTCTATGACCATCAGATAACGTTTTATAGGGAATCCTTCAAAGGTTAGATGACATCCCAAATAATGGGGGTTATCAGATCTACCAACTTTCTGTATGAATGAATGAATGAATAATGGACGCTCTGATGATCTATAAAGAAGTATATGACTTTTGGGTTCATTTAAACAAATTTGGAAAGCACATTAGTGACTGGATATAATATTATTCCCACTGAAACTAAAGACAGAAAACCAAAATGTCTCAATGACAAAAATTAAAATTATGCAGTGAACATGAAACTTGACCCTGATTCTAATTTCAAACCCTAAGGTATTGTCACTACATAAGGATTTACCTCAAATGCAATGCTCTGATATATATGCTTCCTTTGCATAAATTCACCTTCACAGAAAGTAGAGTACTTTTTAAGGAACACTTGTACACAAATATAGCAAAACCATTTAGATGGAAAACTAGAAAACTTGACTTCTATTTCCTTTGTAATTCACCAGTGAGCCACATGGTATGTTAATGAAACATTGGATCTTAGAATTCTTATTTTTTTTTCGTTTTGCTACTACATTTATTTCTCTACAGTGTAGAACATATAATGAAATGCTGATGAAAATGACATTGAAATACACAAGTGATGAAAATAAATCCAGAAATACTTCATCTGAATTACATGTTAAATTTCAAAACGAATATGCTTGTATTTAGAATGAAAAATTATATTGTTTTGAAAATTGACCTTACAATATTATAGAATCTATTCTCCTGAGTGATATTCCTTATAAATAACATTTATGATAGAAATTATGCTTCTTATATGTGTAAATCGTAAGCTTTACTAATAATGAATTCATAATGGATATAAAGAAGAAAGCATCTTAATTCATGATAAAACAATGTATCTTGGGATTAAACTCTTCAGTTACAGGTCTTATCATATGTAGAGTGCTTGGGATTCTTCATTCTTAAAATCTAAATTGCAATTGGATTTTGTTATAAATGTGAGGGTAAGAAAGAAACTGTCTAACACTTTGCATTTCTCATCTCTCCAAACTTCTCCAAAATCGGTCCAGAGTCATGGAGATAAACAGCAGCAGTGGTGGCGGCTCAGACTTCATCCTCCTGGGTCTCTCTTCTAACCCGCAGTTGCAGAGGCCTCCCTTTGCCATCTTTCTCGTCATGTACCTAGGTCGCGGGGTGAGGCCCGGCTGGACCGCGCGCGCGTCCCGACCGGCGGAGCGGGGTGGGGTGAAAGGGAGAATTCTTATTTTGAATGCTAAAACCCACACTCTTCTCTCATCAAGTACTTATCTGTTCCCATTTCCTACCGGAAGTCCTGGTGGACCTTGATCGCCTTTCAAGCCAGGTAAGCCAGGTTGTCCAGGTGGGCCTGGATTTCCCCTCTCTCCTTTAATGCCTCCATTTCCAGGAAAACCCCGGGGACCTTCTGGACCTGGTAGACCTTGATAATGAACAATAAATGATCACATTGAGTATAGCATGCTAGGCTTTTAAAATGTTAATTATCTTCATAATATTTTATGCAATTAAATACATTAATGTATGTCAACTAATTTGTTAATATAAAAAATTGTGGCTATTAATGCTGTTTTGTAGCTCTTCGAGTTTACTTTTTTTGACATTGTTTTAGGATGATCTTGTATTTCTGATCTTCCTGCCTCCCTAACTGCCAAATACTAGGATTACATGGATGTGATACTACATTTAGTTTATGTGGTATTAACAATTTCAATTTAATGTTTTGTGTATGCTAGGCAAACACACTATCTTTACATTTTATTTTCTTCTAAACTTTACAATTTTGTATCTAAAATAAAGATTCTAGACGTATTAATATTTGTTTCTATAATCCTTGCAAAAAGTGTTTTGATTTAAGCTACATTGAAACACAGTAACACACCAATTTTGAACTGGAGGATACACGAGAATCACTTGAGGAGGATACTAAAGCATTTTTCTGGATCACTCCGAGTTCTGGCTTCAATATTACTGGGGAGTGGTTTCAAGAATCTACATTCTAACAAGTACCCTATGGAAGGCAAAGCTACTAGTTGTACAATCAACACTTAAAGAACTACTGCTGTAAGTTAATCAGGAATCAAAAACCATCTTTCTTACTGCATTTAAAATAAATTACTTGGGACTGAGGATATTGTGCTTGACCAGACCTTGCAGCTGATTAAATTAAAAAATTCAAATTGCTTTATTATAAGAAGTTGCATTTATCTAGCTTTTATTATACATATTTTTTGTGGAGCTGAAGATCAAACTCAGGGCCTTATGCATGCTAGGCAAGGATATAACTATGAGTAGCATATTATGCAACTAAGATACTTAAATGCGCAAATGTTAATTTCACTTAATTATATGTTTGACTCATGGGAATATTTCAAAATGTTAGAAATTTATTGCTTCAGGGTAGTCCTTTTGAAATTTATTTTTACAATATTTTCAGGGGATGGGATTCTTACTTAGTGGTACAGTGTTTGCTTAGCCTGTCTGAGGTCCTGGCTTGGGATGTATCCTTAGTACTGTAAAAAAATTTTTTTTGTTTCAACTTCATTTTAAAATTAAGGAATTTTTCATGTATCTTAAGACTAAATAAAAATCATTGAAATGGGAATTTGTTATATTGTGTTATGTATTTAATCTGTTGCTCTGAAGATATCATATCAACTAAACAACCAGGTGGTCTTATCTTTGGACAAGTCTTTTGTCTATAAGTAGGAAATAGGTGCTACTCATTTCCAGAGTGCTTAGTGGCTGAGACTGAGACAGTCTTACCTTAAGAAAATATTTATAAAACCCTAGACAATCAATAATTCATAGCAATTCTCTCTCTGATAATCTAGCTTTTAAAAATTATTCCAAAAAAGTGAAAATATATAGGCATTATTTTTAAAGGGACTGTACCATACATATAAGAATGTAGAATACTGGACTGGATAAACAGTAATCTTTCTGAGATTAATAAAGTCAAACTTTTGTTCTCTTCTCCAACTCTTGTAACTCAGAATCAGATGTTATACATAGATAATATACTCTAACAAGACAGAATAGATAATATGATGATTAAAAACACTGGTGTTACAGCACTGGGTTCAAATCCCAGTTCCATTAGTAATTAGCTGTATGATCTTAGTAATACTACTAATCTCTTCAGTTTCAGTTTCTTCTGTAAAATAGAAACAAAAAATAACATCTACTTCTACCAGGTTATTTCAAACATAAATGGCATAGGATGAATAAATTAAATGGTAAGAACTCTTAAATGTTATTTTTGGAATTAACATTATTATTAAAATGAAGGCAAACTGGATCTTACAATGTGAACATGCTTGAATATTTAATTTATTTTTTGTGATTTCATAATTTAGTGCTAATTTGTCTGAAATGTGAGAAAGCAGCAACAAGTTCATGACAATACAGCAATTATTTTTACCTTTATAAAATTAATTCATATATTCACTTTAGCTTTGCAACTAGACAGCACAAAAATTATCTTCCCAATCATAAAAAAAAGGTTGGGATACTTTGTACTTGGAACAAAAACAAAATAGAAACATAGCTGCTTAGCTCAAATACACTACAAAAGGGGTTTCTAAGTAAATATGCTAATGTGTATATTTTAGAGTAGAAATCTGATAGCAAATAATTGTTTAGGAGAAAAATAAATGATCTCTGAGACAACCTCATGATGATGTAGGTTAAGATGGGAATACATGAACCTAAGACTACTTGAAAAGTTACTAAAACTGCATCATTTAGATAAATGCACTGCTTTTTTCCAATTAAAAGGAAATGCTGGTAATTTTGCATGCCTTTTTCAGAACTGATGTTAGAGTCTCTCAAATGGAAATTAATGAGTAACTAATGACAGTAAGGATCATGTTATATTTTAACACTATTCATTAGTTTCCTTCCTCCGTTACTGTAAATAGGCATAAACACAGTTTAATGCAAGTCAGGCAAAAAATTCAGGAAATAAATCCATCTGCAGAGATTATAAATGAACCAGATGCTTGCCTAAATGTTTTAATTGCATCTATAATGTAAAACTAAGGATAGATATAGTTAAAATTCTACTTATCTTTATGTAAGATTATTTATTACAATCAAATTACAAAGGCCTGATATCATTACAAACTCAATTATAAGTAAGTCATTTTACCTTCAGAGCAATGTTAAAACCTAAGTAGATGGTATTTAAGGATAACATGACTCATCAATAACTTCTGAAATGTAGCAAATAAACTGCATTTCTCTTATCACATATATAAACCATTAAAAAAAAGACAGAGAAAAAACTGACCAGTGAAGATTCTAACCTTGAAAACCTGGGAAGACCAGAGTTCACCAAAGCCCAAAGATCGATGTTAGCAGTATCAGACATCACACAGTACAAAATAAGATTATGAGTTAGAAGTGGTTCATATTTTAGCACAAGTTAAACAATAATCACCTTTGCCAGCATATTTCATACCTACAGCCCAACCAGTACATAAACAGAACTATACAGAAGTATAGAGAGACAAATATTTTCAAATAGAGATTGTTCTAGAAAATAAGCTCTTGGTTATTAATCGAAAACAAAAAAAATTCTAATGAAGATAGCTAGCATTTGAGCACTTCTATTGTATCTTCTTAAAGTTAGCCTTAAGCTTGGCAATATAGTACCATTTCCCCAACAGCCTTCATTTACTTTAACAAAGGGATAATTATGAATAAATGTTCAAGTATATCTTGGACTCTGTTATTCTTTAATCCAAACAAGAGGTGAAATTTTATTTGTATGTTCAGAATGATTTGTAAGGCTCACTGGCAAAAAAAATTGACAAAGAATGCTGATCGCTGAACAGAAAAATCAAAACAAGAGTCACCATTGATAATTATAATTTTTATGTACAAACTATTTGAATAGATGTCCATGAAGCTACATTTAGATTTCTATAATTCAACAGGCAGTTATTTTTGTGTATTAGTATGTATAATAATCACTTGAGGAGGAAAAAGGCACATTATTTGTACATTATTGAAGTTGAAAATAAAGATTAAATTTTTTTCCAAAGATATGAAGACTATCAGGGAAAGAGTGCTTGAAGACATTCTAACATGTGATATTCCATCCTGAGCCACAGAAAATATACTTTTTATTATTATTCAGTGCACATATTATATCATGCTATTCACTAGTATAAGAAAGATCATTATAACTTTAGGCAGTCTACAAATACTTTTGTTAGTGTTAAATAACTATAATCACAATTTCCCTTTTCATCTTGCTATGATTTACAAATGCTAAATGTTAACAGAAAAAATAAACTGTGTTATATCCAGTTGTTAAAGCAACTTGGAACTTATTCTTGACTCTACTACTTAACATCTACATTTTTGAGGGCCATTCAATCTCTGAACAGAATGGAAATAGTGTTACTTACATGATTGTGTAATGATCTAAATAAAGCTTTAAAATATAAATCTAATATCTGGCCATGTGCAAGGAACTAAAACAACACAAAGATGAATAAGACCTAAACTCTGCCCTCAAGGAGCTTGCCACAGAAGTATACTATATAGTGTAAATGCTGGCATGCCAGATGCATGAAAATTATTAGTAAATAATTTAAAGCATTAGATAACTGTAAATTTAGAAAATTTTGTATTGTTTGCTTGAATGGTCTCTAAATGACATATGACAAGGTAACTGAAGACTTAGAATAGAGTCAATGGTGTAATTAATTCAAAAAGTTAGAATTCCTATCTAGCATAATTCAGAGTTTCAATAAAACTATTTTATATGTATATTTCAATACAATAATACAAATTCTTATGAAGACCTGCTATGTATATATGAAATGTTAATGGGTCAACAACAAAAGAAATTTTGGGTCATAACAGTAAAACTTCTAAGACTTAAATGTCTAAAAAGTTATATTTTTATCTAGTTATATACCAAGCCAATTTTTGTGTATGAGTCTCTCAATTCATTAATTTTCAAATCACCTAACAGATTTTAACTGAAAAATAAAATAAAACAAAAACTTAGGCCCTTACATGTAAGTGACAATAATAAACTCATGAGTCAATGGATATATTTTCATTCTAGTTTCCTTTTAAATTTGCTGTTTTCAAATATTGTAAAGAAAACACCAGAGACCAGATTCCAATAACTTCAGTTTAAAGCAAGGTTAGTAAATGGGAAATTGTTAAATTGGTTTTAAAGAAATATAATAGCTTTCCTTTTTCTTCTTCAAATATAATCAGTGCCAAAAAAACAGAAAAAAAGATTTTAAAAGGAAGGAAAATTTCTAGCCAGTCATCCAGTTTAGCAGTGACCAAGGCAGCAGAATTATTGGAAAATTAGAGAAGGATTCAAAACTACTTCAACATGCTTCTAAAGTGCTTAATATTCTCTTCATTGTGTGGATAATTAAATTTCATTCTGCCTTAATCTATTTCATGGCATCTATTCAAAACGAATATAAACAGAAGCTCACAAGGATTGATTTGAGGTAACTAAAATCAAGAAAAGAGATAATAAAACTCAGTTATCTACAGCTAAGAGTGTCCTAAAATGGTGTAACTGGCATTGCTCTATTATCTTAGCATATTTGTAACTAGAACTAGTGAAGAGATCATAAACATCAAGTCTTTATATAAGGATGGTAGATTTCTACTAGTAGTATAGTCACTTAACTGAGTAATTAGAAAGCATAAGCCAGTCATAATTATACCAATAACTAATCTTGAACAAGGCTCTTCATTTTGTGAGGGCTAAGCTTTACTCTGCCTGACAATGACACTCACCTTGACCAAACATTACACAAACACTTATCATGCTTCTTCTTGCTAGTTCTCATCCCTGCATTCTGATTTTTCCTTCCAAGGCCAGTTAAAGCAAAAATCCCATTATTAATTTAGTGACCCTCAACCTTCAAAATCATCGACCCTAACATATGATCAAACTCCTCATCCCTAACTTTCCATGTCTAAATCCTTGACATATCTTTAGCAAAGTTTTATTGACCACACCAACATTTTTCCTCATTAATTTCCTGTTTCATTCCCTTGAAAATAAATTGGCAATTCTCTACTTGTCTATGCACTATTGGGAGTTAAATTTAATCACTTTCTCCTGCTGCAATAGTATCTACTCTGTTGCAGTTGACTTGAATAAAATCTCTCTTGTCATTTTTAGCAAAGGTCTACTGAATAAAATGGGTATATATATGTGTGTGTAAATATAGGTCTATAGGGGAATTAGAAACCAGAGAATCAATTTACCTGGAAATATATGGCTTCAAAACATATATCATGAAAGATTGTAACTTTTTAGTTTATGGCAAGGAAAAGTATCCTGTCAATCTCAAAAGCCATACCAGAGGATTATTCTTTGCTTTTCTTAATTCCTTCCTACAATTTTCAGATTATTTTAAAAATAAAAACAGTCAAATGTGCATGGCTCTTGAATCCAAATTAGTGACATGTCTTTGACTAAGAGTTAGCAATTTTATTTGGGTAGCTTTTGGTAATTTTTCTGTGGTGTACTTGTTTACACATATGTTATAAAAATTATGAGCCTCTAATCTGTGTTGATTTGAGTGCTTTTAAAAAATTTTATACCTATTAGTCCTTCACCGCAGTACAGAAAAGATAAAAAGATTCACTTCAGTCCAAATGAAACGTAAAATTTTAGACAAACCTGTTAAGGCACTATAAAAGTTCAATTAAAATTACATAAAGTTATGAAATGTAAGTGTTTAATTCAAATAACTTGCTATCTCAACCTGGGAGACCCTTGCATTCCAGGGTTATCCATATAGGTTACCATGAAAAACTGAATTGGCATATAGACTCTTAAAAATATATTAAACACTTCTATTTGTCATATATGTATACATTCTCATATATATACCCATACGTAACTTATCTACATAAGAAAAATTTCACATTTCATGCAGTTAATACTTTGGAGTTAAAGAGCTAACCTTCAGGACCTGGACAGAGATGAAAGTTCATCAAGACCCAATGTCATCATTAACAAAAAGGAAAGATAATGAAAACTGTTAGAAATATTAAGAAACTATAATGTTACACTAAATACTTTCAAATTAAATATATAATTCAATAATGATATTCTGAAAGTTCATATTCATGCACATGAACATAAACCAAATTATCTCCATTTGGCATTAATACTAAAATGAAAATTGTACATGTACTATATTTTGAAAGTTTAAAATTCATTACAATATTCATTTCTCTGAGCTCAGACTCAGAACAATTAATTTTATGTGCAATTAGGTTTTAATTTCACTGTAAATTTGTAGTTCATAAAAAATTGAGAAGTTTAACAGTTAACACACATACATACTTCTGAGTAGTTTTGCTACCATTTCTTTAGAATAGTATTTTTAAAAGCACTTCTATGATTAATGTTGATGTATTTTACAGTATTGTTCGAAAGTGAGCTCTGTTATTCATAATGAATAACTGCATTGTTACTGAATATACAAAGGATAATAGTTTGGTTTATTTTCATTATTACGTGCAAAACAAAGCAAGGCATTTCATGCAGATAAGTTAACATGGCTGAGAATATTTTCACTGGTTTTCTTCAAGAGCAAACAAAGGAAAAACATAGTACCGTCTAGAAAAAGTACAGTCTGATCATACTAAAAATGGTATTGAAAGTGCTGCTCGAACCCCATACATATTATTTAGTTCATATGTACAGGGCATATATTATGAAAATCAAACTCAATCACAATTTACTGCAATTTAAATGTAATTTGTCATTTTAAAGTGTGTCATAAAAATGAGTTAGGAACATTTAAAAATGAAAGAACAATTTGGTTTCATCAATTTCATATTTCCCTTTTAAAAATATATTGAAGAACACAATTTCAATTACCAGAAAAAGTAAATATCAAGTCTTAAAAAATTGGCAATAGTTTATGACCAGTGATTGAACTCAGCAACATTAATCCAGGATGAAAATGAACATATTTACAATTTAGTTAAATGAAATGACACAACAAAGACACGAAATGAAAAGGTGAATATTGGATTAGATTTGAGCTACCAGAATAGAAAGCATAAGACAGATGACGTATACATGTAACGATGAAATTAAGAAATTGTGAGTACATTTGATCATGCTGTGATGCTAAAGATAAATTTAATAGCCTGGTTCCTAAAGAAAATAGGGTGTTTTTTTTTTTTAAATCGTGCCTCATGACATTTGCTACTCATGTGACAGACCCATAAAAAAACTTCTGGTATGGACCACAAGCATCTATTTGGTGATCACTAAAATAATTTCTGTGATGACATGCTGAGAAGAAGCTTGCTTTAAAAAGGCATACAGCATTTTGTTGCCAGGTTATCAGCAAAATTTTGTATTTAATAAGACTAACAAGATCATAATTTCCTTTTTTCCTCTAAGTTGTTTTGCTTAGACTTTAAATAAATGAAAAAATACATTACTAAAACAAAGAATATATTAGAAGTCATGAAAATGGAAGAAGTTAGGTTATAAATCAAGTTACTTTACTGTAAAAGTATTTACATTACAAATATTGAAGTCTTAAAGACTGAATAACCTGTCAACAAAATGAAATAAATGGACTAGTAAAGAGAACATTCCTCTAGTACTCATGAGCATACCTGGTCTTCCTGGAGGACCTTGAGGCCCAGGGTTGCCTTTAGGACCTTCTAATGCTGGACCTGGAGAACCAGGAGGACCTGGGGGACCCTGCATTCCAGGAAAACCCTGAAAGCCTGGTTCACCCTTTGGACCTGGAAGGCCAGGGTTTCCTGAAAGGCCAGGTGACCCTCCATCACCCTTCTGACCTGTAAAAATAGAGTAAAATTAGAGAATGCATTAAATGATATTGAGTTATAAACTTGACTCCAAGGCTAATACTATTAGATAAATCTACTAAGACAATTTCTATTTAAAATCTATTCTCTCAAATGCTTTTTCCTATTAAAAATATATATCTGTTTTCAGAAATGTTTATTAGAACACATAGAAATGCAGAAACCATACCAGCATCCTAATAGGTATCCCTTCCATTTGGACATAGAACAATGATCACATGACTAGTAGTTAGTGGAGAAATTAAAAAGTAAAAAAAAGAAGATCATAGACTATCTTCAAGAATGGGTTTAGAATAAATGAAGACAACTCTGGAAATGACTTTTTTGTGTTTGATTTTTGAGACTAATGAAAGATAGAAATTCATTAGCTAATATGTAATTTTGCATACCATTATAATAAAAAATATATAATCACAGTCTAGATAAACTACTCAACATTTTCTACACTACTAATGTTTAAGAGCCATGAAAACTGTGTGACAATAAACAATAATGTTCACATTGGGTCCTTGGAAAAGATGTTAGAATCTTTAGAGAATATGGTTGAAGAAAAGCTACTATAGAATTGTCAAAGGTCATTTTAAAATGTAGACATACATATTCGTAATTTTCAATCTATTAACTATTTAGTGTTTTTCATAAGATTAAGCACCAGAGAAAGAAGGTATATGAGCATGTACAAATATCTACATATAAAGATGGAGTCCCTCCCCATGAGTGTGTTTGTGTGTGTGTGTGTATCTGCATGCATGTCTTTTGTGTGTATGTGTATATACACGTTTGTCTTTCACTCATCTTGCTATATTGCTCACACTTGCTAGGAATTCTTTGTATAGACCAGGCTGACCTTATACATTCAATCCTATTGGCATAGCTGTCACAAACCTTAGGATCACAGGTGTGAGTCATCATACCTAGCTCTAAGATAGAGTTTTCAGGACTCTATTATTTTTTTATCAGTATATTATTTCTGCAGAATTTCCTTATAATGATTTAATGCTGCTTTCATAGAGAGAAAAGAATGGTTCCTCGTTAATTTTTTTTTAAATTTAGTGCAGATATCTCTAACTTTCAGAAGAAAGTGTAGGGAGTACATTTTAAGAAGTAGGACAAAGTAGGACTTCCTGAATAGAAACCCATTTGCACAGAAACTAAGGTCAACAATTGATAAACAGAACAGGAAACTAAAAAACTTCTGTTTAGGAAAATGACGATACCAAAACGTTGTTAATTGAGGAAATAGGCAGATTACAGAGCAGGAAAAAATTTTCTCCAGCTGTACATGTCCAGAATACAGAATAAACTAAAAAAATAAATATCATCAAACCAAATAACCCAATTAAAAATGGGCTACCAACTGAAACAGACAGTATTCAAAAGAAGAAATATAAGTATACAAAAAAATCTGAAAAAGTTAGTCATCTTTAGAAATCAACCTACTATGCGATTCTATCTTTCTCCAGTCAGAATGGCTAAGATTGAAAAAATAAATAACAACTAATACTAGTGAAGATGTGGGGGAAAAGGAAGACCTCATTCCCTGTTGGCGGGAATGGAAACTAGTCCCACCACTGTAGAAGACAGTGCGGAGTTTCCTAATAAAACTAGAAGTAAAACTATCTTAGAATTCAGCTCTACCACTCTTGAGTATATTTCTGAAAGATTTTATACCTCACCATAGAGATACATGCATACCTATGCACATTGTGGCACTATTCAAAATACCAAGAAAATGGAATTAGCCTAGATGTCCATCAGCTGATGAATGGATAATAAAAATGTGGTCCATATATACATGGAATATTATTCAGGTACTAAAAAAGATGAAAATAAGAAATTCACAAATAAATGGATGGGCTGGAAAAAGCTACTGTGTGAGATAACTCAGGCACAGAACGGCAAACAATGGTTGTTCTTGTGTGTGGATATTGGCATTAAACCTTCAGATTTTTGCAACTTGCAGTTTCTAGCCCAGAAGCTTCTTTTAGCAGCAGATGTCTTTCCTCATAGAGTAAATGACTATGGAGCACTCATTCCCAGGCAGAACATGAGCCCATTCCCACAAGGATCAGGGAAATCACAAATCAGGGAGCAGAAAGATTTAAACCACCTTCAATCTTAAACAAATGACCATGGCAATAGAGGTGCCATGAACTAAGGAAGACTGAGAATTTCAGTCCTCAATGTGACATATACTCTATCCTCCAAAGTTGAGGGATTTCTGAAAAACAGGTGGTAGAAAGAATGTAAGGGCCAGAAGACAGGGAAGGGAGGTTATGAGATCCTGTCTTCCAAAAGTAACACAATGGCTATCAAAAAGCCATTACACAGCTGGTAACTCAGACACCTATGAGCAATCTCCTTGGCTAATGTTCAACTTTAAATTGATAAGAAACTCACAGGGCTCTACAAAGTTCTGATGATCAATGGAAAAATATATCTAGTAGTGAGCAGAACCTATCAGGTGGCAAGAAAAATTTCAACTTCAGAACCACACAAAGGATTTGAATAGAAAGGAAGACCAAATGGGGGGAGGGTAGAGGATAAAGTGGAAATAGGGGACAACAGAGGGGAGAGTAAATGGAAGGCTTTGTATACACACAAAAGAGCAAAAAATCAATGAATAAATGTAAAAAATTAGTGAATCTTATTTCATACTATAGTTTTTATCTTATTTCTGTTATCTCCTCAGCATGTATGAAGTCAAGAAATAATAATAGGATTTCCATAAGGATGGTTTTTGTATAACACAACTCTTTACATAAAGTGGAACAGGAACTAGTTTCAGGTGTTACTCTGGCTTTGAAGTATTGGAGTTTGCATTGACAGTTTAAAACAGTAAATGAAAAAGATGAAAAAAATGAATGTACTTGAGAATATTTTCATTTTATGGATATATTTAGCTTGTTTACAAAGGTTTACCAGGAAGTCCTGGGAGTCCAGGGGGTCCGGGGATTCCAAAACCTGGTTGACCTGCCAGGACACAAAACAAAAACAATTCAAACAGATAATAAATGAAACAATGACAAATTCTATTCAGATTAGTGGGATTTGTATTTAGTGCTATAATGTATATTACATAAAACATGCTCAGGCTGATAATCGACTCTCGTCTCTGTCTGTCTGTCTTCTGCTGGACAAAACCCAGAGCTTATACATTTTAGACAGAAACATTACTACTGAGTTACACCCATGCCCTCTGAAAATTAACTACTAACATAGAACAATTCTAACAGTATACAGATATAAATTGTATGTGTGGCCACAATTACAGCCATTTGGTCTTTGACAAAGGGGCCCAAAGAATCCAATGGAAAAAGAACAGCATCTTCAACAAATGGTGCTGGCAAAACTGGATCTCCACATGCAGAAGATTAAAGCTGGACCCGTACTTGTCACCAGGTACAAGAGTTAATTCCAAATGGATCAAGCCTTGATATCAGGCCAGAGACTATAAAAACCATAGTTGAAAGGATAGGGAACTCCCTCAAGCTGATTGGGCTAGGCCAACATTTCCTAAACAGACATCCAATGGCACAGTCACTGCTACCAACTCTCAACAGTTGGGATCTTGTGAAATTAAAGAGCTTCTGTTCAGATAAAGAGATTGTCATACAAGCTCAAAGGCAACCCACAGAATGGGAGAAAATTTTCACTAACCACACATCTGATAGAGCTCTGCTGTCCAGAGTGCACAAAGAACTCAGAAAACTAAACACCAAGGAAACCAATGGCCCAATTAAAAAATGGGCCCTGGAACTTAAAAGAAATTTTACCAGGGATGAAATTAAAATGTCTAACAAATACCTTAAAAAATGCTCCATTTCCTTAGCCATCAGGGAAATGCAAATCAAAACTTCCCTGAGATATCATCTCACCCCGGTCAGGATGTCAAAAATCCACAATACAAACAACAACAAATGCTGGAGAGGATGTGGAGAGAGGGGAACTCTCCTACATTGCTGGTGGGAATGCAGGCTCATACAGCTACTCTGGCGAGCCATCTGGAGATTCTTAAAGAAATTGAAGATTGAAATGCCATATGACCCTGCTATTCCACTTTTGGGAATAACCCCCCATACAGTAGAGGTTCACCTCGATACACAAGCACGACCATGTTCATAGCAGCACTGTTTACAATAGCAAAGACATGGAATCAACCCAAATGTCCAACAGTTGACGAGTGGATAAGGAAACTGTGGTACATCTATACAATGGAGTACTATTCAGCTATCAAAAAGGATGAATTACTGGAATATGCTGGGAAATGGATGTCATTAGAAACAATTATATTAAGTGAAGTATCCCAAACCCAGAAAATTAAGCACTGTATGTACTCCCTAATAGGTGGCTCCTAGTACCAAACCCATCCAGCCCACCTTGA
The DNA here is from genome assembly GCA_023101885.1 of Typhlomys cinereus. Classification (NCBI taxonomy): domain Eukaryota; kingdom Metazoa; phylum Chordata; class Mammalia; order Rodentia; family Platacanthomyidae; genus Typhlomys; species Typhlomys cinereus. The sequence goes on from JALPQD010000574.1 coordinate 1,168,297, forward strand.
GACACTCATAGGTAAATCTATGTATTACCTACAGTAATTGCAAGGATTATGAACAGGAGGGATGGGGTTGGAGGACCACACCGGAAACAAGGAGAGAAGTGACCATGTTACAGTAGAGAAAATAGGCCTCCATCTAGGACTGCAAGTAAGTAATGTGACACCTGGTTAAGTTCACAGATGTTCGTTCCTGATCATTTACAACTAAGGTGGTATGATCTCTCCAGAAGGGGAGGGCATATAGTCTGGCAGATAAAAAGTAACCATATTCCAAATGCGTGATTGACCCTTTCCTCACTGAGGTTTCCTACTTTTATTACATCTACCCTTGAATGTGCTCTTATAATAAGACTCCAGTTTAACAGCTTTTTGTCTCTGACCAGGGGGTGACATACAGTGCCCATCAAGATGGAGTGAAGGGCATTGCAGGAGCAGCAAAACTGCAAAAGAAAATCAACAGCCCAAGGTGAATGAGAGAGAGAGAGAGAGAGCCCAGCCCAGTCCCCAACCACCCGGGAGCCCCACGTGTCCCGGCAGCGAGCACCCAGGCCAACTGCGGCTTGGCCTGTGCCCCCTGCCCGGACGACCCCAGCCCCCTCTGCGCCGCCCCGTCCCCGCCCACCGCCCGCTGCCTGCTGCCCAAGGTGAGTGAGAGAGAGAGAGAGCCCAGCCCCCAACCACCCTGGAGCCCCACGCGTCGGGCGGGGAGCACCCAGGCCCACTGAGACTGCAGTTTAGCCTGGGCCCCGCCCTGGACCCAAGCCCCTCCCATCCTCCCGCCCCGTGCGCCTAGCCACCCCCCTGGATCCCAGGTGAAGAATTCTGCCATTGAGTCAGGGAGCGAAAGAGCCCAGCCCAGCCCTGACCCCCACCCGGGAGCTGCCCGGCCAGCAGCATCACGCTGCGCGGCCTCTGGCTTTGCCCCCGGGCCCCGCCCCTCTCCGCGCCCACCTTCCCAGGTCGCAGGGGAAGAATTCTGCCATCAACATCAGACCTTCTGCCTCTCTGGCCCACCGGGCACCTACACACGTGGTCCATGGAAGACACACTGCTACTTAGAATTCAATAGAGCCCAAAGGAAACTCAAGCAAAATTCTAAGGAACAAAGGGAACACAGGCCATACATCTGGACTCCACTACAATCATTACATCATGTGGGCGAGTTTCTTCTCATCCAGCCCAAAGATAAGTAAACTTTTTCTTTTCACCTTACTGATCCTTTAAAGTATCAATGCTGTAAATCAACTTTCTCATACAACCACCCCAAAACATACAACTCCAGGGAGTACACCACTCACCCCCACATTTCACCAAGATACTAAATCGGAAAAGTGCACTACCAAACTAATATTCACCCCCTGGTAACATAACCTGACTTAACTGACGTACTAACGGCCAAGTAGCCTCAACAAGGATATAATAATAACAATACACAAACATACCCAATCCAAGGCAAGCACTAGTAATAACTGGCAAGCGTAACAATACTAACTACATCGATTCAGTGAAAAACACAGAAACTGAAAGGTCCTAAAAAACAAAACAAAAATGTACAAGTCAAAGTGCAGATCCACGAGAAACAAAACCCAAGAAGACCAATCTCCTGCCAAAAGAATCAATCCCATAATGAGGGATTCCGACCAGAACAAATCCACAGAAAATAGCCATGAAAGTCAGACCCAACATAACAACTTTCAGAGTATGATCTTTACTATGATTAATACTATGAAAGAGGAAATCCGAGAAGAGTAAAACAACCGTATCAACCACTTCGAACAGGAACACAACAGGCACTTGGAGGAGTTGAGAAAAACAGTTCAAGAAACAAAAATAGGTATGGAGCAATTAAAACAGTCTCAGGCAGAGTTTAAAATTGAACTAAAAGAGAAGTTATTTTCCACCCAAAACTCAACAGAGAGTCTTATCAGCAGAACAAATGAGGCAGAAAATAGAATTTCAGATCGTGAAGACAAAGTGGGAGAATTGACCAGCTCAATGGAAGAGATTGTTAAAGCCAAAAAGATCATTCCTGATCATGTACAACTGAGGGGGTATGATATCACCAGAAGGGGAGGGCATATAGTCTGGCAGATGAAAAGAGATCATTTTGCAAATGGGTGACTGAACCCTCCGTCACCGAGGTTTCCTGCTTTTATTACATCTACTCTTCAATGTGCTATTATAACAAGACTCCAGTTTAACAGTTTTTTGTCTCTGACCAGGGGGTGACATACAGTGCCCATCAGGATGGAGTGAAGGCATTGCAGGAGCAGCAAAACTGCAAAAGAAAATCAACAAACCACAATCCAGAACTTCAGAGACTCTATATCATCCACATAGAACTAAGCCAGCCTAATCTCCCCCCTTCCTGAAGCTCAGGGACATTTGCGGAAGAGGGGGCGGTAAGATTGTAGAGCAAAAGGATGGGGGGAACAATGATTTGAAGAGTCTCCACACTAGATAGGGCTGAAGCAATCATAATAAGACTTTGCATGCCCTGCACCATGTCCGTCACACTATTGATCTCACAAAGTCTAACATCGGCTAAAGGCGCCAAGAGCCTTGGAGGCAAGGGATTGACAGCCACAGTAGTGTTCCTATGCTTAAGGGGAACACGAGAAAGGGTTCAGGGAAATGCCACTGGGTCCTTTTATGTCATCGGAAAGGAGGACCAAGAGTAGAGTTAGGCATACACAATAAAGGACTCTCTGGAATTGGGGGGAGGCACTGGGAGATGGGGAGGGAGGGAGGGGGGGGAGCGAGCAGGGGGTTCGCGGGGAGGAGGAGAGGGGGAGGGAACTGGTCTACTTATTAAGTTTGTGTGAGCGGAAATAATAATAAAAAATGTTAAAAAATAAAACAATAATAAATAAATAAATAATAGATAAAAACAAACAAAAAAAAACAACAACAAAAAAAAAGAAAATCAACAAACCACAATCCAGAACTTCAGAGACTCTATATCAACCACCTAGAACTAGGCCAGACTAATCTCTCCCAATCCTGAAGCTCAGGGACATTTGCGGAAGAGGGGGCGGTAAGAGTGTAAGAGCAAAAGGATGGGAGGAGCAATGATTTGCAAGATTCTCCACACAATAGTTGGGGCCAAAGCAATCATAATTGGACTTTGCATGCCCTGCGCAATGTCCAACACACTCTTGACCTCATAAAGTCTAGCATCTGCTAAAGGCACCAAGATCCTTGGAGGCAAAGGATTGGCAGCCACAGCAGTGTTCCTATGCTTAAGGGGATCACGGGAAAGGGTTCAGGGAAATGCCACTGGGTCCTTGTAGGTCATCAGAGAGGTGGGCCCAGAGGACAGTCAGGCATGCACAAGAAAGGACTCTGGGAATTGGGGTGGGAGGCACTGGGGGATGGGGAGGGAAGGGTGAGGGGAGGGGGAGCAGGGGGTTCAGGGGGAGGAGGAGGGAAGGAGGGAACTGGTGTACCTATTAAGTTTGTATGAGCTGAAATAATAATAAAAATGTATTAAATAATAAAAAAATTATATGTGTGGCATGATGAGTACCAAATATTTTATATACTTATATAAAAATACACAAATGAAATATGGGTTACACAGTGAAACAGCAAAACTTATAAAAGGTGGGTCATTTTTTATCATGAAAAAATAGGCTTTTATAGAAAAATTAAATTTGGAATTTTGTTTAGAAGAAGTCAACTTTTTCAACAAACATGGGCTAATAATCATGGTACAGAAGAAGACATAATTATGGAGGGAAGGTGTTGTGGTAACTTAGAAGCTAAAAAAGAAGATATATTTTCAGCAAGGGTATAAAAGGACAAATTAACACAGAACAGGAGGAAATTAGAAAATTAGAAAAAATGTAAAAAAATTTATGGTACCTGGTTCCCCCTTCTGTCCTGCTGGTCCCGGAATACCATCTTGACCTGGTTTGCCTTTTTCCCCTGGAAGTCCTGGTGGTCCTGGGCGACCTCCGCCACCTGAAGAAGGGCACACAACATATTATACCAGCCATTCTAACTTCCTATCATATCCATTTCATTTCCCCCATTCAAGCTTCAAATAATTCTATCCTCTGAAATATACCTTTAAATCATTAAATCTTACATTGACAAAAAGTAAACTAAGAAGGATAATAATAAAACACAATCTAATCATTCAATATCCATATAGTTTTAGTTTATCATTTTAATGACTTTAGAAATATCCAAAAGAGTATAAGATATAGGGCGGTGAGGGGTGTTATAACAGTGACTACTTTCAAAGTCAGTAAACAAAATTATTGCTACAGCTTGTCATTCTAAAAAAAAATCACAGTTCCTATTTTCTATGATAAGGCATTTGAATTACTCTCCTAGAAAAAAACGAGCCTACAAAATGCCCAATAGTGATCGTTTAGATAATTTTTCAATTAACAGTTGTTCACTTCGTGACTAGTATGCAGTGATAAGTGACTGGTAACCTTAATTCTTTGCCCTGAAAATATCACAGCAGAATGCTTTTTGAATTTCCCAAACCGAGTATGATAAGCTAGTTTTATAGAACAGCCAAGTCTTGTCATGCTTACCTACAGGACCAGGTTCTCCTGGAATTCCAGGGTTCCCAGGAGGACCACTAATACCTTTTGGTCCTGGAAGGCCTGGAGTTCCTAGAATAAAAGGCTCAATTTAAAAATAAAAAATAAAAAGCACATTTTTAAGAGCTATAAATCAACTTTAGGCTGAAGATTAACATAGTGAAGAACAAAATTAATTCCAAATATTGTTCATTATCTGATAATATCATTTTAAATGTATGTATCTAGAGGTTGACATTATGATGTATTCACATATTACATTTTAAACTTCATCAATGATGCCACAAATGAGACTGTGAACCTTCAAACTAATAAAATTGTTAATTACTTAGGGAAGTTTTCATAGGGGCTGAATCCATTTTACACTACAAAATGGTCATGAATCAATGGGGAAAAGGGGTGGAAGGTTATGTTTAAAAGTGGTATGTTAGTGTGTTAAGGTGACAAGGTGTCCCGTTGTGCTGCTTAGGGTTAATTGTGAACTTGACAAAATTAAGAATCACCTGGGAAATAGTCATCTAGTCATGTCTGCGGGATATTATATTGGTCATATTAATTGAATTAGCAATCCTGTCCATTGTAAGCAACCCATTCCCTGGACAGGAGATCCTGAACTGTGCGAATAAAGATAACTGAATAGTACATGCATTCTTTGCTCTCTACCTCTTAAATGAGGATGTAATACGATTAAGTGGTCAAGCTTTTGCTACCTTAACTTCCTCACCATAATTTACTATATTATATCTGGAACTGTGAGCCCTTCTCCCTTAAATTACTTATGTTAAAGCATTTAATCATAGCAACAGGAAAATGAAATAAAATAGTACTTAAAAATATTCCATTCCATAGTTGTTTTTTAATCTAATCATCTGTTGTCAGGCGTGATACTGTTTCCAGAGCTTAGTGATTATTAATATAGTGACTATGAACACTATTACACAGGCTTTTGTTGTAGATGTATGTCTTTATCTTGGGTAAACAGCAAACAGTGGGATTGAAGGATCACAGAAAAGATGCTCTTTTATTTCAATAAAAAATGCCAAACTGGTTTACATTCATAATGGCAAAGTATGGTAAATTGAGTTGTTACAGATTTTTCTGTAACATATGTGGTAACATCAGTTGTTTTAACAATTGCCATCCTGGTAGAAATGAGATATTAAAGTGTTTTACTGTAGTGGTTAATGACACATTGGTCACCTTTTACATATTCACTGGCCCACTGCATGTCTTGTTTCCTGAAATGTCAGTTCAAAATTTTCTTTATTTGCAAAAATTAGGTTATATGTATTATTATTGAGTTACAGAAGCTATTACTATCATAGATATTATCAGATTAGTTTGCATATATTTCCCCATACATGATTTTTCTTTTTACTTTCCTAGTGGTATGTTTTAATAAAAAGTTTAAAATTTTGATTAATCTAGGAGGTTTTTTTCTTTTGCAGTTACTGCCTTTTGTATCTTAAGAAATCTTTACTGAAGTCTTTTCCTATTGGATTTCTTGATAGTTAGTATTGTCAACATGATATATGGTAGGCAGTACTGACACATCAAGAAGGATTTTCTAGATAAGGCTAGCCTATGGATGTATCTGGCAGGGACTGTACTGACTACATTAAACGATGTGGCAAAACTCATCCCAAAAAGCAGATGGGATCACTCACTAGGTAAGTGGTCTGAGATTGTAAAAAGTTAGAGAGAGTGGGCAAACTGTCATGTGTTCATCAGTTACTTTCTATTCTAGACTATGATAAAATATACAAGTTCCCTCAGCTTGTGCTGCTGTGATTTCCCTGTTATGAAGAACTGTATCCTGGAAGTGTAGACTAAAATAAAACTATCCCCTAAATTGTTTGGGTTAGGTATTTGGAGGCAGCAATGTTAAACTAACTTGTCATTTACATATACGAGCCACTTTCTTGCATGAGTTTTTTTTCTATGCTTTACATTTTGCTATACCAATCTAATTATTGACCTTAACTATAGAATCCCATCTTAATTTTTGTACAACCTGAATCATACAGTGCAAGTGAAACTAAGAGTTTTCTTATCAAAATTATTTTTGGATATTCTACAATCTTTTCATTTTTCTTTATATATATATATATTCAATGGGGTAACTGAAAAGATGTCTCAGCTGTTAAAAGCTGAGAAGAAGGCTCAGTTATAAGGTTTGGGTCTCCATATCTGTTGCAGTCAGCCTGCATGGTTGCTGATAAACAACCATCAAAGGACTTAAGGAAACAAGGGGTTTATTTGCTTACAATAGTCCAGTTACAGTTCTCAGTCCAGCTTGACGGGAGAGAATGCACCAACAATAGGGCTGAGGGAACTGGCCACACCATCTCTACATAACGGCTGAGAGAGGGACGATCCTTACTTGCCAGACTAACATGTCTGGCCAAGTATACAAAAGGATGCCAACTCTCTCAACCAGCTCTGATTTTTATTCCAGGGCCGAGTCCCACCCACCATAAGCTGGACCTTCCCCATCAGCTAGACAATTTCCTCCAGGTTTGCTCTGGGCTTAACTCAACCATAAATTCTCTACAATATGCCCAGAGCTCAAACTTTCAACTGTCAAGTTGACACTTGTGTCTAACTATGACAATGTAACACATAAAATGTTGGGTGAGTGTGGCAACCACTGTAATTCCAGCAAGGGAAAGCAGGTTCTGAGAATCCCCAGAGCAAGTTAGCTAACTAGACAAGCCTTGTCAGGGAGCTCTGGATTTGATTGTGGATGCATCCTCAAAGAGAATAAGATCAATTGAACAGGACATCAACCTCAAACAGGTAAAAAATTTCAAATATAGGAAAAGATGCTGTACACAAGCATTAAGCATAAAAAATCTGATATATTTTTTTACTTCATATTTTATTTTATTTTATTTTATTTTGTATTTCCACTCATACAAACTTAACAGATATACAGGTTCCCCCTCCCTCCAACCCCCTATCCCCCTGTGCCCCCCAACCCCCCTTCCCTCCCCATCCCCCAGGGCCTCCCCCTCCCATCCCTGGAGCATCCTTTAATGAGCATGCCAAACTCTCCTCTGGGTCCTCCTCTCCGATGAGGTGCAAGGACCCAGTAGCATTTCCCAGAACGCTTTCCTGTGTTCCTGTTAAGCATAGGAACACTACTGTGGCTGTCAATCCCTTGCCTTCCAGGATCCTAGTGTCTTTAGCAAATGCTAGATTTTGTGAGGTTAATAGTGTGTTGGACATTGTGCAGGGCATGTAAAATCCAAATATGAAAAATCTGATATGTTTATGTTGATATTGGATTCTAAAAGAAAAATGATTCTAAAAATAAATGGAGTCTAAATATAATGACAAAGAGTTGACTCTAAGAAGCCTAAATTTCCTGAATTTCACACACACACACACACAATTTCTATGGAAAAACGAGTTGATAAAATTCTATAAGCAAATTAGGAATTAAAAATAATTCTCTTTTGCTTCTGGTATGCTTATTGAGTTGTATCATTATCACTAAAATTAATTTTATCTTATTTTTATGTAGTACTGATTATTGAACCCAAGTGCTATTCACATGCTAATCACTTGCCAAAATGAAACAATTCCCCTAGTCTCATGATTATAATTCAAATTGGTTTTACTACTCATAAAGTAAGGTTCCAAAAGAGAGAAGTGGGAAATAACTTCCAACTGTGCCTTTTGAAGAACAAAGTTTTAAATCTTGAGGAAGTTGAATTTTTCTTTTTCTTTTTTTTTAAGTGAATAAGGGGTTTTGTTCTTGCTTATGATTCTGAGTAGAGCTCATGGTCTAGCTTGGCAGGAGAGTTCATACCAACATCCAGACCCAAGGGAACTGGCCAAACCATAGCCATAGGAATTGCTGAGACAGAGGTAAATCTCTTCACTATGACTAAGAATCCTGCCAGAGTATTTTACTAGCTCTCTCCATCTTATCCACTTGCCCAGAGAATGGTCCCCCGCCATTGTAGGTTAGGTCTTCCCATGTTAATTAGATATTTCCTGCAGGTTTTGGATTTGTCCCAACTACCAATTCTTCATAGACATGCTCAAAGCTCAGGCTTCAAATGTCAATTTGACACCTGTATCCAACCGCAACAGACACATTTATTTTCCTGGAAATCATCTGTTTTTCCCCCCTTAGGAAATATTTTTTGTACATTTATTTTTTTCTACTTTCACAAATATACTGAGTAAAGAAAAAAAATTGACAGTCCCTATGCAGAGGAGCATAGAGTGAGGAAAATAGGAGCAGAAAGCCTTGAGCTGATCCAGTTAGAACCCAGGGACAAAATACACTAGAAGTAACAGGAATATGGCACTTCCTGATAAAATATTGGTCAGAGAGGTCTTAAAGGCCCAAAAAACATTGTAGGCATTTGCCATTGCTCTTGGCTGCTCTCCAAAAACTGTCAGTAAGACCATATTACTGAAGATGCAACATTTATGAATAATAGAACATGAGAAAAATATATCAACTGGAATTGGTCTGAGGACTTTCTCCTTGCTGGGTAGTTTACACAGTACTAAGGAATACTGTAGATGCTACTGAGGGAGAGAAATAATCACAAGCCCCATAAAAAGCATGAGATCTGTAAGTTGCAATAAAAATCACCATGGCAACAGGTGACCACCAGTGTAATAGTAGCATGAGTATCAAAGAGACAACCAACACCTTTCTGATTGGACTCAAAACCTGCTTGTCAGAATGGAACACGTACCTTTTACTGGAAACTAGAACAAGAACCAAAAAAAGGTAAGGAAATAGATCAATAGGGAAGACAGTCAGTAAACTAATAGGAAGGAAGATAGTACATCAAACTACTCTGTAAATACCTGTTACTACACCCATAGAATTGGAACTTACAGTGAAAACCTTTTGGATCTAAAGTTAGATGAGTGAAGGGAAATGCACTTATCAGTGGGGTGGCCTGAAGAGAGGTAACTTGATATACCTTGGAGGCCTGAGGCCCCACAGGAGTAGACAAGTCAGAGTGAACCCTGGGATCCATAGAAGCATAAAGGTGGGAGTGGGAGTGGGAGGGAATGGTGAAGGGAAGGGAGGGGATGGGACAGAAGGGGGAGGGACAGAAGCTGAGATGAATACTCAATATGTTTGTTAAAGTAGAAATATATCTATATTTATATATAAATAAAATATATTTTAATATATATGATATATAATATATATCAAGTAAAAAGAATACTTAATATGGTATACACTAAAGTGTTTGATGGAAAAGAAAAAATGTAGTCCCTCCTGAATGCAGGAAAATCATAATGATGCTGACTATCATCATGTCTATTATGTATTATATTGAAGGTACTAACTAGTGTAAGACAAGAATAAAATTACAAAGAACAAGAAGAAACAAAAAATCTGAGTTGATAAATGAATTTACAAAATCAAAATAGCATAAAATCTTAAAATTAATTAGTGAAAATAACAATTTCTATAAGTTGAAATTTCTAAAATCAATTAATTCTCTATACTTTTAACAAAGTGGAAAATCAAATGAAAATAGCAATATTACTAAAAATGCCACTGGAAGGCATCAAGGCATATCTCTTGGTGTAAGTCTTGCAAAAGTTGTATTCTTGAATCAAGTTAAATACTCTAAATAAATGTGGAAAGCATGTGTGTTGAATTGGAAGGCTGAATATAGCTAAAATATCAATTATTCTCAGTTATCTCAAAATTTATTGTAATATTAATACAACACCATGAAGATGTATTCTAGTAAAAATTTATTAAGAGATTCCTAAGTTCTGGAAAAGATTTTTAATATCCCAGGCAATAATTTAAAAATGTGAACAAAGTTGCAGTACCTGTACTATCATATTTCAAAGTTAAACATAATTTTACAGAATTCAGATGGCTTTGTATAAGAGCAAAATGGAATAGAATACAATAAATCAGATTAGAGAAATAGATCCCCCATACAATACTTGACTGAATTTGAATGATGAATAGAAATTTTAAAAGTATTGTGACACAACTTTATATACATATGGATAAAGAGTTTATATTTTCTGTTAAATATACTTTGCTTGAGATAGCTTATAAACCTAAATATGAAGCCTTAAATATTTAAAATGATAAAAATAGTTGAATATGTCCATTCGTTCAAGTAGGCAAATATTTATTGAATAGGACATAAATCACTAATCATGAAAGAAAACCTTTATATATTTGTCATGGTTTAAAATGTGAATTGACCCCAAAAGTCTCATGTGTTTGAATCTTTAGTTGTTTGGTAAAATCAGGGTACCTTTAAGAAGTGGACCCTTGCTGGAGAAAGGCAGTCCCAGGGAGTGGGCCTTGAGGTTGTTCAGCCCTGCCCTACTTGAGTGAGTGAGTCTGCTCTGGAATTCACAGTTTATCAACTCTCAGTTTCCATGATCTCTGCAGTGAATTAAGCCTTCTCCAGCTTCTGCCATCTACTATGCCTTTTCTGTTATGAAGGACTATATCTCACCTCTGGAGCCGTAAGTTGAATAAATCTCTCTTTCTCACATAAAGTTGCTTCACTTTGGGTGTCATCTCACAGAAACAAAGTAAGAATAACAGGTACAGAAATTGGTAACAGGCAAGGGAGGCATTGGTGTGAGTTTTAAGAGCATTTGGATCTAGAATGTGACATGTTTTGAAGTTGAGAGAAATTGGTACCAGAGAAGTGGGATGTTGTTGTGTGAGACTGAGAATTAGGTACTAAAAAGAGAAGTTGTGCTTGTGAAGCTGAGAGAAACTGGTACCTAGCAGTATGGGTAATGCTGTGAAGTGGCTAGTGTGTCTTTGGAACTGTTTGTTGAGAGAAATATGGAGAATTTTGGGACTTTGTGCTGGGAAAGCCTTTACATCTTAAAGACAGGGCCTAAAGAGCCATTCTAGTTATAGCATGGAATAGAGCAATTCTGTTAGAAACGTAGATAATGGAAGTGCAGCTTGTAATGTTCTGGAGGGGAACAGACTGTATTGGAAATGATGAAGGACAAATGGAGTGATGCATTGACAAAGTGTTTAATCAGGTTTTGCTCTCATACTTAAAACTTGCCTGAAGTTAAATTTGAGTGTTTGGTGAAGGCAATTTCAAGGCAATGTAGTCTTTACAGTGTGGCATGACTTTTTAGTGCTCTTGTTCAGAATCATAAGGAAAAAGAGCAAGGAATCAAGAAGGAAAAAATGAAAATTTTGAAGTTTAATGAAGGAAAATGTGAAGTTTACAGAGAAGACAGAAAAATGGTGACTATCGTTAAAGAGATGAACTCCAGCAGTGAGTCAAAGACTGCTCTCAATTTGATTATTATAAGAGGCTGTGCACTGAGTGTAAGATCCTCAGGGAAGGATCCCACCTATATGAATATAAATTCTTTTGGAAGAGAAAAGACAGAGGTCAGGGTTCCAAGGGATTTTGCCCGGAGTCAGCACTGAGAAGCTGATTAAGCTGAGAATCCAAAGGGCCAATCTCCATCTGGAGGGTATAGTAGAACTTGGCAAAGTCTTCCACATGGTCCTGGTTTTAGAGGAATCAAAGAAGTAAGAGGGAGGAGGTCTTGTATCCTTCCTCCAAGATTTCAGGGAATGGTGGAAGTCAGGTAGTATATGGCAGGAAGTCTGCAGTTTAGGGGTCCAAAAAGGGCAGTTTGTGCTGTGGAGTCAAAGTCTGGTTTGCCATTGAGAAGTGAAGATGTTAGAGATGACAGATCCAATGTGGACCATCTGCCTAGGAAAAGTGTATACTACAGGAGGAGCTAGGGTTTAACTGTGTTACGACAGACAGACAGACAGCAGACAGAAAGAATGGAACCTTAATCTTGCATCAGATAACTAGTGACCATATCCCTCTTTGCTATAAATGCCAATCATTGCATTGTAATAACGTCACAAGTAGCTATCGCACATTCTACTTGTAACAGCTTACATAGTGACATCATTAAAATTCTTGATGTGAACCTCTAATATCCGTTTCTTTTATGAACCAGTTTCTGGTACAAACAACTAACAATCATTCTGACCTTTGGTGTCAGGTCAAGGGACCAAGGCTAGCTAGGCCTATGGACGCAAAACAAAATTGCCAACCGGAAAGAGATGGGAAAATGTTTGGCAAGTATTTCCAGGAGTGATTGGCCAAATGTGCACACGAACCGGGCTGGGTGGACAACGGGCGGGCCACAATGTGCAACGATGAAAACACGGGGGAGGAGGAACGGAGGTGGGCGTGTAAGGGTTGCGCGAGAAGGAGGAGGGGGCAGAAAGGCATAAGTGAGGGAAAGCGGGGCAGGGGGTGGTGGAGGCGGTGTGACTAACGGATAGAGGCACTTAGGGGGATGCGAAGAAAGGTGGGTGATATAAGGCGGGTCACGGAAAAGTGGCGCCGGGATGAAAGAAGGCGACACAGTGGCGAGGGGATGAAAATAGGGGCCCCAAGATCAGTGAAAACCACACTAAGATTACGGGAAATATACACCAACATCAGTGCACAAAACCCATGTTCATGATACTATGATCGCTCAAAAACATGCATATGTTGACCAGGTATCCAAGAATGCTTCATTTCCTGGTAGTGGGTTAGATCGAAAAGATCTCTCTTGAGCACCAGTACTTGTCCTTGGACTAAATGTAATGTCTTTAAATGAATGTTTGGTCCGTCCCTACCATCATTTTCTTAGTAGTTAAGATCTTGTATATTTTTTTCTCTGAATCCTTAAAATAACATGTGTAGCATATTTGAGCTAAATCCATATCTCATAAGTAATTTAATTTATATTTGTTCCACTTTTTATCTGTGCACCAAAGAATAAAATAGGAAAATGCTGTTTATAAGTTAATGCCCAATTAAGATATGCTTGTTATTTATACATAAGTTAACATTAGACTGATGCAAGTGAAAACGAGTTTAAAATTGAAGATTCTCTTTAGTAGCAAAACATGGACAGTGAAACAAACCTCCGTTGTTTATTACATGTGATAATTCAAGTATATTTTCTAAATAGCCAACTCCAATATTTAAGGTTATCAACAGTTTGTCCTTCACATTACCAATACTCATGAGCCAGTAAAATATCATAAGCAAATTCTTATTTTATGATTGATAATAAACTTTAATTTCACATTTACTAGCTTGCTTTCTTCATATTCACACAATTATGTAAGGAAGAAACAATAGGTATCATTTTTAAGTCTAAGGGCATATAGAAATGTAAGAAATGAAGATGTTATTTTAGTTAAAAATTCAACACAAACTAATCAGGTGTATTCTATAAACTGCTCAGAGAAAAAGGTAATTAAATCTACTCTTATTGCATTCTAGAAAAAACTCTGTGGATAGTGAGTTGAATATGCTGAAGCTTGCAAAGATCTATATCATTTAAATGAACTTGATGTAACTTTTTTAATCCTTGAAAATTGGAACAGAATGAGTGAACGACCTCCGGGTAAGCTCAGACTGAATATAGTAACAGTGGGAAAGCGAGGGACTACGTATGTGGTTGTCCAGACCAACGACTAGACACTGCGAGCTCTTTGAAGGTCCTGTGTCTTATGTCACATTACAGTCACTACAGGAAAGATGAATCAATTGGTTATCGGGGTTGTGTTGTCAGATTCAACTTATGTTGAACAGTCTCCACATCATACGCCCTCTGCTTTTTCTATTTTTATGATTCCTAAATCACTGAATTCAAATGTTATAGGTTTTTGTTATTTCATCTTTTGAAAAAAATATTCTTTTGTATGATGAGAGAGAAAGGGGTGAAGAGACGAGAGGAGAGAGAAGGAGTGCTGAGGAGATGAGAGAGAGAGACGGACGCGAGCTAGACATGCGTGAGAAACGCTGAGGGAGAGAGATTGAGAATTACACTTTCGTGGTGCAAGGTTTGCATGAAAAATGTAGAAGACATACATTTATTTGTTCCGCTATGTGCTCTTTTTCCCCTCTCCAGGTTTCAAACTACTATTGTTCAGATTTGCAAGTTATCACGTCCTCTTCCTACTGCTGAGAGACAAAGATCTCACTTTATAGATACGTTGAAGTAGTAAGGTGAAAGCTAATCATTTTGATTCTTGCTTTTTAAAACAGCCAGAAGCGAATCTTTACTGGAAAAAACATAAACACACAACACTGGAATGGGACCTATTCGTTTGCCGTGTTAGAACATGATTAAAAAAAAAAAAACATGTTTTGTTGTTTCTATAACATTAATCTATAATGTGAGCCTATTAGTTTTAATTGTATTTCCATATAATCTCAGATATATACCCTTAACAAGTCTTTGGAGATAGGAATCAGAGGACGTCCAAAGGCTCCAACTCTTTTCAAGTGGCAAATCATTCAAGGTTTTTCCTTGGTTTAAGTACATTAACCCAACAGGGGCGGGAAATATGTTTTTTTATTTTTATTTTTTTTTTTAAACAGAACTACCCCAAGTAAACCCAACAAACAGCCCCAGGACCTCCAGACCTTCTCTTTGTTTATATAATTGACGGAAAAATGAATTTCTAACAACAAAAAGACCCTTCACTCTTTTTCAGTGGCAGCACTATTCAATATAGCAAAAGCTTTGGAATTAACCCAATGTCTGCAAAAGAGGGACAAATATATAACTTATATATTTATATACGACGGGTTTATATATTGTCAATGAAAATACTAGCTAGATACAGAAAATATGAAATTTCATCTATCTTATGTCAGCAAGTGATGGATTGGAACACATCATGATAAATGAAATAAACAACCACAGAGTTCCAACCAAGGAGTTAATATCTCAAGAGTAATGTTATGGATCGGTTGAGACTAGAATGGTGATTATCAGACTTTCCGGGGAGATGCACACCAGTAATAAAAATAAACTGACGATTGGTCAACACGTCCAATGGGATTTGATTGATAAATAGAATAATATTTGTCTATTTCACCAGCCATAGCACATAAATATAATCCTATCTCCTAATTATCCTATTATTTTCAAACTATTTAGAAAGAATAAAAAAAAAACGGAAATTTTGAAAATACGGTAAAGAGAAAATAATCTAACAAAAGATTAAGGTAAGGAGATATGCTAATTACAAAGAAACTACAATGACTCAATATATTGGAATGACAGAAAATACAATCAAAGAATTAAAAAATTATATTCAATATATCAAAAATATATTCAATGCATCAAAATATTACAAACAGCTTTTGTACCAAACACAGAGAATACAGGAATCAAAAAATAGTTAAAGACAAAAACTTGTGATGGGAAGCGTACTGTTTTCCGAAAAAGCGGAGCAAGGGGAAAAGTTGAGGCCACCACCTAATTTGGGACAGGTGGAAATTACCAGACATGGGCAGCACGACACACGCCATAAGCGACATGATGGCGAAGAAGGATGCAAGGGGAAAGCCACAGGGCAGGAGCCAGGGAGACTACGGAGGGTGCAGGCTGGCAGAGCACGCCGACCGGTCTAACGCGGGAAAGAGGCAAATGGGGGGAGGCGCAGGAGCCTCTGGGCGTCCAGTCCCACGGCAGTGCAGCACAGTGAAACACATAGTGGCGACTGCCCCGGAGGGACCAGGACAAGTCAGGGAGCGCCCGGCGCATTGGGAAATCCCTGGAGATGCGGTTGTGACATCATACCAGAGCAATAGGCCACACCCATATTAAACCTAACGTCAATAGAGACAGCAGACAGAGGAAAAAAGAAAATGCAATAGAAGATACGGAAGGGGACGGAAGACAAGATGGGCGTGGAGCCCGAGAAGGGGGCGATCAATCGGAATGCGCGACGAGGAGTGAAGACGGAGTAGAAAGAGGAAAACAGGAAAACGAGAAAAGAGGCCACGAAAGGGAAAGAGGCGGAAGGGGGGTGAAGGAATGGAATACAAACATGTGGACATGAACAAGAATCGGGAGAAGAACATGTGACCGATAAGTCAAGACGATAGGCCACTCCTTAAAGATAAACACAGAAAATGCGGAGAAGAAAAGAGGGAGGAAACAACAGGAAAGTCAAAGGAAAACAGATGAGAGGAGGAAAACAAAGGAAAGAGAAAAATACAATACGGAATATGGGAAAGGAAAAAGGCAAAGCGGGTGGGGTCCATAGGGAAAGGAAAGGATGGAGGCCGCACAAAAAACAGAAGGGGGGGGGAAAAACGACACAGTATAGCAATGGAGGGGAAGATCCAATGGAAAAGGCAAGGGCCACGTAGGGGCCCGCAAAACAACGGAAAATGAGGAAAATTCGGGTGGAAATGGAATCAAGAAACAAGTAAAAAGATTGGGGCGGTGGAGGAAACAAGAGAGGTGAGACTGCGGGAAGAGTAGAAGGGTAAAGGAGCGAGGCAGAAATGTTTTTTTTTTTCTTCCTCTCCACCTGTTGATTGTTTACGTCTTTGTGTTTGTGTCGATGAGATGGAGAGATTTTTCTTCATAGTGTATAGGAGTTCCCTATACGTGTTCATGTGTTCCCTTTAAAATTTTACCATGTTTTGATTAAGTGGCACTTCCTTTTCTTTTCTTCAATCCTTGATATACTGTTGTCGTTTTCACCCATGTTGTTGGTGAGGCATCCTATTGAATTTATGGACGATTTAATTTTTCATTTCCAATTTCATTTGGTTTTTATATTTCATTGTTTATATCTCTGTTTTCATTTGCTTTATTGTTTCAATCTTTTCTTATACCATTTTCTGTGTTTTCTTGGAGTTGATATATGTTGATTCCTATCTTTTCTCAGTTCTTTGTTCATGTCCTGTTTGTATTCATTCAATTCACTAAGCATCTTTATAATTGCTCTTTTCAGTTTTATGTTTACTATTTTCATCTAAGTTATTCACTATGAGGAGGACATTCTATGGGAGACACCTTTATAGGGATCAGCACATATTGGTCTTCAGTTCTTATATTGATTGTATTTTTCCTATGTATGCTGTCTATATTGAGTTAGGTATTGGGTGGCATTCGCCTATGTGTTGTGTGCCCACTATTCAGGGATTTTCCAAAGTGAGAAGGGAGCTCCATGACTTGTATTGTACTAAGGGGAGTAGACTATGTGTTCACTGTGATGCTGCAGTGGTATGGAGCCTAGGCTCCGTGACCTCACAGACTTCCAGAGTTAGAATGTAGGAGTCGATGTGAAGCATTGAACCATAAGTAGTTATGTCTGGTATGGACCTGTGGATATTACCCGTGCATCTCTCCTGGTAGCTTTGGCGCTTGTAGTGTACAAATGTATGTATTTAACATGTACAAATGGTGTGCATCAATCTTCACATGCTAGCTTTTAGAAAAAGTAGCTTCATCAACAGTTTTTGTCTTCTTATTTTTTTGATTTACTGTATTCTATGTGTGTTGTACAAAGCTTTGTGTAATGATTTGATTCATTGAATATATTTGGTATAATATATAGTTCATATCAATATATTGATTCATTTGTAGTTATTCTGTTGTAATAGCATCCTCTTACCGTAATTTGATTATTTCTTTACAGTATTTTCTAACTCCTTTTTTCTAAATAGTTTGAAAATAATAGGATATTAGGATATAGGATTTAATTTATTGTGGCTATGCTGAGAAATAGAAAATTTATTCAGATTTATCAATCAAATAAACATTGTTACTTGTTGACCAATCTTCAGTATTTTTCCTGTGGCTCTCCCTAATTCTGATAATCACCATTCTATCTCAACTCCATAACATATAGCTCTTTTAGATACTCTTGGGAGAAGTCTGTGTTGATTTATTTCATTTATGATGATGTTATTTCCAGATCCATCGCTGTTGGCTGGGGGGGATACTAAGAGTGAAATTTACATATTTCTGGTATCTGCTAGTATTTCATTGCATATATAAACCTCGGACTATATAATATATATATTTGTCTCTTTGCAACATGTGATTATAATCCAAAGTTCTAGATTGAAAGTGCTGCACTGAAAAAGGAGTGAGGTGTCTTTTTTGTTGTCTAAATAAATTCTTTTCCTTCATTATATAACAAAGATGAGTGTCTGGCAGGTTCTGTTTGGGTCTACTTGGATCAGTTCTTTGTATTTTCGCCCATGTGGTTAGTACTTACACCAAGGCAAACCTTGAATGATTGTTGCCTTACGAGTGGGACTTTGACTTTCTGAATCCTTCTCAAATTCGTAAGGTATAAAATCTTGAGAAATTAGATAGAAATACAACTTAACAGAATGGCTTCACGATTATAGATTAATGTTTAGTTATAACAAAACATGTTTTTATTATTCTAACCCACTATATTTCCATTCTTGTTGTTGTTATGTTTTTTTCCAGTAGATTCTCTGCTGTTTTAAAAGCCAGAATCACAAATGATTAGCTTACACTTACTTCAACGTAGTCTGAAAGTGAGATTTTCTAGAGGTAAATGCATACTTGTCAAACTGACAATTATTAGTTGTACCTGGAAGAGCACATCCGGCACAATGTTGTCTATCTGACATTTAGTCATGCCCATGCATGCACTTGTCATTCTCTCTCTCTCTCTCTCTCTCGCTCTCTCATATCTCTATCCTTTCTCTCCCTACAAAGAGGAATATTTTCAAAGATGAAAGCTAAAACCTATATACTTCTATTCATGGATTTTTAGGTCCAAAATAGAAAAGCAAATGGTATTGATGGTGGATACGTTAACTAATTGATCTGACAACAAAAACGATAAACAAATTGAATTCATTTCCTGTGATAGATGTAGTGACATAGCACAGTGACTTCAAAAGCATCGTTCTGAGTCTGTGTATTGATAAAAAAATAGTGTCTCGCTTTCATGTACTATATTAGTATGATAGTTACACGGAGGTATTTCACTCATAGTTCCATTTCAAGGATTTTATCAAAGTTACATTAATGAATAGATCGTGCAGCTTCAGCATATTCAACTCACCTTCCCCCCACAGTTTTCTAAAATGCAAGAGTAGAATTTCCTTTTCTGAGCAGTTATGAATACCTGATAGTTTGTTTGATTTTTTTACCTCTTCATTTCTGTATGCCTTAGCTTTAATGATACCTATTGTTCTTCATATATTGTGTGAATAATGAAGACAAGCAAGCTAGTAAATTGAAATTAATTTTATTAATCATCATAAAATAGAATTTTCTTATGATATTTTACTTGCCATATCTTGGTAATGTGAAGGACACTGTTGGATTAACCTTAAATACTGGGTTTGTGCTATTTTAATATACTTGAATTCATGTATAACAGGATGTTGTTCACTTCCATGTTTGCTACTAAGAATATTAAAATTTAAACTCTTTTCAATTTCAGCGTCTAATTTAACTTATTTATAAATAACAAGCATACTCTGATTGGGAATATAACTTATATAACGCATTTTCCTTATTTATCTTTGTGAACATTAAAGTGGAGACAAATTAATTTAAATTTTATAGATATGGATTTAGCATTCAAATATGCTACACATGTTATTTATAAGGATTCAGAAAAAAATATACAGGATTCTTAACTACTAAGAAAAATGATGTAGGGAAGACAAGCATTAATTTAAAGACATTACTTTAGTACAGGAAAAGTACTGGTCTCAAAGAGAAGATCTTTTCGATCTACCCACTACCAAGAATGAAGCATTCTGTGGATACTGGTCAACATATGCATGTTTTTGAAGAGATCATATTATCATGAACATGGTTGTGAACATTGTGGTGTATATTTAAAGTTATTGTGTGTGTTTTCACTGATATTGGGGAAAATATTTTAAACCTATAAAATGTGTAGGAATTCTTTCCAAGGCCCAATTTTAAGTGAATAGAATTTTAACATTTATTCATAAAAATGTGAATATATAAGTTGTCCAAGATCACAAAAATTCAACTACTTTCCAGTAAAATTTGCATTTATGAAACCTCTACAGTTATGGGAAATTAAGACCCTACCTTAATATCACAAGTGTTATTAATCTTTGACATTGTGGCAGAAAGTTGTCACCCACAAGGTTCATGTGCACAATTGGCACAATCAACTCATGAATACTTGCAAAACATTTTCATAATATTTCAGGTTTGCAATTTTGTTTTGAGCCATATTCATAGCTATACTTGGTCACATGTGACCTGAAACCATAGGTCAGACTGATTGTTAGTTGTTTGTACAGAACTGGTTCATAAAAGAAACAGGATATTAGAGGTTCACTGCAGAAATTTAATGATGTCAATATGTAATCTGTTTACAGTAGAATGTGCGATAGCTACTTAGTGACTTATTACAAGCAATGATTTGCATTTATAGCAAAATAGGGATGATGGTCACTAGTTCTGATGTCAAGATTAAGGTTCTGCCATTTTCTGGCTGGATCCCTACAACATGGAGATAATAACAGTATCTTTATAATAGGATTGATAGGATTATTAGAATGATACAGTCATATAATACAGGAATTGCATGAGCTTTGGGATCTGACAGACTGTGAATCAGATTCTAATTATGCCATATTCTAAAGGTCTTAGACCCTTGATTTCTCTGAGATTATGGTTTCTCTTTTATAAATTGAGATCACAAAAATCTATCTCAACAGACTGTTGTGATAATTTAATGAATCAATTTATATAAAACACTTAGCATTGTCCCTAGCATATGAAAGATCTGTGAATAATGCTACATTTTTATACCATCTGTCTCTGGAATAGATTTCAGTTTGGCGTTTTATTGTTTTAGGGTGAAACTGGTCTGCCTGGATATCCAGGAAACCCAGGTATCAAAGGTGCTATAGGAGATACTGGTTTGCCTGGGTTACCAGGAACCCCTGGAGCAAAAGGACACCCAGGTCTACCTGGAATCCCAGGTAAGTATTCTTATTCTTAATGTTTCTTTACCTTTTTGTTCCTTATTTACTCCAAGGAGCATCACATATCAAGTTCTCATTTGACAAATGCACATCTTATCCCTTCCCCACTGATTAGCAACATAATCTCAAAGTAGCTCTTTACCTTTCACTATCTAAATGTCTTTCTATATAAAATGAGAATGAACTTTACTTAGGACAAGATCCTGTGGACAGCAGGGAGACTTGTTTGTGAAACATTTTTTAATCTCTGACTGCTAACCACTAATCAATTAAAAGAATTTACTATTTTTGTAGGTGATCATATCCTCTGTCAGACCCTTGCTTGCTGCTGATTTACTGATTCTCCTTGTACACAGGCACATGGCTGGTAACTGTTGGCAGAACAATCATACTGTTCATTCAATTTGAAAGACCTAAATCATTCAAGCAAAGAAACTTAGCAATGCAGTCAAGTACATAACCTAAGCTAGATTGTTGTATCTGTTTGTTCATATTTCTATTTCCTTTCTAATTTGGCTTCTCAATTGTTTTGCATGATTAGGTCTATGTTTATCTTTCTCTTAACATAGGTAAGTATAACATATGTATGGGAAAGTGTGCAAACATTCTAGAATACATGTCCATAAACTACTCCATACATACCAAACTTTAAAAAGTTCTTTCATCTTATAAAATTTACCCACGCACCCCCAAACATCTCACCCTGAGATAGCCATTACTATATGTCTATTACAATAGGTGAACATTACCTGTTACTTAAATTCAAATGTAATCATGCATTATGTATCCTTGTATCTGATTTCTTTCAACCATCATTTTGTCTGCAAGATTCATTTATTATGTTTCATGTGTCAGTGTCAATTGCTTGTCATTGCTGTGTAATATTCATTTGAAGTTATTCCAAAAGCAATTTGCATTCTCTGGTTGATGGATTTCTGTGTTGCCAGTTTAGAACCATTATTAAAATGTAGTTAACATAGTTACATCTGTCTTTCATGGACATATGAACCATATTCTCTTAGAAAAAACTTCTGGGACAGGTATACATTTAATTTAAGCAGATGACACCAAATGTTTTGACAGTTGTTTTATAAACTGAAATGTTGCCAGCAATGTATGATAAATCTGTGTCCTTATCCTCATCATCACTGGGTATTCTCAGTCTTTTTATCTATTCTGATGACCATGCAGATATATCTTATTGAATTTTTGATTTTCATTTTACTACTAATTAGCAATATTAAACAACTTTAATTATTATTCATTTTGATATTACATATTTAAAGTACTTTATCAAGCCTTCTATTCCATCTGTAGACTTATTTTCCTTTATTCTTACAGATTCCAAGCAACTTTCATACATTTTGTATATATGTAGGATATGTGTGCACATGTGTGTGTGTGTGTATATGTGTGTGTATACATGAAAATTCAGCTTCCCTATGTTGAATTTTTTTCAGTACCTTAATGCTATTTCAAAATAGACATAAGCTATTTGTCTTAAAAAATTTCGATATAGTCAGCTACTCATTTTCTGTTGCTTGGAGGCAGCACCCAAAGTCAAACTTAAGAGAAGGGAGATTTGTTTAGCTTAAGGTTCTAGAGGGGAGATACAATCCTTCATACCTTCATGGAGAAAAAGGAATGGCAGATCACAGAAGCTGAAGAAGGCTTAAGTCACTGAGACATCATGAAGGCTGAGAGATGTTAAACTACAAGCTGTAGAGCAGACTTACTCAAACAGGGTAGGACTAACCAACTTTAAGGCCCATACCCTGTGACTATCTTCCTCCAGCAGGGCTCAATCTCCTAACACTTTCATGACTTTCCCAAACAACTAAAGATTCAAACACAGTAGCTTGTGGGAAGAAAGTCACATTTCAAACCATGATACTCAATCCTGGCCCCCATAGGTTCATTGCCATCTCAATGTGTGAACAATACTCATTCCAACTTTAAAAGTCCTCATAGTCAAAAAAAAACCCCAAAAATCCAAAGTCTAAAATTTCATCTGAAATCAAAAGAGAAGTTACATACTTCCAACTTACAATGCCACAGAATAAACATTCCCATTTCAAAAGGGATGAATAGTGGCATACCCAGGAAATTTCATGATATGACTGCAAACAAACAGAACAAACTACAAATCCTGCAACTCCAAATCCAAATCCAACAAATGAGCCTATTATTGAAATCATCTCTGTTCCAAAGGACTTCAGTTCCACTCCTCT